>JARHVA010009488.1:0-50000 GCA_037957365.1 Torreya grandis | reverse complement strand
CAAATATTTTGCATTTAAAATGATAGTTGGAATTTGAATTTTCAATTTTACAAAGGAAAACTAGTGCTCATTATTTTATTTATATCTTTTGATGGGTGATGAATTTGAAGGTGTCATAAAAATCAAAGTAATAAAATAATCTAATGGATATAAATAAAATTTGGTTATAAGGTTTGACTATCTATACAATTGTAATTATTGAGCTCTAAATTTGACTAAGGGTTTGACCATCTTCTACAAGTGACCCGAGAAGGATGTTTGAGATTTTATTGATGGTGTTTGGATATTTAAAGATAAATTATCAATTAGAGAGTGTTTTAGACTCCATGGGGACCATATATATGGATTTTGGAGGTTTGAAAAACCAATATTTAGTATGAAATAATGTTTATAAGTTAATTTTTTATTCATTTATGATGTTCTTGTAAATAAGGCTAATGGTTGAGTAGGTTTTGCATATGCCAGGGAGTGTAGTGATGGATGTAATAACTTGAAGGTGTAATATGGGTCATGTGGAGTGAAAAAATGATTTTTTAAGTTGTATTTTGGTCCTAATTTTCTTGGTGAAGTGAGAAAGGGTTGAATAAGTCTCCATGAGACCTAAAAGGGCTTCTAAGGCCTAATTTAAAGGTGTAGCTACCAAAGGGTGACACATGGATGCTATGGTAGATCTATGAGGGGTTATTTGGGATATGTAGTCTGTTTTAATTTATATTTGTATGCTGGTTAAATTGTGTAATATGCTTTATCTGATAGGGAGAGTTGCTTGAGTGTGTGGTATAAAGAGAAGGCCAAATAAGCTTGTTTAACTTGTTAGACAATTGGGGATTTAAGCAAAAGAAAGAGATCATTTGAGGAGTTATAATAGGTCATGGAGGACCATAAAAGGTAGAAGGAGATCTGTGTATGTTTTTTTGATAAGTTGATATAGGTGAATATATATGTCAATAAATGTAATGAGTCTAAAAGAGGTTATTTGAGTGAGAAAGCCTAAAGGGCTAATTAAATGAGTGTGCCTGGTGGATGGATTGAAGGGTAGATTAGGTTGAGGATTATGTGCATGACCTATAGATCATATTTTTGATGTCATAATAGAGTTTTTGAAGTTTTTCTAATTGAGTGAGTGAATAAGTGTATAGTGATTCAAAAGGTCATTTTAGATGCATTGAGAGGGTGTGAAGGCTAGAGCGAGTGTGTATGGTTGAAGAGAGATGATATTCATTATATCTCCATTAGATTGCCAAGCAACTAGATATCAAGAGATGTTTATTTCATAGGTGTTGTTATGGGTGATCAACATCTAGGGTAAGAGGTGTTTATCCATCTTTAGGGGCTGGTACCACTTATGAAGTGGGTAATTCACTAAAGTATCATGTTTGTAATCAACTTATAGGATATGTAGTGCATGTGTTTTTAGGCTTGAGAATGGGTTTTATTCCCTATGAAGTTTTCCCACATAATCATTATGTTGTGTGCTTAATCTTGTATTATTTTTCTTGTTCATTTTTATGAATGATGTGTATTATTCATGAATTTATGTGATTAATGATTAAGGGTTTGAAGAGTTTAGAATTGGATTAAATATCTTGAATCACTGATTCACACCCCCCCTTAGTGATTTTACCTCTAACAATTGGTATCAAGGTAGGTCCTTATTGCAAGTTTAACCACTTGAAAGTGATCAAAGCTATAATGGCTAATAAAGAGGTTGTGGCTTATCCTCAAGATAAACTAGTATGTGCTTTATCAAAGTTCAATACAAGCCTACATGGTGTGAAGACACAAGTGAAATATCTAGAAGAAATAGTCAATAATCTATAGGTCATGATGGATAAAAGTCTCAATCAAAGGATGTAATAATTAAAAATTAAAGTCATGACTTACTTAGATGTGCTCTTATCCAAGGATAAAAGAGATTCTAGCTCCACCAGAAAGGTCAAGAATGAAAATTAATGGATCGATAATTATCAAAATAAAAGGAGGTCAAAAATGAATAATGTCTTCAATGGGTGTTGCTTCTCTTACAATTAATTTGGTTATAGATATAGGGACTATGCTCTCTCTCCAAATATCAAGAGGGATTTCATATGCTATAATTATAACCAACAAGGTCATATAGCTAATAACTATAAAATATCCTTTTGGAAAAAGGATATACAAGTCATTGACAACATCAAATGGTTCAAGGAGACTAATTCTAAGAATGAAGAATAAAAAATCAAAATTCAAGTAGTCTACGAAAGGAAGAGTCAATGTTTGTTCAAGCAGCCTTGCATACTCAAGAATATGGGAACATGAAATGGTACATAGATAGTGGATGCTCAAGTCATATGATAGAAGAGAAGATCAAGTTTATCTCTCTCAAGAAGACCAACCCAAGTTTAGTGATATTTGGTGATAATAAATCTACTAACATAGTTGGAAAAGGTACTATGAGTTTAGACAATGGCTATACTATGACTGAGAATATCTTATATGTAGAAGGTTTGAAACATAAACTTTTAAGTGTGAGCCAAATGTCTAAGCAAGTAAATTTTGTAACTTTTCATGATAATGTATGTGAAGTGATAAAGGCAAAGTCTAGGAGATTAGCTACAAATGTTAATAATACAGATAACAACATGTATGTATTCCATGAATCCAAGAAAGAGGAGTGATTCATGAGTCAAGTAGAGGAAAGTTGCCTTTAGAAAAGACGGATTGGACATATGAATTTTGATAATATGGTAAAGATCAATTTAAAGGGGTTGGCATCACATATGCCAAAGATTTATAAGATTCTTCATTCTCTTTGCAAGGCATGTATTCATGGAAATCAAACAAAGATAAAATACAAATCTAAGGAGTTATCCACTATAGAGCCGTTAAAGTTGATCCACATTAATATATGTGGACCTATGAGAATTCAAAGTATTCAAGGTAATAACTACTTCATGCTTCTCATTGATGATTTTACTAGGATGACTTGGATATTCTTTCTTAAAGAAAAATTAGAAGATTTTACAATATTTAAAGCATTCAAAACTCTTGTTGAAAATGGAAAAAGATCAAGAATCAAGTGTGTGAGATCAGACAGAGGAGGTGAATTTTGGTCTTGTGTGTTTTATAAATTTTCTAAAGAATAAGGAATTAGAAGACAATATTCTGCTGCTTAGACACCCCAACCAAATGGGGTAGTTGAAAGTAAAAATAAAATTGTTCAAGTGATTAATAGAACCATGCTTCAAGATTCCAAACTATCAGATGGTTTTTGGAAAAAGGATGCCAATAGATTAGTTTATATATTAAATAGATGCCAATTTAGATTAAATGGTGATAAGCCTCTATATGAGCTATGGAAGAATAGGATAGCTAATGTTAAACACTTTAGAGTGTTTGGGATAAAGTGTTCACTTTAGAGTGTTTGGGAGAAAGTGTATTATCAAGAGAGATGAAAAAAATATTGGAAAATTTGAATCAATGTCTGATGAGGGAATATTATTGGTTATTCCTCCATAATTTTTGCTTACATATGTTTCAATAGGAGACTCAAAAAAGCTATTGAAAGTTCTAATGTAAGAGTTGAAGAGGCAGGTGACATCAAGAAGCCTAGCTTGAACATAAATGACACTAATAATAATCCTACTTAAAATAATGAAGGCATACTCAATCAATTATATGATAAAGAGGATTGGGTAAGGTAGGACACTAAAGTCAAATATAGGAGAATATAGAAGGGTCATTTAGTTTCCCAAGTTATTGGAAATGTGAAATCTAGTTTACAGACTAAAAGGAGAATGTTGATCAATTATAATCAATAAGACATAGATCTATTATCCAAGATTGAACCCAAAATATTCGTAGAAGCTAGAAAAGATGAAAATTGTACATGTGAAATTGATTAAGAACTTGATAAAATAGTAAAGAATGAAACATGGGATTTGGTTCTTAGGCCAAAAGATAAAAATGTGATAGTAACTAAGTGGGTTTTTAGAAATAATATGAATGAGAAAGGAGAGGTCACATGAAATAAGGCTAAAATAGTGTGTAAATGATATGCTCAAGTTGAATGGATAGATTTTGATGAGACATTTGCTCCTATGGCAAGAATGAAAGTAGTTAGACTCTTTGTATCATATGCAAGCTTCAAAGGTTTCAAAGTTTACAAAATAGATGTGAAATATATATTTTTGAATGGAAGCTTAGATGAATAAGTTTATATTGAGCTACATAAAGGTTTTTCCATAATAAGTAATCAAGACTATGTTTTCAAACTAAATAAGGCTTTATATGGTATTAATTAAGCTCCTAAAGCTTGGTATGATAGATTAGACAAGTATCTATTAAGCCAAAGCTTCAAAAGAGGGATAATTGGTATTAATTTATAATTAAGATAGATGTCACTCATAAATTATTAGTATTAGTCTATGTTTATGACATAGTAATTGGTTTTGACAATGACAACATGAGTAGAGAGTTTGTAGATACTATGAAGACTAAGTTTGAAATGCCAATGTTGTTATAGCTTTATTTCTTTTTAGGATTTTATATTAACCAACTCGATGTAGGGATATTCATTTCACAAGTTAAATACATCAAGCATATGTTAAGGAAGTTTGACAAGATGTATTATAAGATAATATGTACTTTAATGATCAAAGGATGCAACTTAAGTAAACTAGATAACTCACCAAAATTTAATCAAACTTTGTACAGATACATGATTGGAAGTCTTTTGTACTCTAATACTTCTAGGCCTAATATCATGTAAGTAGTGGGTATTTTAGGTATGTTTCAAGCTAACCCATAGGTATTTTAGAAATAAGTCAAAAATATATTAAAGTATCACAAAGGCACCATAGAGTATTTTTTATAGTACCTCATGAGTAAAGAATTCACTTTGAGATCATATACTGATACAGATTAGGTAGGATGTGTGGATGATAAGAAGTACCATAGGTGAGGTATTATTCATGGAGGAATGTTTAGAGTCTTGGCTAATCAAGAAGAAAGCCTCAATGTCTCTATCAAATGTAAAAGCTAAGTATACAATAGCTACCTCTTTCTACACTCAAGTCATGTGGATGAAACAAACTTTGGAGGAATATAAGGTAAGACAAAATGGATCTTTTCCTATCTAGTGTGAAAATAATAGTTTAATTAGTATCTCAAATAATCATATTATATACTTAAAAACCAAGCACATTCCTATTAGATATCATTTCTTGAGAGAACAAGTAATCAAATTGCTAAGTTAGAATATGTGCCTAAAAAGGAACAACTTGCAGATATTATGACTAAACCATTGACTAAGGCCACATTTGAATATCTAAGACAAAGCTTAGGAGTCATCTCCTTATCTATAAACCATTATAATGTTATTGGTTAAGGGGGAAAAAAAGTTTATGAGCTTGCTCTAGATGTTTTTAAAAGAGATATGGTGTAGATGTAGGTTTGGATGATGATTTTTGCCATGGACGAGGAAACATATGAGTGTAATTTAGATATTCAATTTCAATTCTTAATGGTGTTTAAAGAGAAATATATTGATGTTGCAAGGTTAAGCTAGGGATATAAGGCCTGTAAGTAAGGATAGTATGAAGAAGTGAACAATTTGGTCATTTTATCTAAATGAAAATGGTATGATTATCCCTAAATTATTTTGTTGGTTGATTTTGTGCATCTTTCCCATTTGATGATTGGTTAGATCATTTGTTGGTGGTCATGGAAGTGGCTTGAGAGAGAAGGTATGAAGGTAATTATGTTGTTTAATCATGGTTTATGGTGGTATGAAGGTGCTCAAGGGGGTTTTAGGCTCAAGTGACTAAGGGGGAGTCACTCTTAATGTTTTTAAGGTGATTTAAATCAATTTATAGTGTGCACGTGTGTTTTATCTTCATAGAGCTATGTATGGTCAATAAGAGTGTTGTGTTTGAAGCATGTTTGAAAAGCTCAAGGTAAGAAGTGGCATGAAAATTTTTAGGATGAGTTTGTATCATCTCTCAAATGTGGTCCTTTATTTTTATTGGTCTTGAAATTATTTTTAAGTCCTCAAGATTAGAAGAAGATCCCACTTTATCATTGTGTCAAAGGGGGAGAAAGTGCTTGAAGAGAGAGAAAGAGTTTGAGCATAAGTTATGTGATTAGAATTGACATAAATGACAAAGGGGGATATTTTTGAGGTATTTAAAATGATGTACCCAAATTATCTAAGGTTTTTGATGAGGTGTCATGTGTGTTATATTGATAATGATAAAACATGCTTCAATGTTATTACATGGTTCATCAATGTTTGAATTAGTGAGGTAGTTAATGGATGTTATATATGGTGTGGTCATGTTTTAGAGACCCTATAGGGTGTTATTATTTTTTGGAGTGATTATATAAGTGAAAGGAATTCATTAGAGCAATCATATGAATGTCTAGGTTTTCCTAGTCATCTTGGAAGATAAGGTTGAGTAAGAAAATTGATGATGTCAACATTTACACATGTGGTAGTGTCATAATTAAAGTGTCACATAGTGGTGTTTAGGTTTAATACTAGTTTATATGGTCCAATTTTTAGGTCATGAGGTTGTGTGTATCAAAAGATATAAGGGTACAAAGTTAGTCTCTTGGGTAGATTTCACTAGTTTCCATACTTAGCCAAATTAGAAATATCAAGTGACCATTATACATGGCTTCCAAGTGTCAAAAACTTTATTAATAATATAAAATATCTACCATTCACATTAAATCATGCATATGGAGATCTAATGTCAATCATAAGGCTAATAAGTCAAAGGATCTTGAGATTGAATGTGATGGTGACATGTGTTACAAACATGATGAATTATTAGTAGTAGATCAATGAAATGTGTTTGATCATATGTTTAGTAGATTAATGGAATGCATTTTATCATGTTGATAAGAGATCAGTGACACACATTCAATGATGCATATGGAGATTGATGGTGAAAATTGATTCAATAAGTTAATAAGCTCAAATTGCACATGGGGATACCAAGTGGTCTAAGAGAATTAAATAAATGGAAAATAATAGTAGGGTACATAAAAGGAACACATGGTTGATAAGTGGAATAAGATAATTAATGAATGGAGACTTATACAAGGGTACACAGAAGGTACATGGGCCTACTAAGTGTCACAATCTTGAAAGCTTAGATCAAAGATTAATGGCCAAAATTGAAACTCAAAGCCAAGAGACTCTCAAGGAGATTGATGAAGTGAATTTGATAAAGTTTCCAGGGGGCATGATATGAAGACACGTGTCCAAATATTTTAAATTAAAAATGATAGTTGTAATTTGAATTTTCAAAGTTATAAAGGAAAACCAATGGTCATTATTTTGTTTATATCTTTTGATGGGATATAAATTTGAAGGTGGTATAAAAAAAAAGTTATATAGGAACCCAAAGGATATCCAAATAAGTTAGTTATAAGGTTTGAATATTTGTATAGTTGTAATTATTGAGCTCCAAATTTGACTGAGGGTTTGACCATCTTCTACAAGTAACCCAAGAAGGATGTTTGAGATTTTCTTGAAGGTGTTTGGATTTTTGAAGGTGAATTATCAATTATATAGTGTTTTATACTCCATGAGGATAATATTAATGGATTTTGGAGGTTTAATCAACCATATTTAGTATGAAAAAATGTTTATTTGATTGTTTTTTCATTCATGATGTTCTTTTGTAGAAAGCTAATGGGTGAGTAGGTTTTGCATATGCAGAGGAGTATAGTGATAGATGTAATCACATGAAGGTGTATTAATGGTCATGTGGAGTGGAAATATTCTTTTATTGGTGGTATTCTATTCATAATTTGATTGATGAAGTGATAAATGGGTGAATATATCTTTGTAGTCATATGAAATGCAAAAATTGGTAACTTGAGCATGGCTAATGACACCTATCCCATATGTCCATCTTTCTTTCTATCATGACCCTTCTAGGCTTATTTTCACTAATTATTAGTCATGTATAACCTTTTGAGCCTAATACTATGATTCAAGATCATCTACATTCATTTTCTTGGCAAGACATGATTACGTTGGGATGCAAGTCATGTTTGAATTCAAATTTAAATTTATTATATTTTCCCTCCAAAATGTTGTTAATGAGGAGTAATTGTAAAAAGTAAAGGTAAAAATTAAATGTTGGGGATGTTGAGAAAATAAAGGAGGAGTGGTTGAAAATATTTCAACTTGGGTATATTGTTGAAAATTAAAAACTGTGTTTGTTTTGTCTTGAGCCCAAGTTGGGCGTAGAAGTTAGGGAGGAGACTCTTTAAAAAAAAGAGAGTAAGATATGCATTGATTTAATAAGAGGAAAAAAATGAAATTCATTCAAGAGGACAGGGGGATGTATAAAAGAGAGAGAGGGAGCACCTCATTTAGGGAGGAAAGAAAGAGACAACCAGGAGATTAAGAATGAAGGACAGAGAGAATATTTGGATGTGAGGACAAGAAGAGGGAATGAAGTGTCCAAATAAGGCTTTGGAAGCCATTGATGTAGATCATGTATTGAATTGTAAGTATCCTTGTTTTTTAATAAATATTGATGTTGATCTTCATGGTACTGATTATGCAATAATGATTTCATTGGTAGAATTTTGGTTATACAGTATAGAGCCTTGTGGGTGTGTGTTCTTTAGAGCTTAAGGAGGCAATAAACATTTTATGATACAAGATTAACACATTAAAAACTTTGGAAATTGTTCTGAGAGAAATTTGAAACTTAAATAAATTGTGATAAGGAAATTGAGAATGTGTAGAAGGTTGCAAAAGTTCAATGAACAGGGTGCAGGCCTGTGTGGAAAGACAACTAGGCACAGTTGGGAAAATGAGTACATCTCGAGTTTTACCAAATAAAAACTTATGAAATTTTGTGTGTAGATGAGTCTTGCAGTTATGAATCCAATTAAATTGTTTTAAGATCTAATGGTAAAATGTGGAAAAATATATGGTCAAAATACAGACCTGCAAAACTAAAACAATTCAGAAAAATGTGTTCCCAGTCACTAAAAAGGCCATAACTCCTAAAATACTAATCCAAATGAATTTATTATTTTTGGAAAAGTTATATAAAATTATTTGTGATGTAATCCAATTTTTTTCATGACAAAATGAGTTATATATTTGTAGATATAGATGACTATTTTTTTATCAGCCTGTAGGTGCTCATTTTTAAAAAATTGTCAAAAAGTCAAAGTTGAGTTTCCCTTACTCTTGAGTGCTATAACTTGGTATAAGGCTTAGATAATATTTATTATGTTTGAAAGAACTTAATAAATTTGGTTTCATATTTAATAAGGGGATAATAATTATTTTGATCTATTGAAGGCACAATTAGGCCTAATAAGACCTACAAGCTTCTGAACAAGGTAAGGAGTTTAGAGACAAAATTCAATATCTTAGAGTTTTATATATTATATGAGGATTGAAACATGTTAGATACATTGAATCAAATGTGTTTAAACTTATTTTAAGCTTAAGATAGATGCATACTATAGATTGAATACCTAAAGCTCCATTAAGGCTTAAGAAACTAGTAAGGGTTTCAAGCATCATAAGGAAGATTAGAAAAGAAGATTGCAGAACTAGAAAGAGTATAATATTGCATGAATGGATTCATTGATACAATCATAAGTGAATGTTTGTGAAGTGACTTTGGTACCTATCATTTTGGTATCAAAGCTTGAAGCTCTTGGGATTAAGCACTAGAAGACCCTATTGAGGAATGGTATGAGTAACCTTTGATATTTGATTTGAGTTTATTGTGTTTGAGAAGAAAATAGGTGAAACAGAAGTATTAAAGCCATTAAATTTTGATAAGAGAGAAGAGAAGCTTGGAAAGCTCAAACGTAAGGGAGTAAGTGAATGCTCAAAAGGAAGATCCAAAGCAAGGTAAGCTTGGATTTGTGAAATTATTGATATTTAGTTAAATTAGTGTCATATTGCAGACCATTGACTCAGTATGAAGCTCAATAAAGCCCTTAAGGGGGATCAAAAGATTAGGATGAAAAAAGCCTAGATGAGATCAAGGAGATTGTCAAAAGACCAGTCAAGGAGATAGGCTTGGGTGAGACAAGTGGACCTAAAGGGATCAAGAGACCAACGTGGAAAAGACTTGGGTGAAGATCTCAAAAATGGAAATATTGCTGAGAAAAGAGTAGAGTAGCAAGGTACATGAGAGTACCAAGGAGAAAACAAGCACCCCAGAGAAGAAAGGTATGACCAGTATTGAAATTAATAAAGAGATTGATAGTTTGAAAAGAGATTTAGCTAATTTTGTAGATAGATATGAGTCTTGGATGCAGATGGACAAGCAAGCATGGGTATGGCCAATGAGGAAGACGTTGAAGTGGCCAATATATCTCCTAATGAAGAGGAGAAGAAGGTAAAATGAGATTGCCAAGAAAAGAGAATCCCATAGAGGTAAGAGGATGAGTAGGTTGCCAAGTGAGCAACAAAAAGAGGAAGAGGTTGTGAAAAATGTTCTCATTGTGGAGAACAAGAAAAGAGAAGAAAGAAAAGATGAAGTGCTAGGAAGAGCACTTGAAAAGATAAGAGTGTTGGTGAAGAGAACACTCATAGAGACCTTGTGGTATCTTGTTTTTATATCTAATGCTATCTTTGCATGGGTAATTGTAGGTATGAGCAGCCTTATGAAGGTCAAGAGAAGGGCCTTGGAGAGTGAAGAGATTGGTGCAAGAGAAGACACCAAGTGCACAAGTGAATGTGCAAGAAAGAGAAGAGAGTTTTTTGTTGATAAAGAAGAAGAGATGCATTGGTTAATGCATAAGGGAGGTGTTGAGGAACCCATACAAGCAAGAGAAGAGATGGAAGATGAGGATGACTTCCATGATGCCATTGAAATCCAAGAAGAGGCAAGAGAATAGTCAAGCATAAAGGAAGAAGAAAGTAAAAATAATCAAGAAGCTATGCAAGTCAAAGAACTAATGGAGTAGCCCATTAAGGAGGTAAAGGTGAATCCAAAAATTGATTTTTCTTATTCTTATAAGCATGAAAATATTGATATGCATGTTAGAGAAGCAAAGAGAAAGGTGAAGTTTCCAATTAACCATGGATAAGTGATGCCTAAATGGTGGAAGAAGCAAACTCCCAAGAAACAGGAAGTGTTGGTACAAGAGCATGAATGCAGGATGCCTACATGGTTTGAGAAGACAAGTGATAAGAAGGAGAAACAAATATGGGTGCCTAAGAAGGAAAAGAGTGGAGATGTGAATGTTGAGGCAACAACACCAAGAAGTCAATGGAAGAGGATTGAAGGTGATTCAAGCAACCAAGAGAATGAAGGTGAGATGATGAGTATGGAAGAGGCATTCCATGAAGATAGGATGCTTGAGAGGTATACCAAAGAGGTAAAAGGTAAACAAATTGTTTATGATGATGTTTTTGAATCCTTTAATGATATTTTCATGAGAAATGGAAAATGGAAAGTGGCTATGTGGACTAATATGCAGCAAGGAGAGAGTTCCAAATAGATGGATGATGAGGAAAGGGAAGATTATGTAGCAAAGCAATGCCTAATTGAAAACAAAGAACAAACAAGATGTCTTCAAAGAGAAGTTGAAGAGAGTAAGGAAACATAAGGTATGGGTACTTCAATTGTATTTGATGAATATATTGAAGAATTTGGTTTATATGAAGATAGCTCAAGAAAGGATGAGATGAAGATTAAGGTTAGTAAAGAACAAGCAATATTTCAAGTTGATAAGCCCAAGTTTGATGAAGATAGTGATATAGATGAAAGCTCACTAAAGGAAGAAATGAGAATGTTGGAGGAGCTCTTTAGTTCTTCAAGAGAGCTACATACATGCACAAACCATGATGAGAACACCATTGGTGAGAGTGAAGCAAGAAAAGAGCACACTAAAGAGGCAAAGGTAGTTTTGGCCAAAGAAAAAAAGAGTGGAGGTAGCCAAGAGACTTTATGGTCTCAAGTTTTTACTTCTAACATTGCCTTTGATGTTTTGAATGCAGGTGTTAAAGTTGTGGAGATGAATGAAGTCCATAGTTCAATGGACAAATTTTTGAACCAAGAATATCAAGAAGATCTTGAAGACATGCATGAGAATGAAGCATGGAGATGGGACATAATAGCTGAAAAAGGAGATGAGGAGAAGAACTTACCAGAAAAGGAAGAAAAGCAAGAAGATGAAAGATAAAGACTATCGAAGACAAACAATAGCATTGGCATTCACAACAAGACCTTGGGATCTAGGCATATAGTGAAGACTAAAAAATTAAGGATATATCTCATTTGAACTAAGGTTTAAATTGTTTCTAGAGGGAGAGTATGATGCAGGAGCATTTACATTCATTTTCCTGGCAAGACATGCTTACGTTGGGATGCAAGTCATGTTTGAATTCAAATTTCAATTTATTGTATTTTCCCTCCAAAATGTTGTTAATGAGGAGTAATTGTAAAAAGTAAATGTTGGGTCTATTGAGAAAATAAAGGAGGAGTGGTTGAAAATATTTCAACTTGGGTATATTTTTGAAAATTAAAAATTGTGTTTGTTTTGTCTTTAGCCCAAGTTGGGCATAGAAGTTAGGGAGAAGACTCTTTAAAAAAAAGAGAGTAAGATATGAATTGATTTAATAAGAGTAAAAAAAGGGAATTCATTCAATAGGATAGGGGGACATAGAAAAGAGAGAGAGGGAGTACCTCATTCAGGGAGGAAAGAAAGAGATAACCAGGAGATTAAGAATGAAGGACAGAGAGAATATTTGGATGTGAGGACAAGAAGAGGGAATGAAGTGTCCAAATAAGGCTTTGGAAGCCATTGATATAAATCATGTATTGAATTGTAAGTATACTTGTTTGTTTAAGAAATATGGATGTTTATTTTCATGGTACTGATTATGCAATAATGATTTCATTGGTATAATTCTGGTTATACAGTATAGAGCCTTGTGGGTGTGTGTTCTTTAGAGCTTAAGGAGGCAATAAACATTTTATGATACAATATTAAAACATTAAAACCTTTGGAAATTGTTATTATAGAAATTTTAAACTTAATGAAATTTTGATAATGAAATTGATAATGTGTGGAAGGTTGCAAAAGTTCAATGAACAGGGTGCAGGCCTGTGTGGAAAGACAACTAGGCACATTTGGAAAAATGAGTACATCTTGAGTTTTACCAAATGAAAACTTATGAAATTTTGTGCGTAGATGTTACTTGGAGTTATTAATACAATTAAATTTTTTTCAGATCTAATGGAGCAATGTGGAAAAATATATGGTCAAAATACAGACCTGCAGTTCTAAAACAATTCAGAAAAATGTGTTCCCAGTCACTAAAAAGGCCATAACTCCTAAAATACTAATCCAAATGACTTTATTATTAGTGGAAAAGTTATATAAAATTATTTGTGATCTAATAAAAAAAATTTCATGACAAAATGAGATATATATTTTCAGATATAGATGACTGTGTTTTTATCAGCCTGTAGGTGCTCATTTTTCAAAAATTGTCAAAAAGTCAAAGTTGAGTTTTCCTTACTGTTGAGTGCTATAACTTGGTATAAGGATTGGATCATATTTATTATGTTTGAAAGACATTAATAAATTTGGTTTTAGATTGAATAATGGGATAATAATTATTTTGACCTATTGAAGGCACAATTAGGCCTAATAAGACCTACAAGCTTCTAAACAAGGTAACGAGTTTAGAGACAAAATTCAACATCTTAGAGTCTTATATATTATATGAGGATTGAAACATGTTAGATACATTTAATAACATGTGTTTAAACTTATTTGAAGCTTTAGATAGATGCATACTATAGATTGAATACCTAAAGCTCCATTAAGGCTTAAGAAACTAGTTAGGGTTTCAAGCATCATAAGGAAGATCAAAAGAGAAGATTGCAGAACTAGAAAGAGTATAATATTGCATGAATGGATTCATTGATACAATCATAAGTGAATTTTTGTGAAATGAGTTTGGTATCTATCATACTAATTGAGCTAGGATCCTCTTTTCATGACTAATCCATCCCCTTAGGTTCCATCTACCCAAGACAATAGTGCCACACTAGGAAAATAGTGCTAATGCCACTCTTGTTCACTTTCAACACTATTATCCAAGCTCGTTTCTAGCCACAATGGTCAATTCCTTATAGTTTTCCATCCTTATCCTTGTCAGCCAAATGCAAGCAAATTTAATCCATGATCAATAGATCCCTATAAAATCTCATTCAAAGATCATTTGGAAAGGGTTAGGAAATATCACAAAGCAATAAAGAATACAAGCAAGAATACTCAAAAACATTTGCATATTCTTTGCAGACAACCGTATAATACTATTTATAGCTTATTTTAATCCTTACACTAGTCCCTAGTCATCTCAAACACACCCATTTTAGCATTTCTTTGCATTCTCATATCATAGTTACACCAAGCACTTTCAGAGGGAGAACTACATATGACTTGATCCCTCTTCAGAGTATTAGCAAGTAGGTAGTGTGCACACACATGGTGTGTGCATGTCTAGTGCATCTTACACACACAATCCCCTTTTCCCTATTCACCAAATTTTTATTCAAAGTACATTAAAGGCATAAAAATGAATATAATCAGCTCTAAAAGGAGCATTTTAATATCGAGTCTTTGCAAATTTATAGACAGGGTCACATAGACCTATTGAACAGAACCTATAAAACTCAGATCCTTAGGGCAATAATGCTAGATAAAGACTATAACACTAGTGCCACTCTTGTCCACTTTTGGTGCTCATGTCTAATCAAAAAATAAAATCCAAAATCCTATTTATGATAGTATTCCAGGCCTACACAGTGAATATTAGACCTTGTCTCAGTCAGATGAACACAATTTAAGCTAAGTCTTATTTTCTCCTTCTTATTAATATTTTTAGAAAATCTCTAATTACAAATAAATTTCACAAATCAGTATCTTGTTTACTACATATTATTTATTGATTTATCAATCTAGACCATTTAACTAAATTAAGAATAAAACCCCAATATTCTCAAAACTGTTAAAACATTTGGTGAACTTGACTTACTTTGTTTATGCCTAAAAACCCTAGAAACCCTAGTGTAAATTTTTAACAAATTTTTTAATTAATTGTTTGATTTTTAACTTAAATATTTAAATTATAAATTCATTTCAAATTTTAAAATTTAGTAGTAAATTTTAAAATAATTTTCTTTTAAACCCTAGTTGCCCATACTAGGTCCTAGTATTTTTCTAGTAATTTTCTAAATTTTTAAAAATTTCTAATAGCATATTAAAATTAGAAAATCCATTCAAACTTCAAAATTCAATAGTAATTTTTAAAAAAATATTTTTTTCAAAACCCTAGTTACACATACTAGGTCCTATTCAATCAAGAATTTTTCAATAATTTTCTTGAAATTTTACTTTTACTTGCATATTTAAATTAGAAATCCAATTTAATTTTCAAAATTCCATAGTATTTTGAAAAATATCATTCTTCAATCCCTAGTTACATGTGCTAGCTCCTATTCACTTCTTAAGGTATCACCTCACATGTTTGTGATCTTTGTATCCTTTTTGTACAATTTCCAATTCACTATTTTTAGAACTCTACATTCTCTATATTCAATACTTGTTTTCTTTACCACTTTGCTTATTACAATTTTTTTCAAAAAAATTAAACATATTTCAATTATTTTCCTACCTTAATAATGGCTCAATACACTAGTTTTGATGAAATTGATAAAAGGAAACTTTAAGAAATCATAACCAAACACCCTAACATGCAAGATGACATTCTCAAAATAATCCATGAAGAACAAAACAAATTAAAAAATGGTCAATCTTATCAAAATATAGTGTAGCCAGTTGCAAATGACACTAGAGGGGAAACTATGTCTCAACAACCCCCTATAGTACATCTTTTTCTCCTAATGTGACATCCCTTATGTAAGAGATAATATCTCTTCAATCAAAGGTGATAAATCTTGAGCAAAATGCCTCTAGACCTACATAGGATTTGGAATTTTTTCTCTACTACATACACCATTGGTATGTCACATTGCTTCCACACCCTTGCCACAAGGTTTTGTTCATCCCAAGATTACTCTTTATGATGGGAAGGGTGATTTAGAGACATATTTGAGATATTTTCATGCAACATTCTTGGACTGTGTACCAAATGCTTAGCTAATTACCAAGCTATTTCTAGGACTCCTAAAGGATTATGCTTTACAATGGTTTTACAGTCTACCAAACTAGTCAGTCAATGCATTCAACCCTTTAACCAAAATGTTTCTATGTCAATTTAACATCAACATTGGTTATAACATTTCATATGCTCAAGTTTCACAATAGAAAAAAAGGTCAAATGATCATCTCATAAATTATGTTATTCAATATAACACTATCTTGGCTAAGATGACTAGCTCCATGGTCAATCAAGAGTTACAAGATCTATTTTAGACATAAGATATAACAACTAGATGCATCAATTTTAGACATAAGATATAGGATTTAATAAATGGAAATCATATTGATCTTGACACTTTATTTGAGCCTTTTCAGGCAAAAAAACACAAGATAAAGCATTGAAAATATTTTCAAATCCTTTTACACATCATTATAAATAGGAGACATGAGATACATTTGGGGTTCATCATTTATATCATTCACATCCCCAACCAGACACATACATGGCACCTTCAGTTGAGTTACATCCTTTGAGAAACATGATTGGTGTATATGATTCTAGAGTTCCATCTAGACCTTCCATCTCCTTCTCAAAATAAGAGATCATTGAGGATGATATTTATTATCATGTACTCTTTATTATAGCTCACATTCATAATCATCCTATTCATAGTTTCCTAATAGATAATGGATCTAGTTTGAACATGTGCACTATGACATTATTATAGCATTTGGGATATTTAGAGCAAGATATTACACTAATAGACATAGTTTTTAGTGGATTTAGTGGGCATATATAGAGTTCATTGGGTGAGATTGTACTTCTTCTATAGGTGGGTCCAACACATGTGGCCATAACATTCATTATTGTTTTTAGTGAAAGAGTTTTTGATATGTTATTTGGTCAACCATGGATTCAAAAACTTCAAGAAGTACCTTCCACAATTCAGAGATATGTGAAATTTATTCATGCTAATTAGGTTATTATAGTTGGTGGAGTTACATATGAGTTACCACTCCCCACTTCAGATCCATCTTCTATAGTAAAATCACCAATTTTAGTTTAGCTTCTAGTTCTAATTTCTCCACTAGTTATAGTTCCTCCTCTAGTTCCAATTCAAACATAATTGAGGCATGCATCACTAGCATAGAGAGTTCATACACCTCCACAATTTCAAGATTCTAGATAGCTTCTAGCTATAGTGTTCACACCTAGGGTAGTGTCATTGAGATCTCACGCATCTAATCAAAGAGAACATGTTTAGAGAGATTATCATACTACTATAAGGGTCCTTAATAGATTTTCAATTACATCCACTTCTTAGAGTTATAAGAGGACCCCACACTTAGTTTCTACTTTAGAGATTTTAGAGAATTTATAGCGTATACAACTTTTAAAACCACAATCTTAACATTTCCATTGTGCTTCATGATCACACATGATTCCTCTCATTTATATAGGACACCATGATAGGGAGTCTCCCATGAGACTCATCAATTAGTATTACCCTTTCCTAGCTTACCTATACATAGTTTCTTATGCTTGATTGTACATAGCTCAAAACTTTAAAAAATTTAGAAACCATAAAAAATATAAAAATATAAAAACATACACATAAACATTTAGAAACACCAAAAATATTTTGATTGTATGCATCATCCATGCTATACATTTATTATACCATACTAGACTTATATTTGTTATTCTATGCTTATTATTGATTTATCTACACTTACTTCACTTGATCTTATTTGAGTATGTGCAGTGACTTTTAGATCCTTGATTACTTTACTCTACCCATTGAGGGGGAATCCTAATTTTACATTCAAGATGCACATCAATATACATACCCAATCGGGGCATCCTCTACATGACTACACCATCCAAGTTATATAATTCCTACACAAGACACTCTAGTTATCTTTTTGATGTACATTATTCACCTACATACACAAATTAATCTATCGATATTCATTAGTATATAGCACTTGTGTATTTATTAGCATATATCTAGTCTTGTACTACACATATTTTACATACATTCACTTCTTACTTTGATTAGTTAGATGTGATTGTACATATAATTCCATACATGCTTTCTTTTCTTGCTTACCATAGCTATATTTTTTGCATTTCTCAGTTGTTATTTATCTCTTGTATGTTCCTTAGGACATTTTCTAATGTCCTTAACTTCTTTTAATGTGTGTGCCTTAGTAAAATTTCCAATTTCTTTTTCTTTTACTTATCTATGTGATTATGGATTTCACACCAATTTGGCTTATTTCAAATTCTATGTATATGTGGCATTTAAACATACTTTGTATGCTTGCTTTCTAGTTTGAGTGACATGTACCCATATTCCTTGATTGCTTGGCCCCTTGGACACTCTTTTATGCTTCTTGATTCTTTCCTAGTGTTCTTGTTTCCTATTTACTTCTCATTGTTTGCAATGCCATGATCCATATCATGTTCCATCCCTCTAACTAACAAATAAAAACTAACCAAAATTTAAATTATAGTTTATTACATTACACATGCTATTACATTGTTACATCTATCTAAGCATAACCCTATTTATCTAATAATATCTCAATACAAACCATGTTATCTATTGAGATATCTTATCAATTATCATTGCTATATCATATATTTTGTAGTATAACAAACTTACAAGGCCATTTATTCTAAGGGTATTAATTTCAAGGTTTCCATTCCTACACTCAGAAGAGGGAGATAAAATAGGGTTTTTTTATAGAGATCATAGCTCTTATTAACCAAAAATCTAGTTTTAGAACACTAAATATAGCAACGAAACATCAAACTAGTTAGAATAGACCATGCAAATTGTAATTAATCTAGAATAGTTATCATATTTGGCCTAAGATAATAGTTCCAAGATTAGACTATAGCACCAATGGTGCTACTATCCATTTAAATTTCTCCTATCTAACTAGTGAAAATACTAGATTTTCTAAGAATAGATAGAAAGGTAAGTTTAGTTATAGTTTTTTTAGCTATAATTTAGACCAAATTCAATAGTTTTAGTATAATTTTAATCAAAGAATCCATATATAGGGGGCATCATGAACAACATGATGTATCTTGATTATAGTTTTATATAGGGTAGTTGGTACAAATTTTAGATTAGAATCCATAATTTAGACATCAATGACTGGGGGTAATGTGCACAACACATTTGTTTTCTTTCTTTCCAAGTTTAGCTTTGCCCAATCATTCTTAGTAGTTGCATGCCTTAATTGATCTATAAGTGGCTGGAATAATTTTGTTTTGGCTTTCATACAAGCCTAATTTCTAATTTTCTAAGTTATCGAGTGGATTCCACATAAACTAGATTCTTAATTTCAGAGACACTTTCATATAAGCCTAAGCTCCATCTTTTGCAATGGCCAAGAGTGGTCTAGTTTTTAGTATACATTCAGATATCCACACCAACATTTTTAGATAATAGTACCTTCATGGGCTTTAAGAGACATATCATATGACACACACTCCATACTGGTATCATTTTACATATTCACTTCATGAGGCAATGATGGAGCCAAAGGACTAACTAGCCTTTGTATTCTTGAGCCACCTTTCAGAAGGATTGGACACATAGTCTTAACATAGATCAACACATGTATGACCACCTAACTTCACTTAGTGGGTGATGATAGAGCCAAATTTCTAGCCTTTGCATTCTTAATCCACTTTTGTGGAATTGAGCACTCAGATCCATTCATGATATTACTCTCGAGTCAACACACATCTAGCATCACTCAATAGCACAAGTTTTTTATTGGTTCATGTACCAGATAAGGTGTATTCATTCCTTTATCTTACTCTATCTCTTTCCTATATTTGTATATTTTTATTTTATATATAACATATCTAGTAAGAACTAATATAATCTTTATTTTCACTTGCAGATTTACACTTCAGAGTGTGCTCTATCTATGGACACTCAACATCACACAACTTTATGGGCTTCACTCTTGCAGGTAATTTTAGGTATGATTTATATTTTTATTTGATCTTAGTATTTCACTTTGTTGTATCACTAAAATAAATGGGGGGAATTTAGTAATATAAAATACAAAAATTGGTGAATTGAGCATGGTTAATGATACTCAACCCATAGGTCCAACTTGATTTCTCTCATGACTATTATAAGATAGTTTTCACTGATTCCAAATAATTTATAGCCTAATAAACATGATCTTAGTTGATCCAGGACCCCTTTTTCATGACCAATCCATCCCCTTAGGTCCTATCTACCCAAGACAATAGCACCACACCAGGATAATAACACTAATGCCACTCCTGTTCACTTTTGGCACCGTTATCAAAGCTCATTTCTAGCCCCAATAGTCAATCCCTTTTGGTTTTACATCCTTATACTTGTTATAATAATGTGAGAAACTTCAATCCATGATAAATATATTCCTATAAAATCCTATTCAAAGATATTTTGAAAATGGTTGGTAAATATCACAAAATAAGAAAGAATACAAGTAAGACTACTCAAGCACATTTCCCTATTATTTTCATATAACCATCCAATACTATTTATATATTATTAAAATCCTTACACTATTCCCTATTCATCTCAATCACAACCAATTTAGAATTTACTTGCATTCTCATATCAATATTGCACTAAGCACTTTCACAAGGAGAACTACATATGGATTGATTCATCTTTGGAGTATTGGCATGTAGGCAATGTGCCCACACATTGGGTGTGAAGCATATCTAGTGTATCTTACACACACTAACCCATTTTAATTATTCACCAATTTTTTTTTCAATGTAAATTTAAGGCATATAAATAAATAAAATCAGCTCTACAGGGAGCATTGTTGACAATGAGCTTTGCAAATTCACAGACAGGATCACACAAACCTGTCGAATAGAATGTAAACCTTAGATCCTTAGCTTAAAAGTGTTAGATAAGGAATAAAATATTTCTACCACTCCTATCCAATTTTAATTCTCCTATACAATTATAAAATGAAATCTAAAATCATATTTATGATAGTATTTGAGGCTCGCATAGTGAATATTAGACCATGTCTCAGTCGAATCAACATAGTTTAAGCTAGTTCTTATTTTTTCCTTCTTATTAATATTTTAAAAAAATATCTAATTACAAATAAATTTCACAAATCATTATCTTATTTACTATATATTATTTATTTATTTATCAATCTAGACCCTTTAACTAAATTAATAATAAAACCCTAATATTACTAAAATAATTAAATTAATTTCCATGAGACCTAAAAGAGATTCTAAATCCTAATTGAAAGGTGTAGCTACCAAAATGTGACCCATGGATTCTATGGTCAACCAATGAGGGGTTATTTGGGATATTTAATGTATCCTTATTTATATGTGTGTTGGTTTAATTATGTAATGTGATTTGCTGAATAAGGAGAGTTTCTTGAGTGAGTGTGTGGTATAAAGAGAAGGCCAATTTGGCTTGTTTAACTTTTTATACAATTAGGGATTTAAGTGAAGGAAAGAGCTCATTTGAGGAGATATAGTAGGTCATTGAGGACCATCATAGGTAGAAGGATATCTAATTATATTTTTTTTAAGGGATATGCAATTAAATACATAGGTCAATATACCTAATGAGTCTAAAAGAGGCTATTTAAGTGAGAAGGCCTAAAGGGTTGGTTGAGTAAGTGTGACTAGTGGATGGATTGAAGATAAGAGTAGGTTGATGATTATGTGTATGACCTATAGGTCATATTTTTGATGTCATAATAGAGTTTTTTTAATTTTTCTATTTGAGTATGTGCAAAGAAGTCAAGAGTGATCCAAAAGGTGGTTTTGGATGCATTAAGATGGAGTGAATACTAGAGGGAGAGAGTGTAGGGTTGAAGAGATTTGATATTCATTATATCTCTATCAGATTGGTAGGAAATTAGAGATCAAGATATTATCATTTCATAGGTGTTGTTATGGATTCTCAACATCTAGGGCACGAGGTGTTTGTCCATCCTTATGGGTTAGTGCTCCTTGTAAAGTGGGTAATTCACTAAAGTCTCATGTTTGTAATTAAATTATTGGAGAATTAGTCTATGTGTTTGTAGGATTGAGAGTGGGTTTTATTCCCCATGAGGATTTCCCACATAATCCTTGTGTTGTGTTCTTAATCTTAAATTATCTCTCTTGTTCATTAGTATGAATGATGTGTATGACTCATGAATGTATGTGATGAATGATTAAGGGTTTAAAGAGATTGGAATTGGATTGAATATCATGAATCAATGATTCAACCACCCCCCCCCCCCCCCCCCCCCCCTCTTAGTAATTATATCTCTAAAATGGTGCACTAGCATAGAATATATGTATTTCTAATATGTATCAAATTGAATTATATGTGAAAAACATATGAAGAAAAAAATGCTTAAAATCTTGTTAAAGATTAGTGAAATGTATATGATTCTAACCTAAATGTATATATGAATCATGTAAATACACTAAAAAATTTGCAAGTGTGGAGGTCATGTCTTTATTATATGCCCTCACTAAAATATGGAGATATTGATAGTTGATTAACTGTGGAGATCAAGTATTTATAACATAGTCCCATTGAAAATTTGAAATTGTGTAGATGTAGAAGTCATGCCTTTATGAAATGCTCTCATTGATATCTCTCCCCCTCCATTTCAGGTGAGGGAAATATAATTTGGGATTTATCTTATATTCAAATAGATAATATAATCATATCATATCTATATGAATCATGTAGCATATAGAAGTAACATTTCTATGTAGATATATCAATGAAGCATATAATATGTGATCACATCAAGACCTGAGATGCATGATATGTATCATGGAAATATTTAGATAGTAACAATACAAGATTAGAAAACAATCAAGCTCACACACACAAGATCAATCAATGTAATGAAAGCTAATTGTCTAAGGAGACCTCATACAAGGGTCATGCTAAAATGCTTCAAAATATAAAGAAAATGACATATTGAAATGTCTAATCAACATAGATTGACATATTTAAATGTCTAAATGACATATAATGGCACATGGGCTAATATGAAAATAAATATTTCAAATGTTCCAAAAGAAAGACAATATAAATAAATTAAATACACTCAAATCAGTGATAATGTGAATAAATGAAGTATAATAAACCAACATAAGAATATAATACTAGTCCTTGCATATATGTGTTATAAAAAATTATCATGTAGCATAACATAATAATTACACTATGAAAGTTATTAACATGTATATATACATGTGTAAGCAGTAGTATATATGCTTAAACATGATAGTGTAAAAATTATTATAAAGGATATGTAACCTATATCAATCATGATCAATGAATTAGATGTCCCCAGCATATTATATGTCATGAGTTGAAGAGAGAATTTGTATGTGCATATATCATGTGTTTGTGGTATTTATGTATCACACTCGAAAATGCATGAAACATGCATGCGTATATAAATGAAATGTGATTTCATATACTAACATGAATCAAATAAAATATTTTCTAAGAAATTAGTAAAAATGGGGATACTAAATATTTTTTTATATTTTTGAAGTAGTTAAATGTTTTTGTATTATATTGAATATTTTTTTGAATTTTAATAAATTGATGGCTATCCAATTATCCTATCTAAGGGATTATTATAAGGTGTTATATACTCATATTATGGTGAATCATACTAGTGATACTACCAATGAGCATGTATATGTGTCATATCTAGATCTGGAGACTCAAAAATATTTTATGTATGGCTCATAGGAGTATGTAGTTATAATAAGTATTAGTATAATTAGTGGTTCATATAACCTATCATTGTGTTATATTTGAATTTATTGGAGTATTTTATAATAATACTTACAATGCAAGAAATTTTGGTCTCAATTATGTCCCAATGAATTCACTAATGACTGGCACCTATATCTGGTCTATTAATTTCAATAATGCATAATATAAAGGTAAAAGGATGAACATGCAATCCAAATAAAACCTAAAAAATTGACTATAATTTAGAATAATCCAAGGATAATAAAACATAGCTATAAATAGAAAAAAATAAAGAGGGTGGGGAGAAATTAAATATGAAATCACTTTATAATGAAGGCATTTATTACTTTGTTAAATATACATATCTCTTAACAAACCAATCTTTGTTTAGCTAGCATAACATAACCAAAGTGTAGATATGGTTTAGGATTTTGAGTATCTTGTAGTATGTAGAAGAGAGAATCAAAGTCACCATAAACTTGCATAGATAATGAATATCACTCACAAAAATTTCATATATAAAATAATTGATGGGAAAAATCAAGATTCATCAATGTTCAGACAAGTTACATAAAAAGGTCTTCATAACACCTTAACTCATGATAAAATACAATATAGAAAGTAGGGAACTACAAACTATATGACTTATTTTCTAATTTATTCTATCACTAATCAACTAGTCCCTAACTTAGTCTCATGGTTATCCTTATATATATTTTTAATAGTCTCACCTAGTAGCCAGGTGGTTGAAAATATTAAATGGATTATCCACACACTAAGTGTTTAAAATCATTAAATAATAGGAAATAATTAAGGCATAAATTTAATGTGTTCCTATTTGATGCAATAACATTTATGCTTATGAATGGACCCTTTCCAAAAAATATTAGTCACATTACAATTATTGACTAGTTCATCACTTCTAATGACATATGTTGAATTTAAATTCTATTCCTTTTGATGGATTTTTACTATATTAAATTTAGGGGCACAAGTTTGCATCCTCTAGTTATTAACAATACTCTTGACAATAGACTATGTACATGTATTCTTTATCTTTTTATGATATTTAGATTGTTTGATATTGATGTGTATGATATTTTATGACTTATCCTATTATCTAATTTAATTTGGTATCAATTTTTGTGATCTATTTTCTCTATGAAACAATATATTCAATAATTTTGAAAATTTTATTGGACTCATAGTCCAAATCCCATATTTTGACATGATAGATAGGAATAATGGTTGTCATTTTCAGCTTTTGAATTTATATTTGGAGGCCCATGTATCTTCATTAATAGGTTCATTCTATGTGTCCTCTTCTCACTAATTTTGGAAAGCCAACATGTCTTTGATATGTAGGGATCATACTACACATTAAATTTTCATTAATTTGTAGCTTGTTGAGTTTTGTCTTTTATTTAGACCATGGTGTAATGAGATATTAACAAGTGGCAATATATTACTAAATTAGAGATTTATAGGTCAATCTTTATTCCATGTATTTTTTCCTTAGAGTCCTAAGATTATGTGACATGGCATCATCTTAGGGACTTGATTAATCTCAGCCTCATTGTACTTATCCTACATGGTCTAGAGGCATGGAAAAGTGCGATATTTCTATTGGCATCATCCTATTTACCTAAAGTATACACTTCCTACCTTTTATGTCTTAATCATCCTGAGGGTTTAGATAAGTGATATCATGACACATGGCATGATCCTAAGTGTTTATAGGGTCAAAATACTTCACTAATTATCATTCCCCCTCAGTGAATATGGACATGCAAACATATATTTAAATATTAGTTTTTTGATTAAATAGACTAGCTATTAGATTTTAAATTTCAAGACAATCAACCAAGGCATAAACCTTGGAAAAAGAGCTTGTAAAATTAATATTCTAGATGGGGGTTTTTCTAAAAACATAATTCATCTAATTAATTAGATGAACAATTATGTTCTTTAGATAAAAAATTATAGATAAATATAGTCAATTTATAATATTTTAAGTGATAAATTAATCTCAAAATCCTAAAACTTTAGAAAATTCAATAGTTAAGTCCAAAGGAAAAAGTATGATATTTATACAATGGTCTTGATAGGTTAAAAAAATATTAGTTTCAAATATGTGAAATGCTTACATGTATTCTAGTTCCCTACCGAGTTTGAATTTGATGACCCATGGCATTCGTTTTCTCACTTCGAGAATCATTTATTCTTTAATTGGGATAATGACCTATAACCTCTTGGTAAAATGAGATCTTGTTAGGTGTAACATAGGATTATGAAGACAATGATTAGTTTATCTTGTTAGTGGATAAATTAAAACAACTCAAAGACAACTAAAATTCTAATCCTAAGTGCAAGGTTGATAAATGATAAAAAAATAAATAAATCAATAAATGGAAGATAAAAACACCATTTACCTTCCTAAAAAGACTTCATCTTGTAATCTATATGAAAGAAGGCTTGTGAACAAATGACTTTTAAAAATTCTAATGATTTAGGGGAAGCATATCCTTTTATTCACTTGTAAATTTGATATTAGATTTTGTTTTGTATGAATCTCTCTAGTGATAATTTGTCATTATTTATTTACACCTTGTATGCACCTAAATCCACTCATTTTAATTATTTAATTAAATTTGCTAAATTATCCAATAACCATATCCTTAATCAAAGAATTAAAATTTTATTTATTATACAATATTTCATACATCCCATAAACCTTTATATACCATTATGATCAATTAATCACTTCATTATCCTACTAACTAGCCTACTTAGCCACTAATCCTATTGCATTAACTACCCACTATCCCACTTGAAAATTAAAAATTCCTATTTATTCCACTACCCCCTAGCTAACCTACCAACATAGACCTTACTACATTCATGTGAATAAACCTCATTTAATCCTCATATAATCCCCCATTATCCCATAAACTATCCAAGAAACCTCTATAACTAGAGAAGCACCTCTAAAATTCTATAAATCTCTAAATTAGAGGCTTCTAAATAATTTAAAATTCCCCTAAAATCCTCTCTACCATATTATAAAATCCATGATTGGGGCATGGTCAAACTAACTTGATAATATATAATCCTTAATTATCATCTCATATTCAATCATTTTAAAGCATCCTCATACTCTTGAAAATCCATTAAATTATCTAAGGAATCCATTAAAGTCATTTTGAACAAACAACAAATCCACATTTAATCACATTTTGAATTGAAATCAGTTGAAAGATCTTTGAGATAAGTCATAAGGGACAAAGTTATGGTAAAATTTAATTCATTAATTGCTAATTGTTCCTTTATTTCCTTCCTTTTGATGTTATTGCATTGTTGGGTTTAAATTACTATTTATAGTAGTTTTAACAAATAAATCAAAAATACAATCATACATTGGTGACCACGTTGGGAGAGCCCCTTTAACTTTACTATTTTTCTTGTTAAAATTGCCTTAAAAAGTTACAAGGTTGATTAGATGAAGGAAGAGCTCTAGATTTGATCAAATTGTCACATCCAAGCAAAAGTGATTTTATTTTGCAAATCTCGGTATTGTAGTAGCAATTTTTCCTAAATAGTAAGTGATTTTGATCTAACCATACATTTTAATCACTAATGGCTTGATATTTTGATAGGTTTTTCACTTTTCATAATACCACATTTTCAGAAGGTGATTTTGTTATAAATTTGTGGTTTTTAAGTTTAAGTTGTGATATTGTAGAAAATAATTTTAAGGCAAATAACCACTCTTGTATAGGTCTTTAGCCTTATTTGTGCTTGAATCAACCCCTTTGTCTTACAGTAACATGTCTTAAACTAAACATATATATCCCTAATAGTCATTCTAATTAAATAAATATCACCAATACCTAGTTGTGATGTTGACATAAAGTCATGATATTGCCTTCACAAATAGTGATTTTGTCTTTGAGATTAAAATTGTTAGGTTAGTTTGATAACTTTGATTATCTAACACTTACCTATCATTATGTTATTATCACCTATTGAAAAGAGGAAAGAGGAGCTATCTTAAGTGATATAAAGTATTTATACATACTTATTTTGTTACCTGATTCAAAACTATAACTTATAAGCTATGTTTTTACTTAATATAGGTGAATTTCATTTTAAATAAGTGGTTTTGACTTAGCTACATAGGAAATAAATATTAAATTATAATATTGTAAAAGTTTTTTAATATTTCATTATTCCCTGAATATACCAACATGTTTCTCATAATCTTTTCATATTGTTCATATTATGTAAATAGATAAGAGATTTTAATCTTTACAAAACCATAGATCGAGTTTAGCAATATTGCTTGATATAGGTGTTCTTATGCATATATAAGTGATTTTTCTCTCAATAATATATTTGAAAATCTAAAATTTAATTTCAATAATTTTAAACATATTATTAGTCTTCTACATATATTTTATCACCTTTTTAATAATTTACTAGTCTATTTAATATATTTTTGAGTTTTTTATTTACTTACTAAATATTATATTACAAATTGTAGTATTAAATTTTGATTCACAACTTTAATTGACCAATTATGGTTTTACATAAACCATATGGTTACATTCATGATTAGTTGAATATCATCAAAACTAGATATTAAATAATTATGAAATTCTTTATGATCTATGATTTAGTAGACTCTAGAAGTGGTTTTGTATTAAAATAAATGTGCATTTGTGTTTTTTTAGGAAAAGAAATAGTTTTACCTATTTTCAAACTACTAATTTTTTTGGTGCATGACCATCTTAGAAAAAGGAAATAGAATACTTTAATAAACTATGTTCTTATAGGAATAGTGATTACCTTAAGAAAATTTAATCTTGAACTTGTATATATTTTTGTGTGCCTTTCTTGTTTGTTTAAATTTAATCACTAAATAATTAATTAGATAAATTAACTTCTCTTACTTGATTGTCAACCCATATTATTTTTAGGATAGGATGTGACATGAAATTCATCCCTACACACTTTATTAGTCACTAGGGGTTGGTGACATGGATTTCATCACCATGCATTCAATGAAACTCCATGCTCTGGTGGAGTATAAATATCAAGGATAACTATTTTAGGATAATTAGTTGACCCCATCCAAGTCATATTTTAAAGGGAAGAGGTAATTCTATGAACTAGGCATTTGACGACACCCTATATAGATTTTGGCCCAATGTACCTTTACATATCTCAAGGATTCCCGTAAACACCCTTATGTATACCTAGTATATGACTTATCAACCATAATATGATCTCTATTGTTAGAGTTAGTCTCAATTCCCAAGTTATCATCAAGTATAAATAGGTTTAAGAGGTTTCATTATATTCTACAATAAGTCACTAGCCTATAACCTCACCTATGAAGTTGTTAGAGAGTGCAAGCATCGAGTTACAAACACATTTGGTTGAATAAAATTAGGGCTCATGATTGGGCATGTTTATGTGATTATTGTGCTAAGTCTCATATCATTTATGAGTGAAATAATCTTATCCCTTTTATAAAAATTACCTAGAGACACTTTAGGACAAATACCATCTTAGAATCAAAAACCAAATCACTTCATATCACTTTTCACACCTTTTAGATAATAAACATTTATCTTACAACTAATAAATTTAGTGTTCATTTATCATCCTAGTCATCTCTTCATTCAACCTCTCCTTGATCAAATGTTTTCAATGTTTTCAACCTTTAGTCTATCGACCATTGTATTATCATCTTACCTCTTCATACCTATCACCCATCTAATCATCAGCTTATTAGTGTGAAGGGTATCTATTCTCTCATCATCTTTGTATTTTTTCTAGATTGAACCGTTATAGTTTATTTACTTTTATAGTATTTACTCTTTTTAGTCTTTTTATCCTCAAATTCAAATATAAATCACATCCAATCACCCCTCTTGACAAATTTTAGTCTTGGTTTTAATATAAAATTAGTATCCAAATTAACCTTCTCTCACATCATCCTATATCAAAGCCACACCTAATCACTATTATTATGGCACCTTCACCATCTACCATGCCCATTAAAACTTGTACATAATTTAAGGATGGGACAAGGATTTAATAAATAAAATTATGTCCTTGGGAATATAGGTGAATGAAACTAGGATAATGATGACACATATATTGACATACATACCCCTAGATAGGAAGACCATTTTACAAAAGACTTCTTCCATAGTGATGAGTTTATGGATTAATTTGACTAATACATCTATGATAATTAGGATCAAATTCTTGCTCAAGTCATTGGAATGGGGGGCAGACTACACCTTACTTAGCACCCAAGCCTATTACAATATATCATATGTCCATCTACTATACCCAACACTCCACCTCATCAAAATAATGTTAACCAAGAAAAATAAGAAAATAAACTTATGGATCATGAGTAGGAACTCAAAAAAGAATGAGAACCCCCAAAAAAATAATTATGTTGAGGCTAATGGGAGAAGATCTACCTTGGAGGATCAATTAGACCACTTAAATTAGCAAATTAATTCCATTTCCTCTCAATTTCATGCTCAAAACTAAATACCCACTTCACCAAGATAACATGTTATAAATACCAATCTCAATCACTCAAGACCTAAAACAAGCCAACCATAAACCTTTAACCCCCTAATGGACCCCTCATTCAATCAAGAGTGGAGAATAATGAAAGAGAATCTTCAACAAATTGATACTTACACCTAAGCAATGAGATATAAATATGAAGACTTTTGTACATCTCCATTAGATATGATTATTTTGAAATTACCTTTCCCAACACACTTCAAAATTCCAAAATTTGACAAATATAAAGGGATAGGGGATCCAAAAGACCATATGGAGGAATTATATGTATCATGTCACTAGGTTTCCTATGATGATGATTACTTTATCAGAGTTTTACCCAAAAGTCTTATAGGACCAGCACTAGAGTGGTTTATGCATCTACCTAAAGGGTCCATATCTAGCTTTGGGGAGTTAATCAAAAAATTTGTGTGACACTTCTCCTTCAATATTGAACATGACATCTCCATTATATATATATATATATATATTTATGATACTAAATAAATAAATGGGGATAGGTTATCTACATTCTTACAATGTTGAATAATCCTCGTCAGTAAATTCCATTACATAGTCCCTAAGAAGGATTTGGCCAAATATTCATTAACAATATCAATGCAGAATTGAAAAACCAACTAAAGATACAGTGTGCTAAATATTTTGATAAAATCATAGAGAAGGGGATTCAAAATGAAAAGCAATCATTGAAAGTGTGAATATTAAATTATATACCTAAAATTAACAAGGTCAAAATCAGGATAAAACTTTTTAAGGTAAGCCTAAGATCTTCAATAAGAATAAAAATGTCATAAAGGATGGTGTAATAGATTATAAATATGTACATGAGTGTAGAAATCTACCCCTAACAATAAAAAACAAAATGTCTCCACTATACAGGTACCACAGGGAAATAAATATCCTCAAATGATAAAAAAATCCTCTAACTAGTCTTGGTATACCCATAGAAATGGTCTTACAATAATTAATCACTATTAATATGATAAATTTCCCTATAATCTAACCATTGGATGACAGTAAGAATGACCAAATTGATATCATGAAGATGATTTTTGCCAATATCATAGAGTCAATGGAATTTATACCAAGAAATGCATGCAATTAAGTCTCTATATAAAATATTTAATTGAGAAAGGAGATTTATAAGTGGGGAGAACATAAGTAGTAAATTTAAATAATTAGGAGCTAGGTAAATATCAAGACCCCTTACCTAAGCATGATCAAAGGCAAAAGAAACCACTTATGGATTAGGGTTAAGCCTCCACTTTTATTAGGACCAAATATCATTCCACCCCATACCATTACATTTATACCATTAAAATTTGAGGCCCCAAAGATCCCATGCATCCACCATCCACCATTTTCAAAATTAATAGGGCAATAGTTGATTGTGTAGTTACTACATGGCATGGAAAATTATATTTCCTAGATCTCTAAAACACCTATCCACCTCCAAATATCTAAAAGTCACTATTTCCTAAAAATGTCTCAAATTATTCCAACAAACTATATGACATAATGCAACAACTTGAGAAGAATTCATCTCAAATCCCTCTCATGGATCTTCTTAAGATGTCATTGATACATCAGGAGATTCTCAATCAAGTCTTGAATGAATTAAAAGTCATTAAGGATATTGATACAAGTCAGTTTTAGGCTTTGGTTGATCATTTATTACATTCCCAACATATTAATTTTAGTGAATATGATATGCCACCTATAGATCCCCATCATAAATATTCATTACTCATTGAAATTTCCATTTCTAATCATAAGATCCCATGGGTACTCATAGAATAAGGATTAGCCTTGAATTTGTGCAATCTTGACTTTGTCAAGAAATTAGGGTACCCTAAGTCTTCATTAGGGCCTACTTTGATAATGATAAAATCATAAAATGATAATGACATGACTTCTATAGGTACTACTTATCTTCCTATAGCTCTGGGGCCTATAGTCCACTAAACCCTAATTCATGTAGTGGACACTGATTTCTTGTATATTTTACTTCTAATATGCCCATGGATTCATGAAATGAGATCGATTCCTTCTACCTTCCATCAATTCTTAAAATTCCTTCATTCAATAATGGAGGTTACCATTCCATGAGAAATATAACATTTTCATATCTATCAAATAGATCAATCTCATACCACTTGTTATTTACTTAGCACTCATAGTTCCACTTATAATCCCAAAGTTACAAGATATATCCATCTTGATGATCTACCACCTACTTCAAATGAATACCAAAACATCATTCATCTTAAGATCACTTATAAGGGTTGTGGAGAGTATGACTATAAAACCCTTTGTGTTGGAAACCTACTAGTCTCCCCACAAAACTATGGGTCCCCAGCCATGAGGAAGATAAACCCATTATTTATCAATTTGGGTCCATGACCTTTACTAGTGTAGGAATTTTATCACAAGAATACTTTGATGAACCCACTAACTCATGGATTATTTCTAAATATGAGGCCCTATAATTTCATAAACAAAAGTACCCATAGTTTTAAAAAATGCTTCAGAATATGAATTATAAGGTGAAATGACTAAGAAGGGATGAACAAGGAAGGTTTGAGCTTATAGGGGTTCATGAACACTCGAAACATCTTGTACTAAGGTATAAAACTCTAGATATTGACCTAAAAACTATCATCTTAGACACTTCTTTAGTTCTTAAGGAGTCTACCTATGATGAAGAATTTTAAATAGGTTCCATATATAGTCTTTACAAAGATTTGGCTTCTACCAACCTCTTCCTTGACACAACCATCTCCACTATCAACATATCCCTCTACTACCGAACACTTATATATTGGGATTAGAATAATGAGCCTTCTTTTGATATATTTCAAAATGATGAATCCAGTATTGAATATCTAGGAGCAAGAGATTTTATGCCATTAGGAGACTATAAGAAAAGATTCCTTATTAGGCTAAATGAATCTACATATTTTAGGGATCAAAAAAATATATAAATCAAATTGAAGAAGAGGAATATGAATATGAATATCCCTCTCCAAATATGGATGAAATCCAAACCAATCTTGATTTATAAGAGTCTTATATAGAATTAGATAGAAAGCTCACATAATAATTTCTTCAGGAGAGGAATTACCATCACTCCAAACATACCTATAGAAACAATCACCTTCTATTATTGAGTAGGTTATAAAAGTGAATATTGGAGTAAATGGAAGTCCTAAAATATTCAAACTAGAGGCAATTCTTACATCCAAAGATTAAAAATTACTCATCAATCTTCTTAAGGAATATATAGATGTGTTCACATGGAGTTATTCTAACATGCCAAGGTTAAATCCAAACTTGGTTGTACATGATTTAGTGGTTCATTTGAATTCAAAACTATTTGAATAGAAAATTCATAAGATACACCCCAAGGTGAACCTTTTGGTCAAAAAGAAATTGCATAACTTCTTGGAAGCCAGGATTATCAATGTAATTAACTATTTGGAGTTGAAATCTAATATTGTTTAAATTTCCAAACCATATGGAGGAATCAAAATTAGTATTGACTTATGGTACATAAATAAAGCATCCCCAAATATGAATTTACCTTACCTAATATAGAAATTATTTTTGACTCTACTACAAGGTATGAGATGATCTCCCTTATGGATGGTTTCTTTAAATATAATCAAATAAAAATTTCTCTCAAAGATCAACACAAAATGATGTTTATCAATCCATGGGGGAGTTTCTATTACTAAGTGATGCCTTTTAGTCTAGAAAATGTAGGAGATACTTACCAAATGGATTTGATAGTAATATTCCATAATATGATGCATGTTATTATATAAGATTACATGGATGATATAAAGGGAAAGTCTAAACTCTGGTTTGAACATCCTACAGTACTAAGGAGGATATTTAAGAGGCTCAAGAAATACAAGGTTAGACTAAACCCTAAGAAATGTGTATTTGGATTCACCATGGGAAAACTCTTGGGGTTCATAGTTTCTAGATAAGGAATTGAAGTAGATCTTTCCAAATTAAAACTTATTATTTAAATGTCTTATCTTAATAACCTAAATTAGTTAGAAAGCTTTCAAATAAAATTACAAGATATTTTTTAATTTAAATTACAACTGGTAGATCAATTCCATCCCTTCACCCATATATTAAATAAGGGATCTCATTTTGATTAGAACTAAGAATGTTAAAATATTTCGAAAATCTAAAATAATATTTGGTAAAACCTCTAGTTTTATCACCATCCATTCTAGGAAGGTCATTACTATTGTATATATCTAAAACACCTTATAATATAGGGGCCTTACTAGCTCAACATAATGTTGAAGGTAAAAAACTAGAAATGTATTATATAAAGAGAAATTTAATATCATATGAGCTTAACTACATGCCTATTAAGAAAGATTGTTTGGCTATAGTTTTTACCTCCCAAAAAATTAGGCATTAAATGTTGAATAACCAAGTCAAGCTCATACAAAAGGATGATATGTTCAAGTAAATGCTATCTAAATCAAATTTAACTATTAGAATGGAAAAATGGATCATGATACTAAGTGAATTTGATATAGAATATGTAAATAAAAAATCCATTAAAGGACAAGTAATTGTGAATCAACTTGAAGCATCACCTATGGCAAATAACAAGCCTCTAATCATGACATTTCCTGATGAGTCTATACTAGTTACTAAATAATCAAATAGCTAGATGTTATATTTTGATGGATATTTTACCACACATAGGTTGGGAGTGGGAATCCTTTTGTTAAACCCACAAGGTGATCTAATCCATAAATCCTTTTAAATTACCTTCCCATGTACAAATAACATTATTGAATATGATGCATTAATTGATGGACTAAAACTTTCCATCTAGTGGAATATCCTTCACCTAAAAGTCTTTAGTAATTCCCAATTGATTATAAAATAGGTGAATGAAGAGTTATATATAAAGGATGAGAAAATACTTCCCCATAAATAATTAGTGGACAAATTTAAGCAAATGTTTTAGTCAATAAAATTTGAACAAGTACCTAGGGGATGTAATAAATTCATCAACTCAAAGTCCATTATTGGTTATTTGATATATCTTTTAGAAGATGCCCTTAAATACAATTTTATTATTGAACAACTATTATTACCATCTCATTAATCAATAGATCATTATCAAATTTTTACTATATGTGATCGCCATCTACCCTAGTACCATGACATTTACACTTAGCTCCTCAAAAAAATTCTACCACTAGACTTCAATCTCCATTAACAAAAATCCTTCATTCAATACACATACTCTTATACCATCTTTGGTAGCATGATCCATTAGTGAGGCTATGATAGGACCCTATTGAGATTCCTAAACATAGAGGAGTTTACTCTTACAATTAAGTAGGTCTAAGATGGTGTATGTGGTGGTCATGTTAGTGGGATGACCTTAGCCAAAAATTTACTTTGTACTAGATACTATTGGCCCATAATGGATCATGATGCCTACCAGTATGTGTGTAAAGGTGTATCTTGTTAGAAGCATGGTAATCTCATTCATGCCCCCACACAAGAACTATAACCTATAATGAGACCATGGCCATTTTCCATGTTGGGACTAGACTTAATTGAAAAGATCAATCCTACATCATTTGATGTACATAACTTTATGATTATAGCTATAGAGTATTTCATAAAATGGGTTGAAGTAATGTCATTAATTATACCATAGGTCTCTAAATATCAAAAATTCATTCTAGATCAAATTATTTGTCACTTTTTAATCCCAACCAAAATCATATTATATAATGACAAATATTTCAAAATTCAAGAATTCAAAGACTTGTGTAATTTTTATCACATTGAGCAACATTTCTCTACACCCTACTATCCCCAAGGCAATGGACAAGTAGAAGAAACAAATAAAAAAATTATGTAAATTATTAATAAAATTGTCAATGATGTAGGTATAAATTGCCATTTACAATTATATCATACTCTTTGGTCTTACATAACCAACATTAGAACAACTACTGGGGCTAATCCATATTCTCTAGTCTATGGCACAAAATAAATCTTCAATGTTGAAGATGAACTCCCCTCAAAAATTTATTTATGGGGAATAATTTTTGATCATAATTAAAACAGAAAAAAAACAACTATAAAAGATAGATCTATTAAATGAAAAGTATCAAAATGTCTTGGATCATATTATGGCATATCATAATAAACAAGGTCCAATATCACAAGAAGATCCAGCCATGAGAATTCAAAATTGGTGACTTAGTCCTAAAGGAGAATTAGATAAATACCAATGCAAAGCAAGAAAAGAATGGAAAATTTGAAGTAAATTAGCTTGGGACTTATGGTATTATTGAAAAATTTAGATTATGATCATATACATTAGCTACATTAGATGGTGATGAGTTTGATGATCCCATGAATATTATGAACCTAAAGTGTTTTTATACTTAAATGGATCAAAATAGCCTCCATATATGGGTTCACACTCTTGGGAGCACAACCACCCATCACCACTCCACTTCTCTCATTTTTTCATTCCATTCCATCATTTCCATATGACCCTAGTCATAATAGTGGGTATATAATATATGATTAGGGTAATCTAGAGATATAAGTTTCACATTGGGGAAAATCATTGTTAAAAGTGTGAAGAAGATAGCTACTGAGAAGTCATCTGAAGTCATCTACTCAAACATTCACTCATTCCATTTTTTCCTCTTAATGCATATCCCTATCACATCTTCCTTGAAGAATCTTCTTCTTATCATCCTTATTCATACCCACATTTGTTTATCCCCATTTATCCCCTTAGTATTAATCAACATCATACCCACTAATCTCATCACTAAATAAGGGTTATATAATGCTCATACTCTAGAATCCTTAATATGATTTGTAATTAAATCCTTACCATTCATTTCATACCCCACATTTATGTTATAAATGGTTTTGATCCTTATCCAATTTTATAAAAAATATTTCTAGGCATAACCTACCCTTGTAAATATAAAAGTGAATTCTCTTAGGTCACCTTGTATATATTACCTTTAACAACCTTTTTATTAAGTATTTTTAGGGTTTTTATTAATAATATCCTTAGGTTGTCTCTGTAGGATTCAAATATATATCATAATCCTATTAATATTATCTTCTTAGGAGGTGAATTTTATACATATATTACATTATCCTTTTATGCATATGTTTATGTCTTATTTTATCGCAAGTCGGTATATATATCCACATGCAAATATTATTGATCAATTTATTTAATAATCATTAAGTCTTGTAAATATTTTTCATATTGTGTTTTTTTTAATTTTGTTATTTTTTGACCAAGGGAATGAGGATGGCCTTAAGTGACCACCCAATTTAGGAATTGGGAAAATCACTAAAAAGAGTACTCACACACTATGAATCAAATGAGACCCTGACTATTTTCATGTCATGGGAATACTTATACTCATAATTTCAACAATAAATTGGATCACCTACATATATAATGGATTAAAACCCCCCACTCCCTCATAATCATTTCACTATCCTATCTAACAATCCTAGTCTACTACCCAACACCCCACCCACCTCCTTGGTGTAGAAGGATTTTACCCAACATTAGTTTGTGAGACATATGATTAACCAATAGATTATTTAATAACACATATTAGTTATCATTACATCACATTATAACACATAAAAAAATAAGCATCATCTACATCTAAACCATAACAATTATCTATATCATCTAATTAATCATCTAAACATATGCATCATCGTTATCTCATCTATGAAAAATCATCATCACATAAAAATAATAATATCCAATCACATAATATAAATCCATAGTATGCAATGTACATAAACCATATATCCATACCTAATAATCACATAATCAATTTCATCCATCATTAATAACATAATAACAATAATAATCATAACATCATATATAACAAATCATAATAACATATATCAATAGTACATAAAATGTCCATAGGAGTCCATGTCAAAAATATAACTATACAAATGGGCCCCATAAGCATAAATGTGATACAATAAATATATGTCCATAATATAATGCCTATCTCACAAATACATATCCAAAATCACTGTTGTCCAGGTGGTCTCTTATTAGGTTGATGTATATATTGGGAAGAACTGGCTCTAAAAGTCACATCATGCTAGACTAATAGCAATGATACCTCAAAAATATATATAATACTATGCCTATCTCATTAGTCAACTAATCTATCTCATCACCATCCCCATACCCATATACTCTAGTATTATATTACCCTCCTCCTTGGCTTTCTCATCCACCTATAACTATACCTCTCTCCCTCAAACTTGATTAAAGTTAACTAGTCTACCCTCATAATGAGGTTATATATGCATCTCATCTCTAGATCTACCTTTTTAGTTCCTGTATCTGTCCCTAAAAGGCTACCACCTATCCCATAAAACTTGAAACCTAAACAAGTATCCTGACTATCTAGATATCTCTATAAATAACCTAACCCTATAAAGCTACAACCATCCTATCTTGCTCAGCTAAGATCCTTGAACCCTCTATAGACCAATATTTTATCTCTTTCCTTAGCCTATCTAATAATTATTGATCATCCTTGCTCAAAGGTAGTCTAGATGGTCCTATATTGTCTACACCTGATCATCTCCCTACCTAATCTCTAACACTGGTCTAGTTTCCATCTCAACCCTTTTGATCTCTCCTATAAATATCCATCACATCTAGTCCTCCTTATGAATCCTAATGGTCCTATGCATGGGTTTATGGTCTCAATTCTCTCCCCTTCCCTAGTTAATATCATTGATATAATAATCTTTGTATTACCCCCTTCCTCACTCTAGGTAGCCATTTAAGTAGTTTGTGATGATGTATCTAAGCCCACCAAGTTGTGTATGTTTTTATCACTCATGGGTCTAGAATGAGAGTCTGATAATCCCATATGATAGGGGTAATGCTATAATAATCCACTCTATATAGTTACCTATCTATTAAATCCCCCTACTATGGTTTATCTATCATTACGAACAAATAAATGCTCCTCTCCAAGAACATCATGTTGCCTCCCAAATTGTTAATGCACTTGATCTATCTTATATACCTCAATAATGTAATCATGAAGACTAGTTAGATAAAACTTGGTAAGCATGGATCATGTAACATCTAAATCTTTAACCCATCCCTATTGGACCTATCTATGTGACATCTAGGTGATTTGATCTTCTCATAGACTATCAAATGCCTATTTATAAAAATGCATCTCATAGGCATGGGATCTTTGCATTCTAATAATAATGTACTATCTAAACACCAATGGCTAGTTGAGATGCCTATCATAGTGAGTACATGATGGTCTATCTATCATTATATGCTCCCAACTCCATATTTTTAATAAAAGATGGGGACCTAAGCTCATTTTTCCTCTTTCATCCCCCATATGAATCTATATGTATAATTGGTCTAGTACCATAAGACCCTATGAAAAAACCTGATAATATTGAACCATATATGATAACAAATCCCTTAATCCCAAGTGGAATCACTAACCACTCTTGTCTAGCAATTTTATGCTAGTAACAAGAGAAATAACCACAAGTGTCCATCTATCAATGGTCCCCTCCCTCACAGATCTATCAATATACACCTTAAAATCACAAACTCCAATATGAATTTTACCAACTGATCTTTGCACCATCCAAATTAGGGTATGTGATCACCATTATATCCTATCATCTCTCATGGGCAATCATAAAATACATAATACATCCTCAAGATTCATTATCATCTCACCAGTCACAGAATGGAATATGTCGATCTCTAAATGACATATCTCAACCAAGGATGTAATCAATTCCATATTTATCCTCACCATGGGCATCATCATGATGTAGTAGAGGCCTATCATCTCAAGTACTCCATACTTATTAGGTGTCAAAATATGTATCTCATGCATTATAACTGGCCAGTGTAATCTGGATGCCAACACACTTAAATCCTCCACCAATACACAATTATATCAAACCATAACCCCTAATAATATAATTATTTATCCTATTCTATCCCATCCACCTAGTACCTATCCATCTAATCCCTCATCTCACAAATCTCATCTAGTTCCCTCATCTAACCACCACCCACTTTCTAACTAACCCATCCTACTTACCTAATTATCCTTCCTACCCATATTTCAACCAATCTAACTAACTACTCTTCCCAAGAATCTAACTAACTATCTACCCCTTTACTCATTCATATAACTAACCTATCTCATTAGTCACACTAGATTCTAACACTTATTTCCCACTTACCTATCTTATGTAGCTAATTCCCCTTTTCAATTAGCCTTTCCACCCATCTAAATCCATAACTAACATAACACTTAATATATTTAACATACTATCACCCTATCCACATCCCCATTACCTTCCTAATACATTAATTAAATATCATTCTTATTTTCCACAAAAATAAAAATCTTAAGCTTGTCCTAACTAGCAATTTTGGTGATATTGCTGTTCATAACTCGTAATTCTCTTTTTATGGTATTTCAAAGTGATTACCACTTTGTTGTATTAGAATAACATAATTATAACTTTAAGGTATTTCAAAATGATAGGTCATCCCTTTTAGTTTTATAAAACTATAGTTTGTAATTGTATTACTATGACTTACAATAACAATACTACAACTAAGGGAAAAAAAACTAGTGGTAATATTGTCAAAAATGAATGTACATGATACAAGTGCCTATAATAAATGAGTAAATGATAAAATTAAATAGTTAAGCATGGATTAATCATTGATGGTCTTACATCATTCACCCTCTAGTGCTCTCAGACCATTTCTTCATGATGTGATGAGATAGGAATGTAATCCATGGTTTGGACTCTAGAGCACAAAATTTACTATACTAAAAAGATAAAATGACCTTTTTACCCCATATTTTCCTATTTTACCCCTAATTAACCCCCATTTCATTCCATTTAACCTATTCTAACTATATTATCCAACCCCATCTACTAATATTGATACATGAATCCTTTTTCATATCCTATCATCTCATTTAATCTGCATTTCATCATCCCTAAGTCATCCTAAATCACTATTCAAAGGCATAGTATTCTATTCTCCATTTTAAGTCCAAAATCATAGGTCGAAAGTACATCATCTTGAGGTCATTTAAGATTATTTAGGAAACACCTATCCACTTTTTTATGTCAAGGGATAGCTCAACCATTATTGACATCCAATCCCATCCTATTTCTTATGGATCACTCAAAGTCATTTAATCATATTGAGATATGAGTCATCTATTAAAGTGGCTTATTATCAAATCATCACTTCTATAATTTACTTTATAGGATTTTATCTATCCCTTACATGTGACCTTACTAAGGGTGTTGTCACTAGCTTGAGTCTTATCTCATTTTTTTCACTCCATATAAAATGTTGACATCTTGGAAATTTTAGTCTTATCATATTCATCAACTTGCATCCCTCCTAAACATTAGTTTTTGTCTAGGAGTCATATTTTGAGTGTATATCCCATAAATTTTTTTATTGGGGCATATAAATCATATCTTAATTAATACTCAGGGCATCCTAACCCCTTATCATCATCTTGGTCTTATCCCACCCTGAGGATTTCTTTTTGAGCAGCCATCTAACTCATTCCTCCTCACATGTCCCCTCGAGGGGGCATCATATCTACTAAAAACATCTACTAAATCATCCACAATATGGGTTTTCTTTAGAAAGACATTATTCCTTCCACTCTGATCCACTTGCAATGCCATTTCAAAGAGGGTTAAAATGTATACACCTAAATGCACTCAGCTTAATTATTCTATTAAACTTGACAATTTATGCAATGTCCATAGATTCACTCAAATAATAAAAATAATATTTCTTATAAAATATTTCATACACCCTACAAACATCTATATACCCTTATGACCAATTAATCACTCTATTATCCCACTAACTATCCTACTTATCCACTAATCCTATTACATTAAGTACCCGTTATCCCACTTACAATTTAAAAATTCTTATTTATTCAACTACCCCATAGCTAACCCACCACCCTAGCCTTTCCTAAATCCCTATGAACCCTAAACCTTATTTAATCCTCCATTATCCCATAAACCAACCAAAAAACCTCTATAACTATAAAAACTCCTCTAAGATTTTGTAAGTCTCTAAACTAGAGGCTTCTAAATAAGTTAAAAAAATTATTAAAGCTGTCCTATTTAAGAATATTGTTGCTATGTTTTTTGGATATTTTATTATAGCTAGAACAATGTGGAATGGTTCTACAACCACTATGATCAAGCTATTTATTCCTAATTTTTACTAGTGGGATTAGGAATACTTCTAATAAGAAATAGATTGATAGGTTCATGCCAGTTTAAGCCAATAATCTCAGTCTATCAGAAGCTTGGTCAAACTTTCTTGAGAAACTTGACTTTTATGATTACATTGGAAATAATCCAACTAAATGGGGGTTATTCCAGGTGGGTGTGATGGATAATGAAGAGGGAATTGTTGTTGGCTAGTTGAGACACACTATCTTTCCCCTCCACCATCTTATAAAATCCATGATTGGGCCATGGCCAAACTAACTTGAGAATACATAAGCCTTCATTATACTCTCATAGTCAACCATCTCAAAGAATCCTCATACTCTTGAAAATCAATTCAACTATCTAAGGAATCTATTAGACTCATTTTGCATCCACAAGGAAGCAACCCACATCCAATCACATTTTGCATTTTAAATCAGTTGGAAGATATTGGATTGAAGACATAATGGACAAGGTGATGGTAAAATTTCATTCTTAAATTGATGATTTTTCCCTCTATTTCCATCCATTTAATGTTATTCTATTGTTGGGTTTAAAATACTATATATTAGCTCACAAATACAATCATACACACATAAAAGTTTGCTAAATAATGGTCATGACACTTGTATTTATATTTTGTATAGTAACTCTAACCCATGTGTGGTTTAATTAGGGTTAAGGTTGTGATTCCAATGCATTTAATGATAGTTTTAATTATTTATTTATGTAGGAATGTCTTAACATTTCTATTTTTTATGGCATTTATGTCTATATTTTTAAATTTTTGAATTTGAGGATGATGACACAATCATAACCTCATATTCCATGATATTTATTACAAAATCATTTTCAAAAATTAGATATTCATTAATTCATCATAATTTTTTCACTTAAGCATTTAAGTTTATTTATTTGGTTAATCAATCCTACTTAGTATTTTGGTCAATGTTATCAGTATAGATTTATTACACCCTTGAGGTAGGGGTTTTAAACCTACCTCATTCAAATGATACAATTGAATTACCTCTTAGTGTGGGTAGCCTAATGAATGAGGTGAGTCTCTAGATTTAGGGCTAACTCCCTTGATGCATCATCTATGCACAAATCACTATGCGTACTTATCCTACCAAGAGAAAGGGATATAAAAATACTTGAAAACAAACTCTAAACTATAGGATGTGATGCACCAATGTATTAGGTATCCTATAATTGATTTTTCAACAACACTTATGGATAAAATAAGGGCTAATAACAACACACTCTCTCCAAAATGACTCTTACACATCACTATTTCACATGGAGGTCATTCCAAATGCCTATAAATTGAGGTTGATGAATTAAAGGTCTAATATAAGACACTACCAATTATTTTCCATGGAAATCCTAAGCATGAGAACATTCACACAACATGTGACCTGGATAAGACCAATCCACTAGCATCTAGGTGAGAGATAAGGACCTGCAAAGGGAGAAATAATTCAACCACTAATGAAAATAAATAAAGTATTAAACACACTATAAAATAGTATGGATAATATTGAATGAATACTTTTATTAGAAATATTGGTCTTACAAACCAATCTCATGTTTTCAATGTATACAGAGCTCACTGTGTTAGACAAGTCTGATTGAGATCAACTTTTTGCCATACACAAGTTTATTCAAAACTTATGTCCATTAGGGATATGCTTTATAGGTATAAAATTTAAAAAAAATGTAATTATATCCATCCCTAATCTTATGAGGACTTCTACCTATTTTTATCACTATCTTCCTCACTAGGCCTTTTTAGCAATACACCAAATTCCATGACTAGTATTAGCATATTTGAAATATATAACATACTAAAAAAATTACATGGACATAAAATATAAGTCCCACACATCATCCTCTAATTATTTTTAAGATTTGATTTGGTCAAACTTGACTGTTACATCAAAACTCTGAAAAACAAAGGGTTTTTTATAGCTTCCACTCACTCTTATAATAGACTAATGCAACTTGGAGGTACCTGGGAGAATCATATACATGATATAATCATAAAATAGGTCATCGAATTCATTATAATCTATTTATATCAATATCTTCCATATCAGGTCAATGTTAGGGTTTTAGAGAGGGTTAAGACCACCTTATAGTCTTAACGATCATTTATAAAGCTTGGGCCCTTAATCTAGAAAATAATTCCTGTAAACTTGAGTTAGGATCCTTCCAAAACTTCCATGAAATTCTTTGGATCTCATGTAAAGGTTATACATACCAAAAATCATAATAAAATCCTTCAAAAAGTCTGCAATACCTCATTATATGCACACATAAAACCTCAAAAGCATATTTCATGGTTTTTTTCTTATTTATAATTTGATGTCAAATTTGGTCAACACACTTGAAAGAACATTTCACAGTGTTGATAATTATCTCATGAGCTCTTGGACCTTGGAAAACTAAACTTGACCCCTTATTAGGCCACATTTGGTCTCTTTGCATAATAGGCCTTGAATTGTCAGTCACATTAGACCTTGAACATACATTGAAACCTTTTTCACTAATATAAACACCATATACTCATGTCATAAAACCTAAATAAATAGAAGGAAAACTTTTAATGACTTCAATTAAACTTTTATGATATTAATGACAACTCCATGCATACCTTAGAACATATTCTCAATAATTCCCCCCTTTGTCATTGATGACAACCACTCATTGATGGAAACAACTCAAATAAGCTTCTCTCACTAGGATCCATCTCCCACATATAGATAAATATCCCCCTTTGAAATTAATGATAAATCACTACCTGTAACAAAACTCAATAAATAAGAATAAAAGATCATATCAATAAGCTCCCCCTATCTCAATGCATACCACAAACATCTTCTTGACAAAATGATATGACTCCCCCTTTGACCTCAAAGGTTGTGCACTTCTTTCCTAATCTTGGAGATAAATCACCTCATTATTATCTCCCCCTAATCACTTGAATTTATTAGTGACTATTAAGATCATGAATCATACCTAATTCCTATCTCAGATGTTCAAAACTAGCCTTTGGAGAAGGCTTAGTCTAGATATCTACAATTTGATCCTTGGTAGACACAAATTCAATATCAATACTTTGTTCACTTACCTATTATATTAATATTTTATACTTGATAATAATTTTCTTTGTCCTTGAATGTATGATAGGGTTCTTTAAGAAATTTATAACACTAGTATTATCACAAAAATAGGACTATGATCATCAAACTCCACTTTGTGGTCTTTTAAGATTTGTCTCATCCATAACACTTGAGTGCAACATGAAGATTATGAAATATAATTATCCTCACAATTATATAAATCCAATGATGTTTTCTTATTGATTATCTATGAGACTAGGCACCCACCTAAGAAGAAGGTTCCTCCATTAGTTCTCTTTCTATCATCTAGACTCTCAACCTAATTTGCATCTATATAAGCTACTAGATCAAACTTCTTGCTCCTTGGGTACCATAATCTATACTCTATAGTTTATTTTAGATATCTAAGTATCCTCTTGACTACTTGTAGATGATTTTACTTAGGATATACGTTAAATCTTCTCACAAGACCTATTTCTTACATGATGTCAGGTCTAGAGGTAGTAGTATATAACAAACTCCCAATTATTGATCTATATTTTATCTGATTAAATATTAAAGATTCATCTTTCTTAATTATATTACAACATATAATGATAGGTGTACTAATAATCTTTTAATTATTCCATTTCATACTTCTTTAACATCTCTTTTATATACTTGGCTTGTAAAATGATCATACCTTTTTTAGATTGACTAATTTGAAGTCCAAAAAAGAAGGATAGTTCTCAAAACATAGAAATTTATAATTCTAACTTCATCACCTCTAAAAATACCTTGGTCATGTTATCACTATTTACACATAAGATTTTATTAGCCACATAAACCACCACTATCAACAGATGGTCATTTTCAATCTTAATATACAAGTTATTAACTACAACCCCTCTCTTGAAACCTTGGTCTAAATGATGGTCATCTATTCTAGCATACAGGGACCTAGGAGCATGTTTTAGACCATAGAGAGCCTTCTTCAACCTACAAACATAGTCCTTGTTATCAATAAATAGGAAACCTTTAGGTTTTCAATGTACACTTCTTCCTCCAAGTTCCCATTTAGTAAAATTGACTTGACATCCATCTGGTATATCTTAAAGCTTTGAAACTTACATAGGAAATAGATATCCTAATATCCCCTAACCTTGATACTAGATAAAAGGTTTCCTCAAAGTCCAATCATACTTGAGAATATCCCTTACATACTAGTCTAACCTTATTTCTGGTGACTTATCCATTCTCATTCAACTTGTTTCTTAACACCCATTTTATATAAATGAGATTTTGGTCTTTAGGCCTAGGTACTCATTCCCAAGTCTCATTTTTCTCAATTTGATCTAACTCATCATTCATGGAATCTATCAAAAACTTATCTTCACTTACTTTTACATAGATTTTAGATTCAAATTTAGACAATAAAGCAGTATCTTCTTGGTTAACATTACTCACCATTCTTTTTGTTATTTGTATGCCTTCAATTTTCTTTCCAATGATCTAAGATTTAGGATGATCCTTTTAAATCTACCTAGAAGGACCTTTTGAGTCATTTTTCTCCTCAATTTATTCTTCATCCTCATCTATCTCTATTGATCCTTCATCATTCTTTAACTAAGAATATGATTTCTTTGTCTCATCAATCTTCACATTTGTGCTCTCTACTATCTTTTGTAACCTCTTATTACAACATTTATAGGTAGCACTAACTGATGAATATACCAAGAAAATACCTTCATCATAACTTGAGTCAAACTTGCCTAAGTCCTCCTCATCTCTATTAATATAACACTTACTTCCAAACACTTTAAAATGTTTGACACTAGAAGGTCTACCATTCCATAATTCATATGGAGTTTTATCACCATTGATCTTAATATATCCTTTGTTCATGGTGTAAACTATAGTTCCCACAACTCTCTAGTATCGATCATATAAATTTGACTTATTCAACATGGTCCTTTCCATTTCTTGAATAGTTATGTTCTTTATTTCAACTACCCCATTTTGTTGAGGTGTTCCAATAGCTAAGAAATATATTCTTATTCCATTTACCTCACAAAACTCATCAAACTCATTTGATGAAAACTCTCCTCCTTTGTCATACCTAAGACACTTGATCTTCACATTCATCTAATTTTCAACCAAAGCATTGAAAGTTTTGAACTTACCTGGAACTTTCAACTTCTCTTTTAAGAATGTTACCCATGTCATTCTTATGAAGTCATCTATAATAAGCATGAATTAGTTATCATCTTAAATAATTTGAATATTTGTAAGACCACATATATTAGTATGAATTAGTCATAAAGGTCTAGTATTAGAGTATTTTTTATAATTGAATCTCCTCCTAGTTTGCTTACCATGTTGACATGCATTGTAAAGAGAATCTACAAGTTTGGAAATTTTGGGCATGTTCTTCATCGATACCTTAGAGCTAATATTGAAAATATTATAAAATTTAAAATGACCTAATGTCTTATTACATATCCAAATTTCATCTACCTTTATCATAAATCACTTTTATTTTGTGATTTGATTCAATACATATAGATTGTTCTCAGTTATATTGGCTTTGGTAATCAAACTCGTTAATTTTGATCTTCTTATCTCATATCCATTATTATTAAAAGTTATGGTATGTACTTGGGTTCACATTTTACTTACACTCAACTAGTTGTGTTTCAAGGCACATACATATAATACATTTTTTGTCTTGGTCTTCCTATTGTCTAAGCTTAAGGCACCTTTTCCAACTATATTAGTAGATGTGTTATCTCCAAACTTCATTGATCCTATGGAATTCTTATTCAAAGTGATGAATTTTATCTTATCTCTTATCATGTGACTTAAACAACCACTATATATTTACTACTTCAAATCTTCATTTTGAGTATGAAAGATAGTTTGAGCATTCATATATTCTTTTCCTCTAGATTCTTTTTTTTCCCCTTCATCTTACCCATAGGGTCTATTTTCTTTATCCGTTGTTTATTATCATGAAGACATATCTTCTTATCTTGACTTGTCTTCCTCATAGGTCCTATCTTATAATCTCTTGTAATATGTCCTCTTTGGTTGCAATTATAACATATGATTCTAATTCTCCATCTACAGGAAAACAACTCTATGTCCAAATTGACCACAAGATAAACAATAACCATTGAAAGAATCCAAATAATTTGAATATCTAACCTAATTTATCTTTTGATTATCATTTTATGATACATCACTACCTTTGATATCCTTTAATAGAATAAAACCCTTCTTGGCTTCTTGATGATAGACTTTAAACTTGACTACTTCGGCATAGGTATTTATTCTAATAGTATTATCACTCCTTGATAAATAATTGAATTTTAGAAAATAACTCTCATTGAACTTATTTTGGTCCTTTTTGAATCCAAGACCTATCTTATCATGATAGGATCTTTAACTATTCAACATATTGTTAAACTTTCCAATATTTTTCTAAAATTTTTGATGTCTTTATCTTGATTTATATTGTTGTACTTGTGCCTCTAAAGAATTTACTCTCACTCTAAAATAAGTGGATTATTACATATGATTCTTACCTTTTGAAAAAAATTTACAACATATTTCAATGACTCTGTATATATCTTCATTGCAATCATAATAAACACTTTCATTATCATAATGCATACCCATGCTTCAAAAGATTTGCCTTAGGCTATTAGGCCTACATAAGGAACCTAATATGATACCAATTATTGGAAAAACAACAACTAAGAGTGGGGGGAATTAATTAGTGTAAATTTTTTAATTTCAATTTCACCTATCATTCATTAACCATTCAAACTAAGATAGAGATACAACAATGCGTAATCAACCCTTAATATGAGCATGATGAAGAAACATAACACATGAACATAAGAAATATGTAGTAAAACCTCATGGGGAATAAAATAAACTA
>JARHVA010009487.1:10000-308373 GCA_037957365.1 Torreya grandis | reverse complement strand
TGATTTATTCCTGGTCACTTCTCCATTTTCATTCAACTTATTTCTATAAACCATTTTTTTCCTATCACATTATGATCTTTTGGTCTAGTTACTAATTCCCAAGTTTCATTATTTTCTATCTGATTTAATTTTTCATCCATTTCCTTAACCCAATACTTATCATGTCTAGCTTCTGAAAAAGTTCTAGGCTGAATTTTGGATAAGAAAGAAAAATTAACTTGCTCAGATTCACTTACCATCATTCTTTTGGTGTGAATTATTTCATTTATGTCCCTGATGATGCCACTTTCATTATGAATTTTATTTAAGAATATTTGGATAGATTTTTAATTTCCTTTTTCTCCTTCTTCTCATCTTCATCTGATTCTTAAAAATCTTCCTCTTAAATGATTTTAGGAATGTTTACTAGATCATTGATTCTTTATGTTCCATCTTCTTCTATCTTGACACTTGCACTTTCAACAATTTTTTTGGTTATTTTTTTAATAACATTTTTAAGATTTAATTTTACAAGAATAACCAAGAAATATACCTTCATCTGCTCTAGATTCAAACTTACCGAGTTTTTTTTATCGATTCTCTTTATGAAGAATTTGCTACCAAAAACTCTAAAATAATCAACTATTGTTGGTTTGTCTTTCCATAGCTCATAAGGAGTCTTGTCACAATTGATTCTCAATAATTATCTATTATAAATATGTATTATTTTATTAATTTCCTCTCTCCAATATTTATCTGGTATCTTAGATTTTTTTATCATTGTCCTCACCATCTCCTAAACTATTATGTTTCTCCATTCAACTACTCCATTTTGCTATGGAATTCTGGCTACTGAATGATCTCTCTTTATTCTATGGTCTTCACAAAACTCAATAAATTGATCTAACATGAATTCTCCTCCTCAATCTAATCTTAGACACTTAATCTTCAAACTGGTTTCATTCTCAACTAATGCTTTGAATGCTTTGAAATGTCTTAAATCTTTTAATTTTTTCTTTAAAAACATTCCCAAGTTATACATGAAATTATCATCAATAATCCACATGAAATATTTATCACCTTGAGTACTTTTAGTTCTCATAGGTCCACACAGATCAGTGTGAACAAGCTCTAGCATTTGAGTGGTCAAGTACTCTTTTATTTTGAACTGCCTCCTGACTTGCTTCCCATGTTGACAAGGTTCACAAAGTGTATCAGGTGGATTTGTAATATTTGGAAGATTATTGACTAATTTATTCTTGCTAATGTTGAAAATATTGTCAAAATTTATGTGTCACATTCTCCTTTGCCATAGCCAACTTTCCTCAATCTGACTCAAACAACATCTTTGACATTTAATGTCTGATAACATATACAAATTATTACTTGTTCTCTAAGCATCTGCAACCAATACATCTGAATATTTTCTCCTAATTTCACAACCTTATACATAAAAGTTTAGTGTGCCCCTGATCACACATTTAACTTACACTCAAAATATTATGCTTAAGACCTACATACAAAACATTTCAGTTTTAGTTCTACTATTACCCAAACTTAGTGTACCTTTTCTGATAATTTTAGTAGGTATTATCTCCAAATTTCACTATGCCACCATTGATATTCTTCAAGGTTATGAGCTTACTTTTGTCTCTTGTCATGTGCTCAAACATCCACTATCAATGAACCATGGATTTTCTTCATTTCTTACATAGATTTATTAGGTTATTTCTTTTACCATGAACCTGTCTAAACTTTCTTCTTGATGAATGGAGACTTGAAACTCTAGTCCTTCTTGACTGACTTGAACACACTTCTACAGTACCAGGCTATGTATTTAAAGTTATTACACTTGTAACATATTATGGCCTCTTCATTAAAACCTGATAGATCAATCAACTCTTCACAATCTAATTTTTTTTTTCATAATTAGGAAGTTCAAGCAAAAGAGTTATGGCTTTTGCTTGATTCTGCATGACTTTCCTTCTCCTTATTTCTAAAATTGTTAACCCTTTTTGACATTCTATTTTCTTATGACCGTATCCATTATAATAAAAATAGTAACCATAAAAATAGAAATTGTTTATGTATCTCTAACTTGATTGCCTTATGTAGATCTATTACTTCCAACCTTCTTTGTTTGAGATGTCCTATATATTCTTAACTTCTTCCCTTTTTATTTCTTCTTTTGTAAGAGATTCAACATAGCTCTTTGCTTTTTCCTTGTTTGTGAAAGTAGTTACTTCCCATTTCTCTTTTTCAAATCCAATACCTATCTTATCTGACATTAATCTTTTACTTTCTAATATCTTATTCCACATATTAGTGTTATTCTCAAATTTTGAATCATTGACTACTCTATCATTGATTTCTTTATTTGTTTTCTCAAGATTTGCTTTTAAAGAAGAAATTTCAATAACATACCTTTCACATTATTTACTTAATTTTTAAAATTGTGCCATTATATCTTATTCATTCTTCTTGGCTTCTTCAAAGTGTGTTTGTAGATTTTCAATTATTTCCTTTGACTCCTTTTCATTTTTCTTGATCTCTTTAATCTTCGATTCTTCTTCTCAAGAGATTTTAACTCTTTTAAGGCACAAATGAGTTCTCCTTATAGATTCAGGTTGGCTTCATCCTATTTTTCTTCTTGATCATCTATAATTTTACTTATGAAGGCATCTTCATGTATGGAGATGAATAGAATATCTTCTTCTTCTGAATTACTAACTCCACTATCTTCAATTGAGCTAGGAAAACTCTTCATCTCAAATCCATTATTGAATTTTCCTTTGAAATTCTTATTATATGTAGACTTTCCTTCCACCATTACCCTTATTTGGGCACTTAGCTATAAAATGTTCAATCTTTTCATAATTAAAACATTTAAAAGGTAATTTTACTTGATGTTTACTTGTGCCCCTTTTTGGCTTGGAAATGAATAGATATTTATTGTCATCTTCATCATCACTAAAATTGTCACTTGATTCTTGAATCTTAGCCTTCTCTTTCTTTGATGTCTTAAAAGAAACTTCTCTCTTTTAAGTTTTTTTTATTTGGTCTGCATCTCATATACCATAATAATACCATGTAGCTCATCCATCTTTAGCTTGGCTAAATTCTTCATCTCTTCCATTGCCAAAACTTTGCATCATATCTCAATAGTAGAGATCTCAATTTTTTTAAAACCACAATTTATTACTCTAACATTAATCCAACACCTTGAATCTGATTAACTATTTGATCAACTCACAAAAGATAACTTACTATATTTTTTTCCTCTTCCATCTTCAAACTCTCAAACTATCTTTTGAAAGTCTAAAGCTTAGCTTGCTAAACCTTTCCATCTCCTTTGTAAATATTCTCAAGTTTTACCCAAGTTTGATGAGAATATTTACATTGCATAACTTTAACAAATTCTAATTCACATAAACCATATAAAATAGCATTTCAAGTTTTAGCATTATTTTCACTTACCTTATTTTCTGTCAGAGTAGTTACAAGTGTTTGTGGCTCTTCATATTCCTCTACTACTAATTGCCAAATGTCGAATCCAAGGGCCATCAAATAAGTCTTCATCCTTATGATCCAAAAAGCATAATTTATCCCATCAAACAAAGGTGCATTTGTAGAAAAACCTTCATGTGATCCATCCATCATGCTTTCCTGATCTACTTTCAAGCTGTAAATTTTTTTCCAAAGGAACCTACTTTGATACCAATTGTTAAGCACAAAATATACTAAGAGGGGGGATGAATTAGTATATTATATATCTTTTACTTCATCTAATTTTTTTCTTTAACCACTTAATCACACATGCAAGATATTTAATAAAATTGAAACAATAATATGCACCACACGAGAGAGAGAGAGAGAGAGAGAGAGAGAGAGAGAGAGAGAGAGAGAGAGAGAGAGAGAGAGAGAGAGAGAGAGAGAGAGAGAGAGAGAGAGAGAGAGAGAGAGAGAGAGAGAATTTTTACATGGAAACCCAAAGTGGGAAAAACATGGAGAATAATCTCAAGTATATGAATGAGCACCAACTCAAATTACAAATTTTTCAATCACCAACTTGTAGGAGCACCAACCCCTTTGCCGATCACCAACACAACAACTATTTCTAATCACTAACCCACAGGAGCACCAAACCCTCTTGTGTATAAAACATAACTATCTCTCAATGTTGTGTACTCAAAAAATGATATAACTCTACAATATCTCCTACTTTTCTCTCTTCAAAAATAAATAAAAACCATTTTCAATCTTCATGGAAAATGGTGCCAAACTTACATAACCCTTCATATCCTTGCATTTGAAAAGTCATATGGTGACCCTTAATAATCAAATGCATATTTTCCTCTTTTGTCTTGAACTTGGTGACTTTTCATATTCCTCAAAGTGTCCCTTCATGTAAAAATGAGCCATACCCTCTTTTGTCTTCACATGGTGACTCTTAGAATTCCTCAAGATGACTCTTCATGAGAAAATTCAACCCATTTCTCTTTTGTCTTTGCCCCATGATTCTTTGACTTCTCCATGGGCCCTCTTTTGACCTATATGTAACCAAAAATATATTCTTTAATATTAAATAAATATTAACACACATTAACCAAGATATGAATATTAAAATCACCATTAAATGCAATGATGCCTTTATCACCAATGCTAGACCTTTGAAATCAATGATAATATTTCCAACATGTCTATCTAACCTCTAGATGGACCCTTTTCATCTCAAACTTGGTGAAAAATTTGTAAATATGTGGGTAGAAGTCTTCTATAAATAACTTGACATTACGCCTAAAGAAATGGATATGTAATGTAGAGAATAATTGGGGCACAACTTCATCTTGAGTAGGAGAAAATGAGTTTGGTCCTAATTAGGTAGTTACATAAATAACATCTAACAAATAGCTCATCATGTAGAATGGATCGCTCATTCTAGAAAGTGTCATGCATAACAAGAGACTAGGTTATTGCTAATGATGTCCCTAAGTGATGAAATTTGCTAATATTCTAAGATTATCTATAGTAGCGGGATAGTTTATTATATCCACATAACCAATGTGTGCATTACCAAATACTCTATTGAGGAGGGCAAGGCCAATCCTGACTACCTTATTCTAAATTGATAGACATGGTTATGTTTCTTGAGGTCATAAATAAAGACATAAGCCACAGTTGGGTTAGTCACCCATGATGCCAAGACTATCTCTAGTTTGTGTGCCTCATGTACCAGTTGTCAATGATGCTTATAATTATAGTCAAGTTGGGGTAGAGGTAGGTCATAATATTTTTCAAAGCTAGGCCGGATGATAAAATCAATCAGGATCCCTTGGTTCATAGATTTTAGTAACCCATCCTCGCATCTCATTCGACCGAAGATTTCATTATACTAGGTTTGTGTATGACATGACCTCTGGTTGACTTCACTATGGCTTTATGGAGACCTGAAAACTTAGATTGACTATGATGTCTAAAGCTAGTTGAATAATATGGGGCATGATCTTGGATTCATCAAGATCCTTAGTTCCTTTCAATATTATAATAAGATGCTGACTGTAATTCATGTTATCTAATTTTATGGCCTTCAAGGATGAATTTTGTGTCCTGTGAACACTACTTGAATTACTATATTGAAATAGAAAATCGTCATTCTCAAATGTAGTGCTCTTACCTAGAGTGGGGGGTCCTACCTATGTTCCATTTTTCCATAGTATACTTAGGTAATGACTAACTTTTTCTTATACTTATATGCAACTATCAAAGATCTCCAATAATGGTGGTCTAGGGTGTAAATTCATGCAAGTGGCTCAAGCTTTATCATATTGAGGATGCACATGTAGTAGGGAGAGAAAATGCATATATACTTCAATGCACAAATGTGAGGTATTAATAGTCACGTTGGGTAGCCTTTTGAAGATTGCTTTGATTAATACAAGGTTTGATGGACAATTTTGGTTCGTGTCATATTAATCGTGCAAGTTTATCACCCTTGCATATATTTGAACCATTGACTTTTAGCATTTAATTGCTTTAGAATTCAAATTTAACACTGATTTGCTTTTGGTTTGTCTATAAATTTTAGATTTAAAGCTAAATATTACCACCTTTTGACACATGCCATGCCATCCTCAAATCTAGCTAGGCATCTCGTGGGGCCCAAATATGACTAAGCTACTTAGTCAGATTGAATTTTAGGACATGTAAAATTTTCTAATTACTCCACGGGATCTTAGAATGCAGCTTAGTGTGATGATTCATTTTGTACCCTAGCACAGTGGCATCCTTTGAATTCATGGTGAGCTCTTGGGTTGGACCCCCTAATTTTGGTTGGTTACAAGAGTGCCATGCATGTCACTTTCATAGGCAATTGAAGATCTCTTCTTTTACCAAGTGGCCCTCTCACGAGACAATCATGGACTTTAATTTAGATAGGTGGGTATCTCTAAGGACTCTCAGAAGCTTCCCTTTACTGGATAGATGTTGGAAATTTTGTGTTAATTATGTTGTTCAATTGTAACCATTTATCACTCTCAAAGGTTATCTAGTTGATTTTTGGAAGAAAACTTCATAGGAATGACAAGTGATATCCTCATGTGGGTTTAAGTTAGACATACATCATCTCTCAGAGGTGATCTAACAGGTCTTGGATAAAAGTGGTGTGAGGATGACATGTGGCATCATCATATGGATTTAGAGAGGACATGCATATTTATCATGGTATTTTATTCATTCTTCTACCGCTTATCATTCTTAAAGGGAACTTTAGATAACTATATATCATCAATCCTTGACCAGATGGCTTGAGTGATGCTAGATGTCTTGTTTGAGGGATCTTGTAAGCTTTAGATAGATGAAATATAGTATGGACATACATTCATCTTGGATTAAATAAAAGGTAATATGTATCAATTTAGAAGGCTACTTAGATTTGGATGCTCATGCTTGAGACATACAACATCATCCCACATGCTTCTTTGTTATGGCAAGATATATGGAGGATGCATGGCATCTTGGATTGAAGATCTTGATTAGAGGAGATAAGATCTTGACATGTAGCCTTTATATTTGATTTCTAATGGTTGGTTATTTACAATCTCTCTAGATGATGCCACACGGTTCATAGGCTTCACATATTTGCTCTAAGTGTCTTATGTAGGGTGTATTTATTTTGACCAATGACATAACTCAAAGTTCTGATATAAATAATTATGCCTTCAATAATCACCATGGAGATGTGTGGTACACTAAGGAGTGAGTGTTAATTTAGAATTTATTTTATAATTTGACATCCCAAGATGCATCATAAGCTACTATTTTAACTTTGATATCCTGTGAGGCCAAGAAATAAGTTAAGTTAGACTTCTGAAAATGTCAAATGCCTATCGTAAGCAAATTAAAACAAATTTAAATAAAATTTAGTAATTTATTTAAAATAAATATGAGGTTAGTCCAATGAGATTAGGTGTAGCTTATTATGTTCATTCTAATTGGAAAATTAGGTAGAACATCCTTATCAAAGCCTTGTCTGCACATTTTTGAAGCATTCATGGTTAATAATCCATTATTAAATAAAACTTTTTAAAAAACTTGAAATAATGCAAATATTTCTAAGTATTACTCCTTATTGAAACATATGTTATTGACCAAAGATTGATAGTAAGTATTAAATTATTTATCTTATGTATAAAAATGACTTAGTACATTTGGCATCTTGGGAATTTTGGAAAAAATAGAAAGGAGGGTCCCCATTCTAGGAATAGGGGTAGTTGAGTATCAAAAATGGTGACCTTTGTAGGGAAACATTGTAAAATGTTCGAATGTAGATGTTATATGTAAATATGAATTAAAAATTAGTCATCTCACTATGATTTTCAATCAATATCAAAACTATTTCTTAGAACTAAATGAAAGATCAAAACTAGAAATAGATTTTAAATCATATAGGCAATCATACTATGTGTGTTCTTTGAAGTTCATTAACCCTTGACATTAGGCTTATAAATGATACCTTTTAAGATTCAATACATAAAACATGAAATGACTTTAGTATTCTATAGATTTTATATAATTATGTTTTTCTAAGTTAAGGATGGCTTGGGCATTGCTCTGCTACTAGTTGAGCATCCATAGCCCTGATAGAGATACCTTTGGCTCTAATATGAGCCATCCTCTACTGCCTATCAAGCATATATAGCCCTAGTAAAGATTTCTTAAATCACCATTCATGAAATATGAAGCAGTTTATGATTTCACTTCATTGGTGTATCATTTTTTTTATACTTGTGTTCATAAACTAGAATGGTTGGGAACTAGAATTATCCAAGTATAAGGATTTTGTCAAGGCATAGTCTAGATGTTATTCACTCTTACATAAAAAGTTTTTCCCAAGAAATTTATTTGATGATTTGAGTAATAGTATGATGGTCCACATAGGTTCAAACTTTTGTTGAAGAAAATGTTTAGTGATCTGAACTATATTATAGTCTCAAAACAACTTAGGATTTTCATGAGAATACTAAATTCTAATTAACCCCACCCAAATTTTATAAATTATAACAATTCTATAGTATTCCAAACTTTGGACTACCAATGTTTAAGACCAAAAATCCCTTTTTCCCCCTTTACGTTTAGATTAATACAAATTGAACCAATGAATTCTTATCTAGAATACTTATTACTAAGATACAACACGTAACATAAAACAAACAACAAACAAAAAGTGAGAAAGGATAAAATAGGAAAGTAAAGCAAGGAAAAAATAAAAAAAGCAATATAAAAGAAAACAAATTGAAATAAAGCTATACTAATCCTACCTACTCTAACTCTAAACAAGTTTATTATCCTTTTGGAATTTGGGACAAGGTAATAGATAATTAATGCTTCATATATTTCCCATTGACTAACAGGGTTAACTCATTCCCTTGCAGGCCCTTGAATCTAAATGCATTTTCACTGAGTATCTCTATTATTTGATAGGGTCCAATCCAAAGAGGAGTGAACTTGTCATGATGTCCTTTTTTATCATGGGCCTTATCCCATAGTAGGACTAAGTCTAAGATTTGAAATGATTTAAATTTAGCTCACTTGTCGAACCATCTCTTCACAACATCCTGATGCTTTATGAAGTTTTTTAATGTTTCATCCAGGGAATCTTCGATTTGGATGATGTTTAGTATCTAGGATTGTACTCTTTCATGCTCTTCCATGTAGTCACCATAAAATCATAAGTGGGAAGTTTTAATATGATAGGAAATATAGGTTTTTACCCATAAACTAGTAGGAATGGGGATTCCTTGAGTGCCTATTTTTATCTTGTTATATCTACCCATAAAGCATATTTTAATAGTGACTACCACTCTCTTGGTTTCTTTTCTATATACTGCTTAATGTCATTCATCAATTTTTTGTTAGTATATTATACAAATCCATTACCCTAAGGCTAATAATTTGAAGTGGATTTGATGTTTATCTGATTATCATATGCCCATTTAGTGAATTTTGCTAATGCAAAGGTTGGACCATTATCACATAATAGAGAAAGGGATATCCCAAATTGAGTGGTAATGTTCTCCTTTAGAAACTTGATGACATTAATTATACTACTATTATTGGTGGCCATTTCTGTAGTCCACCTTATGCAATAGTCCATGGTGGTGAGTATAAATTTGTGTACCATCAAAGAGTTGGGGTTGATTACTCCTATGAAGTTGAGGCCCCATTTTGTAAATGGATTCTCTTTGATTACTGGTTGTAAAGGCATGGCTGCTTTTACTTATCTTTGATCAAACACTTAACATCGGTGGCATGTTTGCACATGATCGTGTGTGTCCTTAAATATGGTCAACTAATAATAACTATCCCTTAATATCTTGTGTGATGTTATGGTGTGCCATAAAGGGTGACCACTTTCAAACCTATCATGGAAGTTATCCATGATCTCGGTGGCTTTATCTCTGGAAACACACTTTAGATAAATTCCTTCATAATTTTTTATATATAGGACTCTTCTTTTGATCATAAATTAGGATGAAATTATCTTGAGGGCCCTTTTTTCTCTTTTAAAGTGTGAAGAAAACACTCTATGTATTAAGTAATGAACAATGTCTTTATACCAATCTCCACTAGGTACTTGACTTCCTTCGACCTGCAAAACATCAATGCGAGTATCAATGTTTGTAATGAGTTAGATTAGACCTTTCCCCCTTAATAACTTAGTAAATTTTATTTCTAATTCATATTATTGAAGTTTTTTCATCCACTTCCCTCTTCTTTCCCCAAGTTTATTTCATCTCATCATTAACTTGATAGCTAGATTAGACACTATAACATAGGTCTTATTCCTCAAAATGTAGTGCCTAAAATTCTTGATAGCCTTTACTAGTGTGCATGCCTACTTATCTAGAATAGGATAATTTAACTCAACATTCTTCAAATTAGGGTTCATGAAGGCTATGAGGTTCTCTTTATCATCCTTCTATGTTAAGATAATAGCAATTGTATGATTAGAAGGAAAAGAGTTTAAATATAATTCTTTATTGAAATCAAGACTTATCATGATAGGTTTAGAAGGCCTTCTCTAATTTAGCTATCCATTCTATCTTGGAATCTTTCTTTAGCATGGCATTGAGTGGTTGTAAACACTAGAAAATTACACACAATAATTCTAAATGTTGAAATGCTTTTGACCAACCCATCAAACCCGGGTCTAGTTAGCCACTAAGTTAAATAAATAACTAACTCTTAACCCAACCCTTTTTAACCCACTTCGACCCCTTTACCTTCAGACACTTGATCATCGATGGTCAGCATGATTGTTAATGGTTAGGTTAACCTTAAATGACTAGGTCTTCCTTGTTCTAACATAAATACTAGTTGTGTACAAGCTAGCATGACACAATTTAATATATCTAGCTTTCTCATTGCTATTGAACTACAAATAATCAAAATTATCAATCCAAACTCCTAGGGAACCTTTTATCTTCTATCTCTCTTTACCTATAAAAGGATGGGAGTAGGAGGTGAAAGAATGGATCATCACAAGTATTCTATCACATAAGTATTCAAGTTTTCTAGCCAGTCTTCCTTCCAACAATTTAGAAACCATAAAAAATATCTGAACCTATACCAAAATTTCTCCATCCAACAACCATCATCCCATCAAACAATAGGTACATTTTATATTTTAGATTTGTTTGGTTTCCAACTTTTAGGTCTAAATTAGACCTCCTAAACCTATCTTTTAAATTCCTTATCCCTAATCAGACCCTTAGAAAACCTTTACCTAATCATTGACCCATTTTGAAACTCCCTTTTGAGAAAATTTAGAATCCATAGGTAACTACTGATAGTCAACATAACCATTGATGGTCACCTCTAATCATCGATAATCACCCAATCACTGATAGTCATCTTAACTACTGATAGTCACCCTAACCATTGATGATCACTATGGTAAGGAATAAAAATAAGTTATTTCCAATCCCATACCCCAACCAAATCTAACTTTCTATGTCTTTACCTATTCATAGACCTCTGCCAAATTTTTTGAACCTAACTTGATCTATTTTAGCACTAGTATCGACCTACTATTACTATATTTAGTTTATTTCCTTTATCAGGCATCTATTTCTTCTTGTATTTCATTTTAGTTCTTTATGTTATTTGATTTCATTATTTCATATTTATCTATTTCAACTTAATTATTATCAAAGAGTGGATTTACATCCTCCTAACAAGTTCATGCCTCTTGGAACTAGCTCACGATAGGTTTTCCACCTTAATATCTTTCAAACAACCCCTTTTTTTAGTGCTTTCTTATCTACAGGTCATCCTTCCAAGACAAAAAGGAGCTCCCACACTTTTTTGGATCACATGTGTATACCAACCAAGTTCTTATACCACACCCTTATTACTAGTTTCTTATGTTCTTCCTTAACTAATAAATGAGAAGAAATTAAGAGAAACATTTTGGCATGCCCAGTGGAACCTAGTTTCATCTTGGTGCCATGTTCTTCCTTTATTCTATGCTCATATAAAAAAATTTGAAATTTATTTTGAGATAAAATAAACCTTGCAAAAATTGATTGCTTGCATGTTTTTAGTTCCTCTAGTTAACTTAAAAGCAAAGTAATAAATTATAGTTTCACTCTTGTTATCACATACTTTACCAAACCACATAATCAATCAACACATCAAAATAATTTACATAAGGCTCGAATAGGATTTCATCTCCTAGAGGTACACCTTACCCTTTGGCTATCTTACTTATAGGTCATTACCAAGAAGAGAAACCTGAAACCAAGCTCTCTAGTTGAGTCTAAACTCTAAAATTTAATATATCTTGACTAAACACCTAACACCCTTATCTCTATGGTGTGTGAAGTAATGGGGTAGACCCCAATATCAAGCCACATACTGACTTTCAAAACAAATTTTGAGAGCCTTTAACACTTGAAACTAAAATTAGACTTCCTCTCTAGTACTTGATCTACAAACCAAAGTTCTTCTTCACACTTTCTAAGGCATAAGCCAAAAGTAATTTAAAAATAATCCTAAGTTTTAAATGCACTTTAGTGTATGTTTTGATTACCTTGAGATCTTTTTATTTTGTTTGATTTGTGTTTGAGTTGTGAGATTTTCATCATTTCTTTTCTATTCCTCACATGGTCTTTACTAGATAATATTTGAGGAATCAAATCAACCAAGAACCACCTTATTCTTCTTCCTTTATGGAGTACACTGCAATTGTTGAGAGTTCTCCTCATCTTTCTCCCCCTCCTACCATGCCTCAGATAGTTGTTGAGGGTGATGAAAATTTCACTACCTTCCTCGATAATAACCTTGTGGCCCTCTAAAATTATCTCAACACCTTATCTCATCACACCTTTATTGCTTCAATTCTCCCTATAGATCCACCTTGTGGTATTCCACCCCACATTATGATTAGATCCACATTTACTTAACCTATGATCACCCAAGCATCTTTTCCTACCAATATACCATCCACTACCTCCATCCAAACTCAATCCAACATCCCAACCAATAACCAAACACCCCTTACACTAACTAACACCTCTAACATAGGGGAAAACTCACCTCTTATGACTCATACTTTATCCACCTAGGGATATCTTCTACCCCTATTTCCACCATTCCCCTTATCAATACCGAAACACCAATTTCCACCCCACTTCAAAATCTAGTGTTTTCCATACCTGCTAACCTTCCACCTATTAGTACTAGAGTCACCACTCAACCTCAATCCACCAACCCATTCATATCTCTAAATCAACCCATATCAATCCCTCAAAAACTACCCATGACATCTTACCAATATGTTCCTAATTCTAAAAGGATACATAGCACCTTTCACTTAACGTTTTGTGCCCATTAACCCTTATGTGGAATCATCCAAATCTTGAATGACCACATACCAGTAAGTGGAATCTTCTCAACCTTCCATCACTTATCCATATATTTCATCCACCCAACCCTAACCAAACCGACCACACAATTATGGAGCCTCCCAACCTCAAACAAATTTGGCCAAAATGTTAATGGATAAAATGACCATCCTAGAGTAATCTATTTTTGGGGTTCATAACCTCTTGTTTTATCATCAAATATGTAATCAAACTATTAAAGTTTAAAATTGTGCTAGATTCTAATCAACAACAATGGGAAGTTTCAAGCTATGGGATATTGTGGCTTGAAATAACCTCCAGATTTTAGAGAAGTTAGTCTCTTCTTTTGTATCAAGTGTTGGGGTAAAAGGGATAGGAAATTAAACAGAAACACAAATGCAAGAAATGAAACCTAACTATGGTGATGTAACTAAGTGTTATCCTGATCCTAACCTGAGCACAATGAGACTATATATAGAATTTAATTATATTTAAGAGCAGACAAATGCATGATCAATGTAAAAGATTGAAATAATAGAAATAGAGGCTCATAATAGGGGCTTATTTTGCTGAGATATAGAAAATGTCCACAAAGGCATAGTGTTCAATCTTCTTATAAGAATCTTCCAATCACATAAGAGGTGCAAAAATCATGTACAGTTATGTAGAACTTCCGACTCAAGACCTTTGAAATAACACTCAGGACCTACCATAATTTTTATTCAGCAATGAAGCTTAAAGGTGATCTCTCGAAAGTTGACACATGGAGGCCTCTACTTTCTTGGGAAGATATGTGGCATCTTTTGCTACTTTTAGGAATGGAGTAGAAAGGGGCTCAAAAAGTGACATTTGGCAGCCTCTGCTCATCTTCAGTACTTTAGACAAAATGGAATGACGCGGCGCTACCTTTTAAAAAGGTAGTTGATCCCTTTGATTTTGGGACACTCCCTTGAACTACCCAATGAACCAAAATGGTTCAGTGATTCAACGGTTCAACACTGCATGCCATTTAAACTTTAATTGAGATATTGAACCAAAATGTTAAACCATTGAATTGAACCCAAGTATTTTTCAGATGCCGACACTTGGTGACTTCTACTTTCTTCTAAAAAAGTAGTTTAGGGCCTTTTGTGACTACCACCTCGTGCTTTCCACTACTCCATACTACTTAGCTTATTGAAGACCTTTGTTGAAAAATAGAATGAAACACGGGTGTTGATATGAGACATAGATGCTGACACATGGTGTGTTTTACTTAGCTGTTATTGGATACATGGAACATTTTGTGGCCTTCTTGAAAGTTATGAAAAGGGTCTCAGACGATGCCAACTGGCCAACACTGTGTTTCAAAAAGGGACACTTGGGAGCTTCTTCTTGAATTCAATACTTAGGCAAAAATGAAATGAAGTAAATGAAAAAGGGGAAAGAGAACCTATGCCTAGACTACGCCACTTGGTAGCTTTCACTGCACTTCAACACTTAGGCAAAAATAAACCCGTTCTCTACTCCAAAACTCTGCTGCCATGACTGAGGTATGCAGGAACCAAAAGTTCAATACTCGACTAAAAACTTGAATACGACATAGAGTAAAAATTACTCTATAGTTACTAGTGACCCCCAAGACTTTTGAGCCTACCCAAAAAGAAACCTAACTCCTGCTCTATCAAAATTTCAAAATTTTACAGCTTCAAAAGTGTTGTCTAGTAGATGGACCATTCATGGTCAAATAACCCTTACTTGTTCTATAAGTTAGTGAAGGCTAAGTCAAGGTGAATGATATCCTTGTGTGAAAAACTCTACAAAATTTGAACTGTAGCCTTCAACTTGAACTCCAGCTAAGAAATAGGAACCAGAATAACTTTGACCTCTAAGATTGAGGAAACATCTTGCAGGTCTTGGAAAACTATTTGATCCCTTTGTTTGGCCAACATCAATGGTTTTATTAACCATTAGCACCTCATTGGCATATAGAAATGGAGAAGGAAGGCCTAGTTGCACTAGATCTTCAATATGCTGTCTCATCTCACCGATGCCTTCTTTCATGACTTCGAGAAGCTCTTTGCAACTGTTGGCCGTGGCATTACAACTGAGCACCTCATTGACCTGTTTTATGGCAACCATTCTGTCAGGGATTCCCATGGTTTCCAATGTTGCATCCATTGCATTATAGAGATTTTGCAACAAGGTTTGGGAGTTTGTGACTCTGTTGGAGACTGTAGCTAGAGTGTTCTCCACTGAATCTTCCACCTTCTCACATAATTGCTATGTTTTGAGTAGGAAGGTGAGAGATGGCCTAAGCTAAATAATCTTCAAGGAGATTCTTTTCCATGTTGACTCATAGAGCTCCTTCACTATTTGTATCACTCTAACACCTCTTGGCCTATTAGCCAACTTTATTGTCATTTGTGCCACTTTTTGCTGCTCTACTTGGAACTAAGCTTGAAAAGCCACAGCCTTGTTTTGTTCATCCAACAACTTCCACTGCAATTGAGTAATTTGTAGTTTATGTCCTTTGAGTCTCCCCTGTAATGTTGCATTCTCCTGCTTAAGGGCCATTGATGCATCTTTTGCATGCATGAGCTCTGATTTCAATGAATCATTCTAGGCCTGGACTACCTGATGAGTCTAAAGGGAAATAGTATCTTGCAACTATTTATTTAGGCTTGCTATTTCATTATCTTTCTTATTTATTTCTTTGGCCAAACTATTGTAGTTTGCCTTTTCTTTGGCCAAGTTGGTCTCCATCTTCTATAGTCTTCTTGATGTTTTTAGATAATCTTCTATGACTATAGAAGTGGATTCTATCATTAGCTCAACTCTGTCTTGGTGCCTAAACAAGGACATATCAATGGCCATTACATTCATTCTATAGTCCTCTGACTACATCTACTCGCTCAGCTTGACAACGTTGGTTGGAAAATGGGTCATCATCAGTTGCTACTGAATAGGGTCAAATTGTGACTATAGGTGTGGGATAGCTGATGATTTATTCTCTTTAGTTCTCTTTTTCTCCAACTAGGCTTCTCTTGCCTTCCTAGCAGCATCAGCCTATGTCTGGAAGGTGGAGGGGGATGTAATGTATCCTCCTACAAAAGAATACCCTTATGGCAGGCCATATTGGATAGCTAGTGGTTGGCTAGGGGTGAGATAAAGGGGAATATTTTTAGGAATAGAGGGGGAGAAATGAGGCAATGTTAGGGCTTGAGGCACCAAGGATGGGGTGAATTGTGAAATGGGGATGGCAGAGGTGATATGAGGTGTCATTTGGCTAGGTGGAGGCATCATACCGATGGGGAAAGGAATAGATTGAGAGGGAGGAGGAGGAGTAATACTTACCTAAGGGGAAGTTACAGTTCTCTACACTTAGTGCTGTGAAGGCTCCTCTTCCTCCTCTGAATCAAAATGGAACTGCACCCTCTTTCTCTTCTTGGGTGTCCCTAATTTTTGCTACATCAGCTTCCCTTCCACATCTATTGTTACTGGTGGTGCTTTTGGAGAACCAAGAATTTCAATCACTTTCGATAATGGGGAATCTTTTGGTGGTGAAGACACCACACTCCTTTGTTATTCCATGGTGCTAAGAGGCTAGGGCTGGGTTGATGTAGTGACTACAGCTGCAGCTTGCTCTGAGGCCTGTAGTTGTTGGCTTGGTCCTGCTCTAACTTCTTGACCTATATTGAGTGTCATCAATTGGATGGTTTCTAGGCTAGATGTAAGGGAGGGATGACACTCTTCCCAGAGTTCTTACCATCTTTCATCTGAATCTATGCTTCCAAAAGAATGGGTAATTTGAGAAATTTCCTACCTATATTTCCAATAGGCCTTAATATTCTCCACATCCCAACCTTTATTCTTCAATGTCCTTCTCAAACCAAAAGTCATCTTTAATTTGGGATCATAATCCCTCTACTTATCATGGAAGGTTTCCCATGGCCTATTCTGTGGCAGGGGCAAATCTGTCAATTCAACATAGAGACCAGGAGCATTTTCTATAGGGTTTTTCTTGGTCTCTTAAAAAGGGCAGCCTTCATGTGTAATCCTAGCCCCAATTATATTGCCCCTTACCTAGGAAGCTATGTAATCACTTGTGTCATAAACCCATTTGTCCTTGACTAGTAGGAAACCTAGGAAGGCCAGCTTTCTTAGCAGCACTATCTCAGCATCTCTAGCTTCTAAGCTTATGTTGCCTGCCATCCATGGGAGATTGTACATTTTTATCTTCTTTTTCCTAGATCCATACTTGTTTTCAACTACTAAAACCTACCAGGTGACTTCCAAGAATGCCATCCTAAGATTTAAAGTCTTTGGTAGCAACACTGGTTCCCCACATAAACTATGAACCCTTATGATCATGTGGTGGGAGCCAAAATAGAAGTCACACAAGATTGGACAACTGACCAAGAGGTTTGAAACACTTGGGAATAACATATTTATGATAGGTTTAGGGCTAAGGAAACAAAAATCAAGGGTAAAAAATAGTTCCCAAAAATCATACAGGTCGCTAGTTCCTGATAAAATGTGTGTCCATACAGACACAGGAATGGTCCTTTAGGGATCAAAATCTAGGTCATATAGGTTTAGATTCATATGTTGGGTGAAAAGGTTTGGGTTTTGATATAGTATGAGATGAAAAAAATAAGAGGAATACCTGAACACCCCTTTTGATCTGAATTAGGTTAGCTGTTCCACTATTGAAAAGGTGATATGCTCCGAGAAGTCAAGTTGATACACCTGCGTCTTGTCGATTGTCTTCAGCCTAAAAAGAATGGTCATTTGTTCTATATATACTACCATGTCATCCTTCATGCCAAAGATAAGATCCATCATTGATAGTGTGTCTTGTCTAGCTGGCATGAACTGAGCTCTTGGTGTAGGGAGCTTGGGTACCATAGTATCACTATCAGCCATTTGTAACTCAGACCTCAAAAACCTTGTCTAAGTGTTGACATTCACTCAGATTCTCTACATCCTATCAATAGTGGGGAATGTGGTAGTATTGTCATAATATAGGGCTAACATGCCCCTGATAGCTTGTGGGATGATCTGCACCATGAAGGGACCTTGTTGAATGGTGCAAGATGGTGCATGGAACAAGTCTACGCATAATTCAATCAAATTAGGGCATGGATGCACAACTGGGACAATGAACTGAGCCAGTTGTGAGGTCCATATCCTCATTTCAAACATTTTTTATTGCCCTACTTGGGCTCTTTAAAGATACCTTTGGTGTGCCCCTTCTCTAAGACTCTTGCTATTGGCTTTTTTCAAGATTGGGTCCATGATTTTATCTGCATAATCCTTTACCTTTGAGGGGTCACTGGCTTGACCAACTCCCAAGATTTTGGTTCTTGAATAGGTTATCGATGGTTGCATAAGTGCTGAAGCATATGATTTACTAGAAATTCTTTGTGAAGACGATGCTCTTGCCATCTCTATATCTTCTATGTAATAGTAAGTATGAACCTTGTGTAAGACAAAAACACTCTTGTTGAAGCAAATTTTACTAGGTGCTAACAAATCACAAAGAGAAGGATATTTTTGTAGGTTCAATAATTCTTAATAATTTGTAAACTTTAAATCTTGCAAAGGGATATTTATGGATCTATCAAGTCTCAAATGGCATTAAATTTAGATGACTGTTAGCAGATCCTACTCAATCTTTGGGAAACAATGAGGTGGACATGTTATGCAAGTTGTGGCACAAGGTACCTTAGAGATTTCAAAAGATTTAGGAAGCATTTAATGCCACAAAATTTAAAGAATTAAAAAAACTTCTAAGCTACCAACTCTATGTTTAAAACACTTATTTAAAAGGAAAGTAGGAAAACAACAATGGAAAACAAAAATAATGTGGCAATGGGAAACTACCTAACTACATTAATTAAGCATCCTTAGCTCCCTCCAAGATAAAAAACAAAATTTCTAATGTCTCCTTCACGATGAGCCAGCTTATGTTGCCATGCAAGTGATTGAAACAGGTATATCTTTGGTGAAATGTCCTTTATGCAAGCCACATGGATTTGCTTGCATTCGAACAAGTCTGAGTCAAACATGCTTTTGACATCCATAAGCTCATCTTATTCTTGGAAACCCACCAAATATTGGCTCCTCATGCTATCATGTCTCATCAAGAAATCAATGGTTGTTGGTTCTCCACTATGTGTCTTTTGATATCCATAATCTTTTGGCTTATCTCCTTTTTCATTATTTTTGGGCTCCATTGCATCATCATCCTTCTTGATGACTTCAACCTCTTGAAAGGATAAATCTGAAAGCTGGTATCCCCTCTGCATACTTAGCTGAGTCTCGATGTTGTCTCCTCCACATTTGGCTAGTTCATGGTCTCCTTAAAGGATAGTGTAATCTATCCCGATGACTTGATCAAGGAAGTGTCCATGCTCCTCCATATCTTCTTGAAAAGTGAGAAAACATTAGAAATGATCTCTTCCTCATCAGAAGTTAAGGAAAAAGCTTGTGACTTGTCTTCTTGTTCATCAAAGGGGGTAGCTATGGTGATTTCCTCCTTATCTATCATGAAATCTTCTTGACTAGCCATGAATTGAGTGCACTCTTCTGCATACTTATTTGCTTCCTCCAAAATATATTCTTCTTTGAAAAGGGATAAAGAAGAAGGCTGTGATGAAAAATAAGAAGCTTCTTGAGGAAGGGTGAGAGGGACTTGAGGGAAAAGTGAGGGTTTGAAGTCCTCTTCCCTTGCTGCTAACATAGACTCGGCATTATTGGGGAAATGATCTTGACAGGTTTGACTTAGCTCATGAACAGGGGTGGTGTATGTCTGATATGGAATTTGTGGTGGTGGATATGTAGTTTGATAGACTTGGTAAGGCTATCTCTCATGAATGCTCAGATTCTCTTCTAGAAATGCAATCAATCCACACACATCTAACATCTCATATGTAAGCCTTTGCCAATTTGCTCTTTCAATGGGATCCCATTCACTTTTAATCCGATCTACTACATTTCTTATTTGATGGATGATATGATTAGGAATTTCTTGGCCACATCCCCTTCTATTGTCAAGCTCCAATACATGTTTTTTATACCCCAGTAATGTTTTTTTGAAGGTGGAAATGAGATTAAGCTGAGCATGGGATGTGACATATTGGGGAGGTTGGGCATAAGACTGGTATAGCTCATGACCATATGCATCCTTATTGCTTGAGGTGATTCCATGAGAAACTTGATCTTGATTAAAAATATATGAAGGAGAATAAGAATCATAGCTATGAGTAACAAAATTATACATACCAAATGGTGATTCTTGATGATACCATGACTACTTAACTGACTAATTCACCTCAGAGTCACCACTGGTGTTGATAAAATAAAGACCTTCAAAGGCTGGTTGGCCAAAGAACACACCAAAATTATTCAACTCCTTGAAAGATTCATCCCACCGGGTGTGCCAAAAACTGTTGAGGTTTAAAATTGTGATAGATTCTAATCAACAACAATGGGAAGTTTCAAGCTGTGGGATATTGCAGCTTGAAACAACCTCTAGATTTTAGAGAAGCTGGTCTCTTCTTTTGTATCAAGTGTTAGGGGAAAAGGGATAGGAAATTAAATAGAAAAACAAATTTAGGAAATGAAACCTAACTATGGCGATGTGCCTGAGTGTTTTCTGATCCTAACCTGAGCACAGTGAGACTATATATAGGATTTAATTACATTTAAGAGTAGACAAGTGCATGATCAATGTAAATGATTGAAATAATAGAAACAGAGGCTCATAATAGGGGCTTCTTTTTTTGAGGTACAAAAAATGTCCACAAAGGCATAGTGTTCAATCTTCTTATAAGAATCTTCCAATCACATAAGAGGCACAAAAATCACAATTATGTAGAACATCTGACTCAAGAAAATGAGACAAAATCAAATGACATTCCTAATCACAACTCTAGAAAATCCATAGTTTAGACTACTTTTTCAAATGACACAGATAATATCAACCAAGGCATAGGGTTCAATCTTCTTAATTCATTTAGCCACATAAAAGGCATAGAAACATGCACAGTTACATCAACTTTACAACTCAAGAAAATGAGACAAAAGCAAATGATACTATTTAGTCATAAACGCTAGAAAGTCAAAAACTATAGAAAGTCCCCCTCTCCCTCTTTAGTTTTTTGATCTTCCTCTTTTATAGCCTTGGATGTCTCCTTCCATTACTCTCTTTCCCGTGCAATTCTACTCCACCTTTAACTCATAGGGGACAAACAGATGACGCTTTCAATGTTTGTCGCCCTAAAAATCTACTCGGTGAATGATTCCATCTACTTGAATTAACTCCAGTCGAGTTTCCTCTAGATTGATCATGCATTCCCAATTTTATGGCCCAATACTAAACTCTAACTGAGCTAAAAATGCCTATGTAGGACCCTTTGTTCTATTGAAATGGGAAAGAACACTTAGTCTATTCTCTAAAATTCTCCTTGTCACTTAGAAGGCACCAGAGAATTACACTTGGTGCTTTCCACCTAATTTATAAAAGACACATGGCTCTCTCTGCTTCTCTTTAGCTATGCTATAGAATTATTTAGGGCACATCTTAGGCTCCTATAGATGGTGACACTTAGCAGCTTTTGTAGGCCTTTGAAATAACACCCGAGACCTACCACAATTTTTATTCAATAATGAAGCTTGAAGGTGACCTCTTGGAAGTTGACATGTGGAGGCCTCTAATTTCTTGGGAAGATATGTGGCATCTTCTGCTTATTTTGGGAATGGAGTAGAAAGGGGCTCTAAAAGTGACATTTGGCAACCTCTGCTCATCTTTGGCACTTTAGACAAAATGGAATGACACCACACTGCCTTTCAAAAAGGTACTTGATCCCTTTGATTTTGGGACACTCCCTTGAACTACCTGATGAACCAAAATGGTTCAATGATTCAACAGTTCAACACTGTGTGCCATTTACACTTTAACTGAGATATTAAACCAAAATGTTGAACCATTAAATTAAACCCAAGATTTTTTTGGATGCTGACATGTGGTGACTTCTACTTTCTTTTGAAAAAGTATTTTAGGGCCTTCTGTGACTACCACCTGGTGCTTTCCACTATTCCCTGCTACTTAGCTCATTGAAGACCTTTGCCAAAAAATAGAATAAAACACGGGTGCTGATATGAGATGTAGATGTTGGCACGTGGTGCATTCTACTTAGCTGCTATTGGATACGTGGCACATTCCACGGCCTTCTTGAAAGTTATGAAAAGGGTCTCAAATGATGCCAACTAGCCAACACTGTGTTTCAAAAAGTGACACCAGGGAGCTTCCACTTGAATTCAATATTTAGGCAAAAATGAAATGAAGGAAATGAAAAAGGGGAAAGAGAACCTATGCCTAGACTATGCCACTTGGCAACTTCCACTGCACTTCAACACTTAGGAAAAAATAAACCCGTTCTCTACTCCAAAACTTTGTTTCCATGACTAAGGTATGTGGGAACCAAAATTGTAGTGCTCGATTGAAAACTTGAATACGACGTAGAGTAAAAACTATTCTACAGAAACTATTTACCCATACATTCCTATCCAACCTTATCCTCAATGGGAAATATCCAAGTTTTCCAAGTTTTAAAGCAAGGGTAACCCCCAACAACATTTTAGAGCATTTATCCATTCTTTCTTTTTGATTTCACATGACGATGCTCTTATCCTTCATACTTTTCCCATGTTTTTATCTGGACTAGCCTTGGATTATTATAATTATCTCACCAAGCACTCCATCTTTTCCTTTTCCCAACTTGCCAAAATATTTTTAGATCATTTCTCAGTCAATATATCTTGAAAGGTCTCTATTACTAACCTCTACTCCATCAAGAAATTTGATGATGAATCAATCGCTGATTTTGTTGCTAGATGGAGAGGTCTTATTAACCAACTCTTTTTCCCTTTACCAAAAGCAAAGTTGATTGAAATTTTCTCTTAGTTTTGTACCAAACACATTGCCCCTACTCTACATGTTCAAAATTTTATAACCTTTAATGAGGCTTTTACCATGGCATGTAAACTATAAATTAGAGCCATTAATGAGGGAAAATTGAAACTGAAAAATAAAAATTCTAGCTTCAAATCAAATGACCCTTATTCATCTAAAACCACCAATCAATATAACCATCCCAAAACAAAACCAAAGGCATCCACAAACTTTATTTTCCTTAAAACCACTGCACCACCAATTGTCAACCAACCTAACTAAACCAATTCCTCTAACTCCTATAATCAACAAAGCTAAAATCAAAACTAAGCTTCCCCAAAATAATACACTCTAATAGGGGAGTATTATGCATTAGTTTTGGATAAATTTCTCAAATCCAACATCATACAAATTCCTCCCATAAAAATTCCCCAACAATTTTATGCTTCTTTCCCTACACCTAGTTGGTATAATGAGAATGATCTATGTGCTTTCCATTATGTCATTAGACATGATGTTAGTAGGTGTAACACCTTTAAAACCATTGTCCAAAATTTTATTGATAAGGGAGAACTTATATTTTATAATCCCAATGCACCCCCAAATCAATCCTTTGACATCTTTCAAAAAAAATTCCCCAATCATGCTCCTTTTACCAACTATGATGTTAACAAACTAGAATCATCTCATGCTTATGAGGTCCATACAATCAATGTCATTATTATTGAACCTATCATTTAGGAGACCATTACCTCACTTACCTTTTACTCCATTCTACTCATTGAAGTGTTGGACTCACCCTCTATTCCTTTGGACACCCAAATAGAGGAAACAACTACCTGTCTTTATTTACTTGATGAGACCATGGACCTACCCACCTCTTCTTTGATAGAAATACCAAAGGAGGAAACCATTTCCTCAACTACCTATTACTCTACTACACTCATTTAAGTGGTGTAATTACCCACTATTCCTTTGGACACCCAAACAAAGGAAGTAACCACCTTCATTCCTTCACTTGAGGCCATCACACCTTCCTCCACTATAATGTAACCACACATTCTATTTTTGGAAATCATTCCAAAAGAAGAGATCACCTTAGCTACTCCCTTCATGGAGGAAACATATTACCAAATCTTTAATTCTTTCATAAAGGATAAGGGTGAAGAAGCCATTATCACATCTCAACCTATGGGCTTAATATTTGAAACTAGTGACCAATGAATTAAACTAGTTTACAAACCTTTCTCTAGATTGGTCCCAATCCTAGAGTTCATTTCTACACCCAATCTAGATAGAGCCACCTTTTGGCATCATCATGGGATCCCTTATCAAAATAAACATAAACCTTCAACCTCACTTTCATCCATCCTTAAACCAATCATCCCCTCAAGCCCTTCATTAAATAATTCTCCCTCCAAAACCATGGGAAAACCTTCAAAACCACCTCCATACAAAATTTTAAAATCACCTTACACCTCTCTAACCAAACCTATCAAGAACCTAAGAATAAATCCTACTCCTAGACTTGCTCATCCATATTTGAAGTTATTCTTAACCCCATCTAGTCCACTAAAGAAAACCTTAACCAAACCAACTAGGAAGGTGGATTAACCCAACTCCCACATTTAACCAGAGCCATATCACTTCCTTCTCATTTACCTTCTATCTTATGACTGTTAGGATTGTGGAGCTAAAAGCTTCACTGATGCAGACATGGAGGAGGTTGCAGAATGAGTTGCCGAAGTGTCAGAAGTGTTTGGCATTGGTCTGGCCAACCGGCGTCGGCAGGGTAAGACAGGAAGGCAACCGACGTCGGTCATATATCGGCCAGCGTCGGCGACCCCAGGCAGACAGGGACCGACGTCGGTCACCTGTGTGGTTCGACTGCGAGCTAATTACGGGCAGTGAGCTAACGAACCAAGTGTTTGCATGATGAGCGCTAATTTTAGACTCATAACTGCGGATCTAATTATGGTAATTAGATGTCTAATCATTGTTTGGATGAGATCTATATAATAGACTCATGGTTGTATTGGAAAAGTGTGCTAGGGAGTAAGAGAGCATAATTATAATCTCCTTCTGTGTGTGAGGTAGAGCAATGGTGCGTTCCTCCTAGTGCCTCAGTACCAGGTGTGTTGGTGCTGGATTGGAGAGCCAGCTGGGTTCTTCAAGAGTGTAGGATCTTGGTCACAGTTGCATGGCCTATATAGGAGATCTACATGGTAAGTAAGATCGTTGATCTGCAGGTGTATGTGTGTGCAAGGTCGAGGTTCACAGGTGAGCAGAACCGTTGTTTGATTTGCAGGTGTGCAAGGTCATATAGACAGCAACACAACAGGGAGCAGTATCAGGCAGGATCTACTTGGAGTACAGGTGTGTACTCGGATAGAGCAAGAGGAAGGCAAGGGAGTTCCTTCCATAAGTATGGTTTGTTGAATTGCAGGTTGTTGCAGATTCATGGGAGATCTACTTGAATTACCTTGAGTACTTGTGGAGCACGTGGAGTGCTTGTGGAGTGTGTGGAGCACTTGTGTTGTGCGTGGAGCACGGGAGGTGAACACCAACTCTGTATTTTGAGTTGGGTGTTGGGACCTGTGAGAGGGAGAGCTTTGGGGAGAAGAATTACTGTTCACTTGAGGTGTGGGAAACCTCTGTAAGGTGGTGGAGAAGAAGTGGCATCTTCTTTATTGTATTCTTTTCTGTATAAAGTGTTAATACAAGTTGTGTATTGTCTCTCATATCATGTGTTATTCTGAATTCTAGTTACTTGGTGAATCTGGTTAATTTCCGCATATTAAGTTGCTTGGTTTAGTAATCAAATTGTGTGCTTCCGATTTATCTCCCAACAAGTGGTATCAGAGCCAGGTTGTTGGCTCATAGCTCGATACCAACAAGTGGTATCAGAGCAAGGTTGTTGGCTCATAGCTTGATACCAACAAGTGGTATCAGAGCTAAGGTTGGAGGAAGCAGGTTTTGTGTTTGGTTACAGGGCACTCTCAAGGGTTTCTGATTGAGTGGGAGTAGAGCAACAGCAGATCAAAGTAAGCTAAGAATGGAGAAGTTGAAAAGCACAGATGGTCACTCACGGTCCTATGGAAAGAAAGAGCAGGTAAAAGATTATTGTTGGTTGGTAGCAGATCAGCATGAAGAAACTGAAGATACAGATGTAGCAGGTGTTGTTGCACAGGATGTGTTTGCAGGTTTCTTGGATAAAGTTGAATCTTGGATAAAAGATTCGGTTGCCTCTTTCCATGCAGTTCCAGGTAGAGGAGCTGGTGAGCCTTGCCAAAGAATTGACAAAGGAGAAGTGAAGCTGAAATTGCAGGCAGCCAACACACAGGTGTTGATGAAGGTCATGCAGGTCCCAGGTTTGGAGATATGGCTAATTTCTTCAGAAAGATTGGGTGATGAGAGATGCACAAGAACTCTCACAGCGGATGCACTTGAATTAGCTGGTGGTAAGAGAACAGGTATCCTTTATCTACTTGTTTATATTACTGATTCTTCTTTTGTTGCGGAGACGTGGCTTCGTAGGCTTGGTCACATGAGCAGGAAGGAGATGCATGTTCTTAAGCGGAAGACAGATATATTTGACAGGCTTAAGAACTGGAAAGCCTTGGTGTTTATGGAGGAGATGGTGGACAGAACCCAGTGGATGTGGCTGGATACTTCTGAGCAGGGCAGTTTGGACATGGATTCTGATTCAAAGAAGCTCGCGGGTAAAAAGTCATCACTCACAGGCAAACACAGGTACCGATGTCGGTCAGGAGGAACTGGCGTCGAACAGACAGGTGCCGATGTCGGTCATGTGCAGACCGAAGCCGGTGATGTCGGGCAGGGTAAGACCGACGTCGGTCAGAAGACTGACGTCGGCAGTATGTAAGACCGATGTCGGTCAGAGGACCGACGTCGGCAGCAGGGACACCAGCGCTGGCAGGTTGGTAGTTAGGTACAGACGCATGGAACCGACGTCGGTCGGATGCAGACTGTGGAGTGACCGAGGTCGGTCACTGTAAACAGATTTTGGGTGGACAGCACGCTGTCAAGGAGTCTCAAACACCCATACGGAGGACTGAAAGCGTAAGTAGGCCCTCAAATTCGTTGTTCCTCTTCTTTATACATGTTGCTGATTGTAGAGCAGGAAGGATCCAGGAAACAGGTGTGAGCTTGGCATGGATGAGGATGTGATTCCTTGGAGGAGAACCAGACAGGTTTGTTTTGGTAGGGATGCCAGCAGGTATGAAAGTACAGAGATGAATGGATACCTTAGTATAAGAATAGAGAGAACGGATACGTGAGACGGAAGACCAGGTATATGGTCTTGTGGAGCTGCAGGACAGTGGTACAGGTTTTGACAGGTGGAGGATGAAGCATGGCTTCAGTCAGTGTCAGGGTAACTACTGTGGTTTGACTTACCAGGGGGATGGTGATTGCAACATCATTCTGTTGTTGTATGTGGATAGTATGCTAGCTAGCAGGGGTGTACATACAGGGTTTTGCTGAGCTAAGGGTAAGATTAGTTCAGTGGCATGTCAAGAGGAGTTTGGAGCAGCAGAATTATTTGACATGGGAGACATGGAGATCACAGGTTGATTTTGTCTCGAGTGGGAGCTGATGTGAATCAGGTGTTGGCGAGGTTCAAGTTGCAGAGCCGGAGCACACTAAGGGCTGGACAGGTACAGTGTCCGAAATCACATGAGGTCTGGTATAGACCTGAGTATTCCCATGCAGTGGGAGCTGTCAGAGAGTTAGGAGCCAATTCGGGGAAGTGGATTCTCAAGTTTTCTGAGAGGGACCGGCAGCAGGTGTTGCTATGCAGGGTCAGGACTTCACTACAGGTGTTGTAGGTTCGGATGTGGCAGGGTACTCGGATGACAGGTGGTACACCATGGGATGTGTGGTGGGTTGTCTTCAGGTGGGAGCCTGAAGAGGGATACAAACCAGGAAACAGATTAGACGGAGTACAGGTACAGGTATAGTGCAGCTGTTTATCTCCAAGTGGGAGATTGTTAGGATTGTGGAGCTAAAAGCTTCACTAATGCAGACATGGAGGAGGTTGTAGAATGAGTTGCCGAAGTGTCAGAAGTGTTTGGCATTGGTCTGGCCAACCGGCATCGGCAGGGTAAGACAGGAAGGCAACCGACGTCGGCGACCCCAGGCAGATAGGGACTGACGTCGGTCACCTGTGTGGTTCGACTGCGAGCTAATTACGGGCAGTGAGCTAACGAACCAAGTGTTTGCATGATGAGCACTAATTTTAGACTCATAGCTGCGGATCTAATTATGGTAATTAGATGTCTAATCATTGTTTGGATGAGATCTATATAATAGACTCATGGTTGTATTGGAAAAGTGTGCTAGGGAGTAAGAGAGCATAATTATAAGCTCCTTCTGTGTGTGAGGTAGAGCAATGGTGCGTTCCTCCTAGTGCCTCAGTACCAGGTGTGTTGGTGCTGGATTGGAGAGCTAGCTGGGTTCTTCAAGAGTGTAGGATCTTGGTCACAGTTGCATGGCCTATATAGGAGATCTACATGGTAAGTAAGATCATTGATCTGCAGGTGTATGTGTGTGCAAGGTCGAGGTTCACAGGTGAGCAGAACCGTTGTTTGATTTGCAGGTGTGCAAGGTCATATAGACAGCAACACAACAGGGAGCAGTATCAGGCAGGATCTACTTGGAGTACAGGTGTGTACTCGGATAGAGCAAGAGGAAGGCAAGGGAGTTCCTTCCATAAGTATGGTCTGTTGAATTGCAAGTTGTTGCAAATTCATGGGAGATCTACTTGAAGTACCTTGAGTACTTGTGGAGCACGTGGAGTGCGTGGAGCACTTGTGTTGTGCGTGGAGCACAGGAGGTGAACACCAACTCTGTATTTTGAGTTGGGTGTTGGGACCTGTGAGAGGGAGAGCTTTGGGGAGAAGAATTACTGTTCACTTGAGGTGTGGGAAACCTCTGTAAGGTGGTGGAGAAGAAGTGGCATCTTCTTTATTGTATTCTTTTCTGTATAAAGTGTTAATACAAGTTGTGTATTGTCTCTCATATCATGTGTTATTCTGAATTCTAGTTACTTGGTGAATCTGGTTAATTTCCGCATATTAAGTTGCTTGGTTTAGTAATCAAATTGTGTGCTTCCGGTTTATCTCCCAACAATGACCCCATTCTTCAACCATCCTAGGAGCTCATCCTTTTACCAAGAAGGTGAACCCTCCCACACCTACCCAAACTAAAGCTTCTCCTTCATTCTACCTTTACCTATGCCTTCCAAATCATCAAAATCTGCCTCATTCTTAACTAACATATCTACCTCTACCTTCCCATCTATCTCTAAACCTTCATCATCCACATCTAAACCTTCCACCTCAAAACCAACTACAACCAAGAAATCCCAAATAAAACCACCTACCAAAACCATTCCACCACTACCTCTTCTACCCAACCATTTACCTATAATTTATCCTATCTAGACAAACCTACATTTTCCAAATTATACCTTCATAGGTATGCCTAGAAGGGATTTGGCCTTGGTCATTATGAACATGAACCTCACAAGTTACCTTCAATAAAAAACTAGAAACCTCATGAATTATTTGGACTTGGGTTCATAACACCAGAAGAACTAACCAATTCATCCAAACCCATTACCACTATTTAGGAAGACATCCCATCCTCACAAACACAATCCCCTTTAAAGTCCAAGGATTTATAAATCATCACTCCTAACATTTTTTTAGTCAATATTTTTAGTTTATCCCCTGACCTATTAAAAGGATGGTCAAACTAAAACCTTTCCTCTAATTCATCCTAAAATGGTAGAAAATGATTCTCCTACCATCAACACCATCCAATGTTAGGATGATGATTCCATTCTCACCTATCTTGGTATGGGGAATTATTATATCCACAAATCCCTTCCTCATTAGAACCAAACCATGTTGAACTAATCCACTATTGATGTCAACTTAGGTACTCATGATAACCCTCACATTATAAAAATTAGTCAATCCTTAGATTTCATGAAGTAGTAGGATTACCATTACTTCCTTCATGACCATAGCGTAACATTTTCTTCATCATATTAGGATATGCCCAAGATCTATCCTTACATTGATCTCCACAACATTATCATCCATCTTGATGTTAAATGTATTAGATGAAAGATTCACATGATGTACCCTTGAATCACCCTTCTAGTCAAAGAAGAGCTTTAGTGTCTCTTATTTGTCAACTTCATCTAACCCATTAACTACACACAACATGTTTTAAATATCATTCCCACCACCAAAACCATAGGGGGACTTCACCTCTATATTGAAATTCATGACCTCAACCTTGCTTGTCCAAAGGATGACTTCCATTACCTAGCATCAACTAAGTTATTGATCTTACAACTAGCCATGAGATGTTATCCTTCATGGATGGTTTCTTGGGATATAATAAAATATTGATTTCCCCCAAGGATAAACATAAAAATTAATACATTACCCCATGGGAAACCTTCTACTATAGTGTCATGCCATTTGGTCTGAAGAATGCTAGAGCAACCTATCATCATGCGATGACCTACATCTTCCATGATCTCATCTATAAAATCATAGAGGACTATGTAAATTATCTCCTTAGGAAATTTAAATATTACAAGGATCATTTAAACATTCTAAAAATTATCTTCTAGTGAGTAATCCATTTCCACATCTTACTCAACCCCAAGAAATGTGTTTTTGGGGTCTTATTTAGAAAGCTTCTTGGATTTACCATCTCTCTTCAAGGAATCGAGGTAGACCCCACCAAAGTCATATCAATTTTGGAGATGCCACCTCTAACCCATCTTAAGCAACTCTACAACCTACAAGGGAATATCCAATCCATCTATTGATTTATCTCTCAATTATAAGGTATATGTCAACCTTTTCACCATATTCTCAAGAAAGATACATATTTTAAGTAGACTAAGGAATACCAACAAGATATTCTTATTCCTTCTAAAGAGGATCAACCATTATACCTTTATATATCTACCACTGACCATTCTTTAGGGGCAAAGCTTACTCACTATGATGAATAAAAAAAGAACAAGTTATCTACTACATAAGTTAAACACTTATAGAGTATGAGACTTGATACACCCATTATGAGAAACTTTGCCTTGCCTTAGTCTTTATGGCTTCCAAAAATTTTCATTACCTCCTTAATCACAAAACTTTCATCATCACTAAAACTAACCCACTCAAGTATATCCACTTTAAACCATACCAAAACCAACGTATGGCTAAGTGGCTCATTCTCTTAGCTAAGTTTGAACTTGATTTCATCTAGCTGAAGTTGATTAAAGGGTAAGTTATTTCTTACCAATTGGCCAAAGATCCTTTGCTAGAAAACCAACCTCTTCCACTTATATTTATGGATGAGTCCATCATAATTATTTCTCAAGAGGACATCAATTACCAAATTACCATGTTCTTCAATGGCTTGAAATACAAACACAGTGGGGGTGCTAGAGTTATTCTCATTCCACTTAATGGTAAACCTCTCCCCCTTTCTTTCAAACTTGATTTTGAGTGCACCAACAATGTGTCTAAGTATTAAGCCCTAGTAATAGGTCTCTAAACCACTATAGCCTTGGGAGTTAAGATGATTAGTGTCCTTAGTGATTCCTAGATTGTGGTAAACTAGGTCAATGGATCTTACTAATATAATAATGATGTCTTGAAAAATTACAAACAACTAGTAGATATACTCTTAGCATCATTTAATCATTACCTTGTCTAATTTGTTCCACAATCTACCAATAAGTTTGTGGATATAATAGCTTCCCTTGATTCCTAGATCACATCTCAGCCTTCTCATTCTAAAATCTTTGTCACCATCTATTAATTTATCACACCCTCTTATATCCATTCTAACCTCCCTACCATTTTTAGTGTGGAAGAATCTCCCTCAAACATTTGGTAAGAGGAAACCTTTGATTATCTCAACCTCAGTATCTTTCCTCCCAACCTCTCTAATAATGCATGAAGAACCTTTGTTTAGAGTACCTCTCGTAACATACTATGGGGAATCCTTTAAAAATGTAGTTTTGATGACCTCCTATGTTGTCTATACAATCGTGAAGCTTCCCATGCTATCAAGGAAATGCATGATAGAATCTATGGGGGACACTTTAGTGGTTTAGTTGTCACTAAATTTATCCTTTGTCTTGGATATTATTGGCCCACCCTCAATTAGGACTATTTTTATTATGTAAATAAGTGTGTTAAATGTCAACCACATGCTAATTTAGATCACATACTAGCCCATAGCCTTTGAGTATTAAATGAATTTTGGCCCTTTTCATAATGGGGACTTGATCTCATTAGGGAAATCAATCCTCATTCTTCATACTGGTACTAATACATCATCACCACCATAGAGTATTTAACCAAATGGGTGGAGGCCATTACTCTCATCTTCACCAAAGCCAATAAGATAGTTGACTTCATCAATCATCATATCATTTTTATTTTTGGTGTTCCCCATAAGATCATCATCGATAATTGCAATTTTTTTCAAAAATAAGCAAGTCCAAGGTCTTTAAAATGAATTTTGCATCAAGTTAAGATTTTCCTTGTCTTACCATCCATAACCAAATGGAGAAGTAGAAGCCTCTAACAAAACCCTCAATAAAATGTTAACCAAAGTGGTTAATGCTTCAGGTCAGGATTGGCACTTACACATCCTTTTCACTTTATGGGGCTATCACACTAGCATTCAAACCTCTACAAGTGCTACCCTTTTATCTTTAACCTTTGGGGTAGAGGTAGTTTTGCCTCTCAAAGTACTAATTCCTTCTCTTCACATATCCTTACAAGACATCATTTTTGAGAGTGACTATTGTTAATAACATCTAGCATGACTTGAATTACTTGATGAGCATTGCCTATAAGTGACTACCCATCTTCATGTCTACCAAGAGTGAATCAAGTGTACCTATAACAAACAATTGAAAAAATGAGAATTCAATATCATAGATCTCATCCTAAAGTAAAATCAATATGTAACCAATATGGAGAAAAGCAAAAGAGGCAAGTTTGCTTTTAGTTGGCTTGGACCCTACATCATAACCCACAAGTATGGATTAGGAGCTTATCATTTATCCTCTTTTGAAGGTAAACCAACACCTGAACCTCTCAATACTTTGTATCTACATCCCTTCTTTTGTTAAATAAAGATCAAACTCACCTTGTTGTCTATCTTAAGCTCATCCATTGATTTATGAGATTTTCACCTTCACTTACCTATCCCCATCCCTTTGAGGACAACTGATTAAAACATAGAATCATGTGATTAACTATCATAATCATAGTTGAATCCTAAATATGGGTACCATAACTATACCCATAGCATGGTTTTCATGGATAATTTTTCTCTCTAAATGGATGAAATCCCATGCTCATTAGATCTCAAAATCCTTTCACCTATCATTAACCTTTTATGCTAAATTTCTACCCTCATAAAAGTAAACCTCTAAGCTTATATATACTTTTCCATGTCTAAACCTAGCATCAAAACAATTTTGAATATCAAAATATCACTAGGGTCACATGTATCTAACATTACAGACTACTCCCTTGAAGGACAATTATCCAAAACTAAATTTATTAAAAGATAGATTGATCCCTTGAAGGACATATACCAAATACACAAACCCAAACTTAGACCACTCCCTTGAAGTATGGCTAAGTCAAGTTTGTCAAATCAATCATTTGAAGCTTCTCGCATTGATCAACTTCACAAAATCATCAAAATAACAAAAATAACAAAATAACCCATATCAAAATTAGAACAACCTATCCTAATAAAGTTGTAATCAACTTTCATATTTATCAATAGTAGAATTCTTGCATCAATCAATCTAAACCTTGCATGAACACATGGACTTGTCTAATATGGTTCTTAGGTCACCTACAGAAGGGGAAAGCTAACCCACATAAGGTTACCTTACCTATCACCCATTTACCCTTCACCTACCACCTACCTTCCCTTTATACCATCTAAATATCAAGGGATTATGAGCTTACTTGACACAGTGTGATCAAAACACCTTTTTATCAACCAAAGCATGCTAATGCAATGTATTTAAAAGGCTTATGTTTCCTAAGAAAATATACATTTAGTTTTGATTTATTCTTACCAATGAAAAAACATATTTTTTTAATCCTCTCATCAATGGTTCATGTCGATATAGGTCTCATAATTCTTATCCATTTTCCCAAATCTAGTTTGTTATCTAACTTACTTCATGTACTTTCATTAACATCATAACCATATTTAACACATCACATTACCATATTTAACCCATTATTATCATCCTAACCATGATCATAATCATAAACATTATAATCATGTATAAAACAAATCATCACATAATCATAAACCATGTCTATTAAACATCATCCATAATTATCACATGCCTAAGCTACTGAGTCCACATCTCATAAATCACAAGCATAAACATTAAAACCAAAACCATGAACCATGAAACATACATCACATCTATATATAAATTAACATCTTATCATCATATACATCATGTCATTAAAATAAATAATACATGTAAAAATGTATATGTGTGTGTGTGTGTGTGTGTGTGTGTGTGTGTTTTGATATATATATATATATATATATATATGTATATATATATATATATATATATATATACATATATATATATATATACATATATATATATATATATATATATATATACATATATATATATATATATATACATATATATATATATATATATACATATATATATATATATATATATACATATATATATACATATATATATATATACATATATATATATATATATGTATATATATATATATATATGTATATATATATATATATATCAAAACATGTACATCTTGCTACATTAACAAATAGGCTAGTATCAATATCATGTACATCTATATCTATACATCATAACATATCACATCACGCCCCTAGAGCACCATTACCACTAGCCCCACCTACATTACCACTACCATTTGGTGCCTATCCTCTTGGGATGCCTACCTATCCATCCACTGAAGTGGCCCACTAACCTAGATTCACCATAACCTCCCTACCTACTAAGATAGCTCTATACTCACCCCATCAGGGATGATGATGACATTATGTAAGAATTATGGCTTCATAATACCTCAAATCCTCCACTATGGCCAAGTAACATGCTAAAGGGATGGTACTTGGTGGTCCTACAAGTGATATCACTACTCCACCCCTCTATCTCAAAGTGTCCCTCTCTTAGGTCACCAAGCCTAACAAGGTCCTAACCTAATCCCTCTCACCTATCATGATGACAACCTAACCCTATAATGTTACAATGTGGCCACATACCCTTTTAAAGCTACAATCTATGCCTATATAAAAACAAATTCTACTTCCACCTCTATTTAGTCCACCTCCCTATACCTATACCTATAGACCCCCACCAATTAGATCCACATTTATGGCCTATTGGCCCCATCATCCCAACCAAAATCAGCCACCACATAAAGGCCCTAGTACCATGCCATATATCCATCCATAAAGTTAACATCATCAAACCCTACTCTAATAGGTAGCTCCTCATGATTTAGCACCATCCCTTTACCTATGACTCAGGAAGTAAAAACTTAGAATCTTACCTCTTTTACCTAAAAAATAGATTTGGAATCCCCTACATTAGGCTAAACTACTTATGAACTCTATCAAATGGGATGAGCTCTATCTCACCCTCTCTCACATAGATCCATCTCTAGATCTGCAATGATAATGTATGTCAAGTGTAATGATCCCACCTCAAAAATCCAACATATGGCCTCCAAACCACATCCCTCATAACCAAGCCATCTAATGCATATCTAAACTAATCAATATCCCTCACACCTCCTTCAACTCATGTAAGTGAATAGTCACCCCTCCATCACATAAATATCACCCTAAAGTCCATCTAGGTGTAGCCCTCCCATGGTAGCCCCAATAACCTTAGAACCCTAATATGCTCATAAGCCCAATAATGAAGCACAAACCCTATGTTTATCCCATATCACTAGTAAGCTCAAAATACCCATAACTCCCTATATATTTGAACTAACAAAATAGGTTCCCAACCAAATAATATCATACCAAGAAACATCTCCACCAACACTCCTAGTAGTAGATAATGAAACTACCCATTACTCAAATTTAGAAATGAAAAATAGGAGACTTCCATCATCATCATAAAACATATATCATCTTGATCCATGTAGTATAATGGTTGGTAATTGAAGCTACTAGCATGCCAACTAGCAAGGGCTTGATCCTCACCACAATGAAGCACCATATGTTCATCCCTATCCTCACTTTCAATATGGTATATTGAATCCGCCTAAATGGGTAGAAATGTGGTCCTATGAAGCTCCTCTAGTATAATGGTCATCTCTCTTATTGGTAAGAGGAAGGTGTTCATGGCCAGACCCCATCTCTCAATGAGGGCCATGATCATCACCACATCTCATGGCATGTGTTGATAGTGTATCATAGATCCAAGGTTTACCTCCTCTATATTCATATAATAATCCTCATTCATCACTCCATGGATATCCAAAAATATTTAAGGAACCTAATCCCTCATTTGGATCTGATCTTGTGCCTATAAAATTCAAGTTAACACTCACACTTAGTTTTCCATTACCATTACTCTTGTTCTTTCACTTCATTCATTTTACCTAAATCAACCTCTTTATCAGCCTACACCCACCTAGATTAACCTATTCCAATTCTACCTTTATAATGCTTTATCATTATCAACTTAACTCTAACCTTAATTCTTTTATCAAAAAACACCTAAAACTTTTTTATGATCAAGAAAGCCATAAATTAAAAAATTTAGGCACCAACACCTTAGTGCCACATTTTTGGATATTACCTTCTCTAACAAACCAAAAAAAACATTAAAATAATACCCTCTCTGACCAACTAACCACCCAACCATGTCTACCTCAATGTTGGCCATTTTTGTCCTAAACTATCACAATTTTTATGGTGACCTGACCTTAGTCCTTTTTTACCACACCAACCAACCTTGCCATGTTGAACATTTGAATTTTCACCACCTAATGCACACTAGACCATTTATGTTTTTAAAATTAGAACTTATTACCTTAGATACTTGTAGAAACACCAACCCTGTCTAAGATACTTGATAGGAATGACTTGATCAGCTATGCCTAATGCTATGTCCCAGTTACCCCATCACCAATCCTTCTAGAACCAACCTTATTTTTACCAAATATGAAAACCATAGTCTTTTCATGATTTTAGATATCAAACTTAGTAATATTTTATGCACATGTTTATGTTTTAAATGCCTAACCACCCTTGTCACCAACCTCATGACTTACCATAAACTACTTATCAAACCCTGAATCAATTTTAGTTTCACCTCATTTACTTTTGGTTTAAGGGGTAAAACCTCCTTTTATACTTGGGGAAACCAACCATTGAACCTTAATCCATTTTTGTTTTAAATTTTGATGACAGAAACTACATAACAAAAAGGGGAAAAATGTAGACACTAAAAAACTACACATAATAGTTCTAGATGTCAAAATATTTATAACCAACCCATCAAACCCTAGGTCTAGTTAGCTAATAAGCTAACTCACTAAATAGCTAACTAAACCTTAACCAAACCCTTTTTAACCCACATATACTCCTTTACCTTTGGACACGATTTTTGATGGTCAACATGACCACTAACGGTTAGGTTAACCATCGATAGTTAAGTATTTCTCATTCTAACATAAATACCAGCTATGTACAAGCCAAAATGGCACAATTTAATATGTCTGCCTTACCCATGGATTAAAAACTATGAAGCATGAAAATCAACAAGCCAACCTCCTAAGGAAACTTCTATCCTCCATCTCTCTTTGCCTATAAAAAGGGGAGTAAGAGGTGAAAGAATGGATCATCACAAGTATTATAGCACATAATTATTCAAGATTTCTAGCCAATATTCCTTCCAATAATTTGACAAATATAATAGAGATCCAAAACTCTACCAAAATTAATCTAGAGGTAAAGTACTATTACTTTGCCAAAATTTCTCTAACCATCAACCATAAAATAATATCTACATTTTATATTTCATCTTTGTTTGGTTTCTGACTTCTAAGCCTAAATCAAACCTCTTCCACCTATCTTTTGACTTCCTTATCCATAATTAGACCCTTAAAAAACTCTTACTTGATCATTGACCAATTTTGAAAATTAATTTTGATTAAATTTAGAATCCATAGGTAACTACTGATGGTTAACATAACCATTGGTGGTTACCTCCTAGTGTCGACATTCACCTAACCACTAATGGTCAACGTAATTGTTGATGGTTACCCTAAGTACCGATGGTCACTATGGCAAGGAATAATAGAAATTTATTTCTAATGCCACACCCCCAGTAAAATCCAAAGTTTTGTGTCCCTACCTATTCATATATCCCTACCTAATTGTTTGAACCTAACCTAATCTATTTTAACACTTGTATTGACATGCTATTATTATATTTAGTTTATTTCCTTTATCAAGAATCTATTTCTTCTTGTATTTTATTTCAATTATTTCTATTATTTTATGCAAGTATTTCATATTTATCTCTTTCAACTTAATTTTTATCAAAGAGTGGATTGATAACCTCCTAACAAACTCACACTTCTTGGATCTAGCTGACACTAAGTAGTCTACCTTACTATCTTTATAACAACCCTTTTTATTAGTTTTTTCTTATCTATAGGTCATCCTTCGAAGACAAAAATGAGATCTCTACACTCATTTGGATCATGAACACACAAAAACTAGGTTCTTTTACCAAACCCTTATTACTAGTTTCTTACCTTCTTTCTTAACTAAGAAATGAGTATAAATTAAAAGAAACAATGGTACCACATTCTCTACAAAACCAAAAATAAATTTCCTTACAAAATTAATTTTTCCAAATAAATATTTTAACTTTTTTTTTTCTATTGGGAACTTATACCTTTGAAATTGCATTGATCCTATCAGGGTTGATGGTCATACCTTCTTGAGTGATTATAGATCCTAATATTTTACCTTCAGTCACATAGAAGATGCTCTTCTTGGGGTTTAGGGAAATACCATACTTCCTGCACTTCTCTGGTAATTGTATTAAATGAATCATGTATTCTTCTCCATTTTTAGAATAAATTGTTAGATCATACATATAAATAATAATGCATTTACCTACTAATCCATAGAATGCATGGTCCATCACTCACTTAAAAGTTGATCCTACATTGATTAGTCCAAATGGAATTCATTTATAGGAAAACATTCCCTATTTAATGGTTACAAAAATCTTCATTCTATCACTCTTGTTTACTAGGACTTGGTTGTATCTTAAAAATCCATCCAGGAATGCCATAATTTTAGATCTACATACCAACTATATGACTTCATCTAGAGATGGAAAAGGGTAATTATCCTTCTCAAAAAATCTAGTCAAATTCTAGAAATCAACACAAAGTTTGATTTCTCTTTTCTTCTTCTAGACTAGCATGAGGTTGGAAACCCATGTTGAGTGTTGTATAAGGTATATTATCCTTGCATAAAGTAACTTCTTCACTTCTTTGTAAATTAGAGGTTCCAATACTAGATTGACTAGACTTTGTCTCTGCCTAAAAGGTTTATAGGATTCATTCAATGGAATAGTGTGAGTGATCACACTAGTATCAAATATCTTGAGGTCATCATAGGTCCAAGAAATGATGTCTTTAAACCTGGTCAGAAGGGTGACTACTTTATTTAACTCTTCATTGGTGCACACTAGACTAATTTTGACTTTTTCTCACTCTTAAGACTTCCCAAGTCAACTTGTTTGTAATCTTTCCCACTTAATTTGGGCTACTTGGATTCATTTCCTTGCTTATCTGGGTCAAACATCCTTTCCAAGGAGATCATGCCTTTGGGGATTTGGTTCTCTTCAAGATGGATTACTCTATATTGTCTATCCCTTGAACTTTCATCTTATTCATCAATGATATGAGATTTGAATATGCCAACATTTCACAAGAATTCAATTATCTATTGGTCATCATAAAAAAATTGTAAGTAATTGATGTTGTCCAGTATAAAGAGGCATGAAATTATCTCCACAATGAATTCATACAAGTTCAAAGTCTTTGAAGGCACCAAGTTTACTCTCACTAATGCTAGAGCATTTTCCAACTTGTTATATTACATGGGAAAGGAAACAATATTGAATGATTCAAATTACTCAATTGGATCCCAAGCTCTAAATTTATATTTCCTCAAACAAGAAAGTTTGCATTAATATCTAGTTCTAATTTAATTAACAACTAACTTAGAATCACCATAGACTAGTAGTTATTTAACCTTATGTTTAATTGTAAATTGAAGTCCTAAAATAAGAGCTTTATAATATGCTATATTTTTAGTGCAAGAGAACTATAATCTATAAGAAGATAAATACTCTTCACATTCAAGATTTGTTATAATTATTCCCATTCCTAAATCTTGTTTGGATCATATACCATTAAAGTGTAATGTCTAAGGAACTTTGATTTATTCTTTCATCTTGTAACCTAAAAAAATATCAATGGTTTCCAAAGTATAGACACTAAAACTAGATGACTGGTAGTTCACCTTCTCATTCTTGGAATTATATTTACTGATCATATATTTCATCTTGGGTTCTTGGTCAATATTGATCTGATTGGGGATCCCTTACCAAGGTAACCAAATGTCAAAAAAATTAGTGGACATATATCCATTTAAGGATTTAGTCTAGTCATGGCTCAATAACAACCTATAATCTTCAGATATGTTAATGAGATGAATGTCAATGAATTACTAGATTTGGGGTTCAAGGGCTAACTAGATATGAATGTTCAATAACTCACCTATTACCTTCACTCTCAAATTTTCTAACTTCACCACCACTTACTCAGATTTGACTGGGTTTAATCCCAATTTTTCAAAAATTATTAAAGGCATAATATTAGCTAAAACACTAGAATAAAGTAAGAAATTATGGTGATTCTTCCCAAAAATTCTAATAGTTAATAATAATGGTGGAAATTCATGCTTACTTTTATACATTACCACATTTGCATGAGCTTGATTAGCCTTGTTGGAGTTAGGATTTTCATTCAAAGATTTAAAAATCAAATCATGTTGTTCAATGATTTGTTTAAGATCATGAAATTTTATATTTGCCTTAATCTTAATCATGTCTTACACTATGTTGTGTCCACCTTTTGATGCTATGTAGGGATCTTATATTATCAGATGAATTTCCTTACCTTTAGAGTGTGGAGGATTATTGTTTGTCCTACTATTAAGAGGCATATCTAGTTTATTAGGTGGGGTGTAGGTTGTCAAAGGTGGGTTCTAACCTTTGCTTCTTAAGGTGTAGTTTATTTTTTGATATTGGTGAAAAGTATGCACTTCCTTGACATTGTCTCGATTTCATTCTCATATTGGTTGGGAAATTCATAAGTCTCAACCATGAGGACCAATTTAGGTGATCTAAAAGCACCATTTTAGTTATCAAATCCTTTATCATTGTTTTGATGAGTGGGATTCATCTCTAACCCCTCCATTTGGCTCTAAATGGCTTCAAATGCATAGTACAACTCTACATAGTCTTGATCTCCATGTCTATCAGTATTGTGCACTCAACACTAGTTGGGCAAGGCTATCTCATAAATGTTGATTTTAGGCAATTTAATCAAATGGGGATCACTATTTTTATTATACCTATTGAAAGGTCTATTATACCTTTGGAAATTATAATTTTTGTTAGAACTCTCACTAGTATTTCCCATCAATTTCTTGGGATCCAAGAAATCATTAACAAGTTTTTGAATATTTCTTTGTATTGAGTTTAACTCTCCTTTTGGAAGATCTAGGTTATTGTTTTGGGTTTTGGTTTGGATATTGGTATTTTTAAGAAGCACCATTGTTTGATTATTTTGGGGATGTGCCCTAACATTTGATTGGTTGAAGAATCCAAACTATTGGTTAGGTGTAACATGGCTCAAAATAAATTATTTGATTACTGGTAATTGGTTCAATGCAGGATGGTTTTGATTCATGTTGGGCATGATGTTCATAGTAGGAAAATTTGTATCATAGTTGGGAATTATAAAGGTATGATGCCCCTAGAGGTGCATTTTCTCATATATGTGTATTGATTCAACATAAGCTAAAGTCAATGTATCAATACCCATGGTTCTCCTCTAGAAGATGGATACAATTAGGTTTAAAGCATTCTTATATTTCTCTATATCTAAATCATCTTTTGGTTTATAGGGTGGACATGTCAGGGTATAATTCTTTTGAAATCTTCTGTTAAAATTTATAATTGGTTATTTTGGGTCCCTTTTGAGGGTGGTAAATTATTGGTATATAACTCTTGAACTAACTACCCTTCCAAATTGGGAAATAAAGGTATCATTAAATTGACCTCATCCTATGATGAAATATCTGGGTAAGTTAAGGAACCAATCATAATATACATCCCTAAAGGTGAAGGGGAAAAGGTGATAGGCCACATCCTCATAGATCACATTGAGTAGCCTTAAAGATTCCTTAAATGACTTTACATGCTCTTTGACAACCACTCTCCTAGTAAAGGGTAAAGAGAGACATACAGTTTTTTATATTCCTATGTAGATCGTGTATGGGCCTAGGGACATTAATCGATGAGCTAGCTAACCATGCCAAGATTGGCATGAGGGGTTGTAAATTTTGGTTAGATGGGGAATTTGGCTAGGTTCTATACTTCCTACATATACCTCTATATACTCTCACCTTCTTATGGGTTTCTAAATATGCCAAAGGGATCCTAGGTTCATATTGGGACCTGGTTCAAATCCTAGGAAACTCTAGGATGTGAAATGTGTATTAATATCAAAGGATCTCTAAATATGACCTCATAAGACAAATATTACAAATATTGGTCATTATTTTACAAAAATAATTTAGATCAAGTATATCTAGCTTGATATTTAAAGATATAAGCCTAAAAGCCTTGGATTTCTTGATACTGATGCAAATATTATTAGCCCTATAATTTAATCTATAAATATCAATGTTAAACTAGTATTCAAAGCACTTTTACATCTGATCTAATAATCAAAGAGTGTTTAAGCACCTCAAAACAATCTTAAATACTAAGCTATGCACATATTTACTAAATTCCAAATAAATTAGAGTATTTATGATCTTAAATCCTTATGTCCAACACAAATGAGGTATTAGAGCTTGACCTTTAAAAAAGGTATTACAAAGACCAAGGTTCTTTACCAAATTTATGTGAAACTTTGCAAAGATGATCAAAACAAACTTGAGTATGCTTAAAGAATGTGGTATTTCACCTATCTTTATACAAATTTAGATAAATATCTAGGTTATTTATTAGATTTCTATGAATGAACACTATTTTTAGTGAAATCCTTTAAATAATGCAAATATTACTATAAAGGATGTAAAGATTCATGTAAATAATGCATATCTTTAGTGTTCTTCAACAATATTTGTGCACTTTAGAGTAAATATGTATGTATAAAATGAATTAAAATACCATTCTACAAAGATGAATGAAAGTAATTGAATAATGACCTTGCTTCTAGTGCTAGCTTTTATGGAGGGGTAAGATATGAAACTAATCACCAGATATATAAGTAAATTATATAATTCCCTCCTTATAGTAATACATTTTACCTTCCTATTGATGCACTTATTATGCTTCTTATGTCACTAGGGAACCAATGGGATAGCAAGAAAATTAATTTTAATTCCTAGAAGACTTGGGGCTTGAGTTGTTTATACAAATACTACTGGGAATATCAAATATAGTAGAGATATGGTCACCACTTTAAAAGTCTATAAGTAGACCCTATTGTAGGGATAATAGATGTTTACATAGTGACACTGACTATTACTAATATTTGTAAAACTATTTCAATATTTACCAATTATTTCCCAAAATGCAAAAAAAAAAGGATATTTACATCATGAACTAAGATAAAGTGATTCCTAGGTGGATCCAACAATAAGTAGGGTAAGGTAGAAAAGAGAGTATGCTTAAGATGATCAAAGATATAAATTATGCTAATTTTTAAGGTAAAAACACATAAAACTAACATCTACTAACCTTGGAATAATTCTCAAAGATAAATAAATGTATTTAAAGATAAATAAATAAATGTATCTAATAGTGTAATTTGCATAAAATTACTCTCACAATAAATTACATAGCACATTCAATTATAAATGAGAAGAAAAATAGAGCAAGTATACTACATATTTGTCAGCCTCATGTCAAAATCAAACTAATAGATGCATAAATGGAATGTAATTGAAAAATTAGCTTACAAAAAATAAACTATCAGACATATAAAAGTGTGAGGAATAATAACCATAGAAATAAATAATTAAGCACTTTAGAAAAACTTGTAAATTATTTGGATATCTTGTATTAATTCTTGCAATAACTATCTCTAATTTACAAATGAGGTGAAAAACCTTATTTATGAGGTCAAAATTCCTAAGACAAGTTTAAATATGACCACAAAAGGTGCCCAAATATATCGAAGTGGCTTAAAATTCCACATTACAATGGAATATTCTACATTTGAATTTACAAGATGAAAAAAAATATTATAAGGGCATAGAGGTGGTTTTTAGTTGGCTTGATGCTATTTTTGTTGTTGTCTCAACTTCTTCTCTATTTATTCTATGATTCTTCCTTGGTCCACACCTTTGCACATGCCTGGTAGTCATGATCTATTTGAGCAAAGTCTAGGATCATGGGCCTAAACAAGTTAGTTATTCCCTGAATGAGCTTCCCATGTTTTGTAAGTATTAGCATGAGTGCTTATTCAATTTGATCCACCTTTTCTAGCCTTTGATTAACAAATGATACAATACCCATTACTTATGTATTAGTCTTTTCACTAGCCACATCTTGTTGGAATCTAGCCATAAACACCTTCATTAGGTTTATAAACTATTGATCATCCATCAAGGAGCCATCATGTTTTGTTACACTAATAACCATGGCATCCTTCAACAACAAAGCTATTTTAAACTCAATTTTCTCCAAGGATGTATGCACATGTTTGAGATCATATAGCCATAATTTTAGGATCCTTCTTTTATTCATTATGATGGCCTAATTATTAATGATGTCCTCAAGTGGCAACACCTTAAGGTCAGGGAACTTATTACTTCTTGCCACTCTATCCAAGTTTACCAACTTGGTATCATAAAGTGCAATCTTTTGGTCAAGTTTAATGACCACCATGGCCTGTTTGATCCCATCTTCATGCATCTTATTTATTACCTTATATAGGTTGAATAAATTGATCACAACATTTATTAATTAAACTATGGTGCTATCTGGCACTATTGGTAATTCTTGCTCCTTTAACCTCTTCAATTCCTACTACATCCCATTAATTAAGATAATAGTGGACTCTTCTTATGCCTAAACTATGGATATTAGATCCTCTACACACTCTTGCACCTCTCCAAGGCTAGATTTCCTCTTTCTAGTCAAGGTGAAGATGGACTCTTCACTTTTATGGATCACAACTGATCTTGACTATGACATCTCAACTTATCTCCTTACTATAATCTTCATAGTACATGTGGTAAGGTCAAACCTCATTATAATTTGAGGTTCCAAGAACACCATCTAAGGATTATCCTACCTTTCTATTTTTATGATATCTCTCACCTAATTTAGGGTAGCTTTATATGGTGGGTGTGTGGAAGGTGGTTGTAATGGGAGTGCTTGGGTGGAGGATGAATCTGGGGCTATAACAAGGATGTATAGGTTTGTTGGATCTAATTGCCCAAGTGTATCAAATAAAGATATAGTAGGGCCCATGTTGAGTATAAATGAAAATATATTTGAATGTATCCTTACCTTAGTAGTTGTGGTGATATTAAGTGACCTTTGCCAAGTGAATGGATATATAATGGGTTTTAATGGCTTAGTGGCTATAGGGGAGCCAAAGGTGAGTGATGTACTAGTAGTGGATATTTAAGAAAGATTATAAACCATAGCTTGGATATAACTAGTTCTTTGAGATCTCAATGGAGGTGAAATGTTGGCAATGGCATGGGAGATGAAGTGGGGAATGGTGTCCTCAAAAGAATTAATGGTAGCGGATGAAAACATGGGAGTGGGAATAATAGTAGTAGGAGTAGTTGTAAATGTACTAATAATTAGGAAGGAAGGTAATGGTTTAGTACTTACACCAATGGTAGGCTAAGGTGGGATTGTGGGAGTAATTGTTTGAGATGTCGAGGGAGGAGATACTACCCCCTTATAGTGGTTATGGGATCCCTCTTCTTTGTGTAAACTTTATCTATAATCCTACCAGTCAGAGTGTGTATCTCTTCTATTGATAACTTAATTCCATACTATAATTATTCAAAATTGATGACTTTAGGGTCAAGATGGCTTATGATCTCTATGGAATCCCTCATAATAGATGTAGAGATGAATGCATGTCCTTGGGAGGGACTAGGTGGGCTACTTGATTCTCCTTGCTCAGAGCTAGGAGGTATGCTCTAGATGCCTAAATTGGTAATAAGTGGAGGTCTATAGGGCTTATTCGTAATGAGAGGAACACTATAATCTTATTCTTCCTCTTGTCTATCCTTATAGTCTACATCAAACATTATCCCATGAGTTTGAGGGAGCTAAGGATTTATAATTTCTTATTTATTTTTTTCCCTATTAAGCCTCATTTCAAGCTCTATGTTTTTCCTCATATAATTCTTGAGGACTACTTCCTCATTCATGGAATTTAGTTATATCCATTCATGTACTTCTTCTTGATACTTATATTCTAATGCCACATCATTTTAGAACATGAGAAGGTTTTTGGCAATGACATTATTGGGGTCCCATGCCCTAAAACAATATTTAGGCAATAGGTACAATTACCTATGCCTTGAAACCACTATAATATCTTTAAATTTCATTATATTAGTCCTCCCCAGCTTATAAGGAGTCTTATGGGGGACTGTCTTATTTTTTCTCTTAAATATTCCATCAAATCCATGGAGTATTTGATTGTCCATATCCTCCTCAACTAACTTCATTGGCACATATCTTGGTATTCTAAGGGGAACCATCATCACTCCTAATTAGTTGACCATGAAATTAGGGTAGAGATAGAATTTACCCATTTCTCTTAGTATCTATTTAACATCTAGAGGGACCCTTAGTATCTCATACTCAGTGATAGATTTGTAAATAGATGGGTATAAGTCTTCTTCCATTAACTTGATATTATAATAATTGGGGCACTTCATCTCGAGTAAGATACCATGAGTTTAGTCCTAACTATGCAGTTGAAAATATAACATCCAACAAATACTTCATCATGTAGAATTAAGTATGGTTCTAGAAATTGGAATGCATAGTAGAGACCAAGTTATTGATTATGATGTCCCCAAGTGATAAAATTTGTTGATATTCTAGGATTATTTTCAATAATAAGATAATTATTATATCCACATAACTGATGTGTGCATTTACAAATACTCTATTGAGGAGAGTAAGACCAATCTTGAATCCCTTATTGAATTTGTGGATATGCATGTTTCCTATGTCATCCATGAAGATAACCCCCTTTTGATCAGTTACCCATGATGCCAAGATTATCTATGGTTTATGGGCCTCATACTAGTTTTTAATGATGCTCTGGTTGTAATCAAGTTCTGGCAGAGGCATGACATAGTTTTCTTAAAATTGGGCCCCATAATGAAAGCAAGTAAGAGAGCCCTTGGTTCATGGATTTTAACAACCTATCCTCACATATCATCCTCTTGAAGATGCCATATATTAATTCTGTGCATGGCATGACCTCTAGCTTTAATGTGGCTTTGTGAAGACCTACAACTTGGATTAATATGATGTCTAAAGTGAGTTGAATAATATTGGGCATGTTTTTAGACTCATAAAAATCCATAACCCATTAAAAATTATAATATATACTAGTGTAATGAATATCCCCTAATTTTATGGCCTTAGGGATGAATTATGTGTCCTTGAAAACTACTAAATTTCCATACTAAAATAGAAAGCCATCATTCCCAAATGCAATGCTCTTACCTAGAGTGGAGGGTCCTACCTATACCATATTTATAACATTTTGGGTAAAAATTAACATATTCTCATATTTATCTATAGCTTTAGAGCTCCAATAATGGTGGTCTAGGTACAATTCATGAGTAACTTAAACTTTATCATACTAAGGATACAAATAGTAGGGAGGGAAAATGATTAGAGATTTGAATGTAAATGTGAGTAGAAATAGTTGAATTGAGTATCCTTTTGAATATTTATTTAATTAATTCAAGGTTTTATGGTGATTATAGTTCATGCAATATTAATGGTAATTTCATCACCTTTACATATTTTTGAACTATTGCTTTTGGCATTTAATTGCTTTAGAATTAAAATTTACTATTGATATAATTTTGATTTTCCATCAATTTTAGATTTTAATCTAAATGTTTCCACATTTTGAGATGTGTCATGCCACCTTAGATCTAACTGGGTGGCCATAGGGGCCTTAATATGACTAGAATGCTTAGTTAGATCAAATTTGGACACATGGTACATTTTGATTGCTCCATGGGCTTTCAAAATGTAATTAGTGTGATGAGTCATTAATACTCTACCACATGGCATATTTAAATTCATGACAAGATATTGAGCTAGGCCTTTTAATTTTGGCTGGCTATGGGAGTTCCATGCGTCACTCTTGTAGGTAATCAAAACTTCTTGTTTTCTAGGTGGCTCTCTCTTAGGTAATAATGGCTTCATTTATATTAGTGTCACCTTTGAAAGGCTTATGGATAGTTTTCAGTAACTTTGTGTTAATTATGTGTCTCATATTGATCCATGCATCACTCTCGAAGGTGATCTAGTTGATCTCAAGGTGAATCTTCATGGGAATGATAAGTGGCATCCTTACTAGGTTTAAGCTAGAAATGTGTCTCTTAGAGGAAATCTAGTGGGTCTTGGATAAAAATGGCATGAGGATGAAACATGGCATCATTACATGGGTCCAAAGAGTAAATACATCTTTCTCATAGGATTTTTTTCATTCTTCTACCACTTATCATTCTCAAAGGGAAATTTGGAGAGTTGTACACCATCAAGCCTTGATTAGATAGATCAGGTGCTACCAGATGTCTTTATTGAAGGATATTTCAAGATTTAAATAAATGCAACATGGTGTGGAAATGCATTTATCTTAGATGAACTTGAAGGGAACACATGTCACTTTGGAAGGTTACTCAAATTTATATGGTCATGCTTAAGACATGTAATGACAACCTATGGGATTCTTCACTATGACAAGATGTATGGAGGATGTGTGGAATCTTAGATTGAATGGGTTTAATTAGAGGAGATAATATCTTGATACATAAATTTTGGATTTGAATTCCAATGGATAACTTCTTCAAAAACTCTCTAGATGATGTTATGTGGTTTGTGAGCTTCACAAATTTTCTCTAAGTGTCTTACATAGGGTATACTTATTTTGGCCAATGGCGTATCTCAAAATTATGATATAAATAATTAAGCCTTTTATAAGTTCCATGGATATGCATGGCACACTAAGAAGTGAGTGTTCCTTTAGAATTTATTTTATAATTTGACATCTCACGAGGCATTACAAGTTGCTATTTTAACTTTGTCATTATACAAGGCCAAGCAAGAAGTTAAGTTAGACTTATAATAATTTCAAATGCCAATCACAAGCAAATTACAAATAAAATAAATCAAAATTTTTAAGTTCTTTAAATGAAATATGAGGTTAGTCCAATGAGATTAGGTAGAGTTTATTATGTTCATACTGATTGGAAAATCAAGTAGAATATCCTTAGTTAAGGCCCATTTACATAAATTTGAAGCATTAATGGTTAATAATCCATTGTTGAATAAAACTTTGAAGAAAAATTGTAATAACCTGAATATTTTTAAGTATTACTCCTTACTAAAAAATATATTATTGACCAAATATTTTTAGGAATTATTAAATAATTTCTCTTATGCAGAAAAATGACTTAGCAAGCTTAGCATCTTGGGAATTTTGGAAAATATAGAAAGGAGGGTACCCATTCCAGGAATAGGGGTAGTTGAGTATCAAAAATAGATAATTTTTTTAATGACAACAAATTAATAGTACAATCTAACTCATGTCATTGAGACTTCTAGATTTATTTCTCTAAAATGTACTATACCTTCCTTAATTAAAAATATATTTTTTCTCTTATGATAATTCAACAAAAATACCACTCCATTATACTTGATGATGGAGAGGTGAAATCCAAAATAAAATGTGATAACATAGTCTTTATAAATAGATATGAGGAAGGAATTTTTATAAAACTTAGGGATGAGCACTCAGTGCACAAAAGTTTTTCTCATCTTTCAAGAGAATGAATGCTAATAAGTCTTTTGTGGCATTTTTGGGTACATGCACTATGAAAAATTCCATGAAATGAACAAAAATTATGATTTAGACTTGTTTACTTTACCCAAAATCCTTTAAAAGTGTAAGTCATGCATATTGGCCAAACATAAAAGGGAACCATTTCAAAATTTATAATGGGAAGCCGATAGGAACTTGCATTTGGTTCAATCTAATATGTGTTCTCTAAAATTTATTTTCACTCATGGATATAATTAATTCATGTTTTTAATTAATCACTATAACATAATGATTTGGATATATTTTTTTAATAAGAAATAGGAAGCCTTTGAAACATTTCAAAAGATATGAATTAAGGTTGAAAATGAAGCCCAATACTACATGTGGACACTTGGGATTGATAATGGTTGTGAGTTCTCTTTAAATGTTTTTCAAAAATATCTCAAGTAAAATAGAATCAAACATCATATTATAGTCCCTTACACTCTTTAATAGAATGGAGTAGTTGAGAAAATGAACCAAACTATCATGAACATGGTTTGGGAAATCTTACTCTTCAAAGGGGTAAATTTAAACTTCTAGGTAGAAGAAACTCAAAATAAAACCCTCTACAATAATTCACCATCAATATCCATATAAATGAATAATCCATATGAATTATAGTATGGTCCTCTCCCCTTAGTGTGACAGATTTTGATTTTTTTATCCAAATGATATGCATTTATTCCCAGCGAGAAAAGAAAAAAATTGAAACACAAGTCAAAAATATAGACTTTTGGGATAATTAAAGGATTCAAAATCATACATGATATTTGATGAGAATAATAATAATTTTATCTTTGTAAGAGATGCCATTTTTATGAAATTTCAAAGGACACTACAAGCATTAGTCAATATTTGAATCGCCTAGATAAATATGCCAAATTTTATCTTTCCAAGGAGGTTGATATGGAGGTTCCAAACAATGAAGGGGGGAACTTCCATTTGGAAAAAATGAATCTCTATTGATTGGAGGTTCCAATCAATGAATGGGGAACCTTCAATTGGGAAAAAATTAAATCTCTATTGACTCCTATAACTAAAAATAACACTACCCTAAAAATAAAGTGAAACATAATCATAGGATGTTCTTATTTCAAAAAATGAAGGATTTTTAAATATAAAATATGAGGCACTAGTCATTAAAAATTTTAAATATAAAAATATTCCAAAATGGGTCAAATATACATTGAATGATGACAAACCTAACGAGGTTGTAAAAATAGGCACAAGAACGACACATAAATTTGAAAAGTTCTTAGATGAACTTTAATATTAGAAAAAAGGCTTATCTTGTAAGATCACCATAAAGATAAAGTCAACGTTTCTTCTAAATATGAACCCACTTATTTTAAACAATTTAAAAATATTAATGCATAGAAACATATAATAATAAGTTACTATGATGTGTTATTCAAAAATGAAACTTGGAAATTGGTTTATCCTCCAATTGGCTATAACTAGGTATTTTTCAACAAGTAGAAAGTATATGGATAACTTTAAAATCACAAAAAAAGCTTATTGTAAATGGATTTAATCATAAATAAATAATTGAATGCGATGAAACCTTTTCACTAACAATAAATTAGACTACCATTTGAACCATGTTAGCTTTGACAACTCATAACATATTAAAATTTCACCAAATGGAGGTCAAAATTAGATATTAGAAAGGTAATATAAAAGAGAATGTGTACATAACTCATCCTAAAGGTTTCATAGTAAATATAAAAAGCACAAAGTGTGTAAGCAATAAAAATTATTCTATGGTTTGAAACAAGCCTGAAGAGTGTGGTACAAAAAACTTATTAAGCACCTCTTAAACATGAACTTAAAACTTTTTAAGTTTGAATATGCATATATTTTTGTAAAAATAGTTGACAAAACAGATGTATTTATAGTGGTATAGGTGTATGATCTGCTCATCACAATAATTAATTAGAGATAAACAATAAAATTCAAAATAGAGTTAATTAAAGGCTTTGAAATGACAAATCTAGATTATCTTCATTAATATTTAGGTATTAAAATTATTCAAATAACCATAGTATATATTCATCACTCAAAAAAGATACATCATTGAAATTATGAGTAAGTTACGAATGACATATTTTAAGCCTTTCAGTATGCCCATGGAAAAAATATGAAATTTATATTAGAAGATATCATATATTTAGTATATGATACTAAATACAGAGATCTCATTTGAATTTTTTTCTATGTGACCATAGCCAAACCACATATTTATTTCATTATTGGTGTTATTTGTTTATTCATGCAACAAAATAGAGAAAGTCACTAGTTACCAAAAAAAATATTCCTTCAATATTTGAAAGAAACACAAAGATTTGGGCTCAAATACTTCAAATTAGGAGACTTAAAACTAGTTGAATATTCATATTATGACTATTTTTGTGATTTTAAAGATGGAAAATATACTTCATGTTTTCTAATGAATCTAGGAACAACTATTATCAACTAGAAGTTAAATAAGTAACTAGTCCTAACATTTTTTTTGGTAAAATCAAAATACATGGTAGCTTCAATGGAAAATAGATAAATTTTGTGGCTCTTAGGGGTTCTTTAAAATTTGTATGAACAATAGGTTTCATCAAAACATCTCATGATTGAAAATAAATCCACAATTCAAATGGTAAATAATCCATCCTTTCATGACCAAACCAAGCATATCAACACCAAATTTCATCTAATTTGTAATCTTGTGAAATACAACATTGTAAAATTGATAAATTTTCCTATTGTACAGAAAATAATAGATATCTTGATAAAAGTTATAAGATGAGAAAAATTAAAACGTTTAGAGGCATATTTGGTCTTATAATAACCCCTCAATATTGGAGGGGGATAATATTATTGTAATATAATATTTTAAATCATAAGAGTAATTGTAGGATAGATTTTGCCTCATAGTGGTGGCTAGAGAGTCTCTATAGGAAGATGAAGAGTCTTCATGGAATATAAAAAGAATAGTCTCTTACTTGGCTATTTAATATTTTAATCTTTTCATTCTTATAAATGTAATATGCAATAACTTTGATTTTATCCTAATTTATTTTAAATTATTATTCAAATCTTGGCCTAACATTTTTTAGGTGGATATAAAGATGTAAAGAAGAATACATAAGTATCCTTAACTAGGAGATCCAAATATGTCAAATCTGAATTAGTTTTCTTAAAAATACTAATATTTTAAAAAAAATCAACTCAAATTGCCATTGGACATATAAAAAAGTAAATAAATGTATTCAAATCATATTCATAATCTTATATTACATCATTTAAGTAATAAATAATAGTTACTTAATAAACATAATTCCATTTAAGTACATTTATAAATATCATAAGTAATGGTCCTTCTAGGACTCATTAAGTATATGAATATGAGAAAGTGCTTCAACATGGTACTTTTGATTTCAATCTCAGTACAATAGGATGTAATAATTATCATAAAAAATCTAGTCAACATCAACTATAATGATCAAATAGAACCAACATCTGAAATTGAAAAGATACCATTAAGTAATCATATTGATGAAAAATTCAAACATACAACCATACTACTATGCAATGCCAATAATACAATAATACTACTAATAAATTTCAATAAAAAATCATAAAATTATACAATTTCATGTATGTGATCATACTATTGAGAAATGTCAATAATAAAATTATAATTTCATACAATGCCATGTATGCAATCATACTATTGAGAAATGTCAAATATAAAATCATACTATTGTACAATGTCATATATAAAATCATATTACTAATAAATGTCAAATATAAAATCATACCATTGCACAATTTCAAATCATCTCCATATGAATTAAATAAGGCACGAGTGACATCAATTACTAGTTTAGATCAACTATAAGAAGGGAGAGCATCATCTGGGCACTTTACTTCCAACAACATACCAAGGGTCACTTGCACACCTCCCCACTAGGAGTGGCCATTCCCTTCATAAATGGAAACATAATGATTATGTGAGGTGAAATACTATGAAATAAGGCCATTTTGAGATTATGTGGGTCATAATTGATTCATATTGAGGTTAGATTAGTCCCCCTCTAACTATGCTCTCACCATTTTACAAGTAACTTCAGCAACACTCTCACTATTTTATGAGCATTATTTCAAGTTATAACACTCTCACCATTTTATGATATTGGACCATTTTAATGTCTTTTGATTCTTGATTGAATTGAGATGCTTTGAAAATTCCAAAAACATTTGAAAATCATTTAGAAAAATAAAAAAAACATTGACCACTTATTTGCCTTAAGGATTCTGGGAACCCTCACTAAGCCATACAAAAATCACTTGTTCCTTAGTTTCCCCATAATTTTTATCCTTTTATCCTATGCTATCATTTTTTTTTGAGTTTTTTACTATTCTTCTATCACATCCATCATGTTTTCTATCAATCATCATTTTCTTCCCATTTTCTAGGAGAACTACATTTGACCTAAAGTTTTGTTGGATCATAATATCTATGGAACTATGTAGGCAACATCCACTTACATATCACATATGAAGATATCTCGACCAACCCCTTCATTTTATTCTATTCCCCCATATTGTTTGTTTGTTCAATTGTCACCTAGTTTCTAGGGGCAATGTTCAACACATTGTTTATACTAACATAGGGACTAACACTTGTTTGTTTATTTTTTTATCTAGTTTATTTTATTTTATTTTCTTGTTTATTTCTTTATTTATCTTGATTGTTTGTCTTCTTGCCTATTTGTTTGATTTTATTACTATTGCCTCATCTCATTCTATATACATTCATTGGGTGATTCATTGAGCACATTATTCTTGAATTTATCTATATTCAAATGTCTATATTGTCATCATGGTTTTTATCATCAATGTAATTATTTTCCATTAAGTATTAGATATTAGGAGTCATTCCTTATGAATATTTTGGCCAAGCCCCTATGGTGTTCTATAATAAGGCCTACCATCAAATGCTAAAACAAAAATAAACTTTGATAGGTCTACAACATCAATATAGCATCACCATCTCCTTAACACCAACATCAACAACAATCCCAATCATATCCAAAATAGAGTAATTAAGTAATGAAATTATTTTAACCTTTGGTAGTTTAGATGAGCATCTCCCTACTAGTAGGTTATCCCAATTCATCTTTATCCTCTATCTCAAGTTATCGGTCATCAACCATCAATCATGTTTTTCATAATTGGGGTATAATGCATAAGCATTGTACATCATCCCACATGCATTATCAATTATTATATCATCTATTAGGGTAAATCATTATGTTATCACTAGTTTCCTTTATTGTTTGTCTATCTTAACTAGGGAAACTCCATCTTCTCAATGATTATATCATCTAATAGGGAAAATCATTGTGTTATCATAACACATTACCACTATCAAGGTATAATGCTTGTAACTGCCTTTAGGTAAACCATTGTACACCATCCCACTTACATTTCTTAATGATTTTTCCCAAATTTGGGTGAATCATTGTGTTTTCACTCAATCATATTCATTTGTTTGGTCCCCTTATTTTTCTTCTTTCTTTCAAAGGACCATATGCTGACCCACTTGTTAACCACTCCCTCAAGGGGGAAACTACATTTCAATCATTTCCATTGCATTCATATGCATAAATAACCATTTTATTCTTTGAAAATATGTTACTATGATTATATCTTGTAACATCTTGCCAAACAAGGGCAAACTATAGACATTTAAATTTGGCCGCCAATGGCTTTGTATTAGACTATTAGATCAATTCTTACCAATCATCAAACATTTAACCTAAGAATTTATATTAGTCTCAAATTTGTCTTCATAACATTTCATTAAATTTATTTGGCCTATTAAATCAATTAAACAAGGCAAATACACATATTGAATTAATCAAAATTAAAAAAATGACCAAATGCCTAAAAATAATTAATTAACTTGCACACCCTAATCAAAATCAATTAGCAAGTTAAATCAATTTCAAATCCTAATTGAGTTCACCAATGAGCTAATAAATAAATTAAATCAATTACTAAAAAATAAATTCAAGAGCATCTTAGAACATCCTAGAATACATTCATTACCTTTGTGAGTTCTCACCTTCAGAAAATATCTAAAATAATATGCTAGGAATATGCCAAACTCAACCAAAATTAATAAACTCAACCATGGTCAGATTTAACCCATTACAAGGGATTTGAAAGCCTATAAAATCAATCCTAGAGCTCTTAATTTAAGGATCTCAATCAAAGTAGATTTCTAATGTAGGAATAGATTCATGAAGCTAAAAGCCTAGTGTTATAATATCAAAATTGAGCTAAAGCCATATCAATCAATTTGAGCATTCAACAATGGTGCATAGAGAAGATTATGTTAACCATATATCATTAACGAAGACTTATTATCATAATCTAAGCAATAAAAATGAAGAAACCATTTGGAGATCTCAAGAAACGTAAAGATTATTGTTCTTTGCATTTTAGTTGGGTTTTTAATTGTTGTTTATTCATTAAGCTCCCCATAAGATCTAGGCTTAGAGATTTTTATATGTTAGTGTATTGATTTCATGGTTTTATGGACTAACGCTTGATCTAATCTCCTTTATTTATCAAATTCATTGATCACAAATGGCACGCTTGGTGGGACATGATTATGCACCATACATATGTAGTTTGATGATAGTTTGAATTTGTTAGAGCCTTTATAAAATCTATTTCCATGTTATAAGGGTTTTCAGGTGTTTAAAATTATTTTGGATCCCTTTGGAACACATTTATAATCTCATACCTTTTCCAACCTATCATTTCTCACCTTCACCTCTAATGGCCTATTCTGTAGGCTGACTATCTTTCTTGCCTCCTGCTATAAGTAACCCCTATAGGTGCATGCTATATAGTTATACCTTGAACACAAGGTATAATAACTTATTTTAAAATTTCCATCTATTTTGAAAATTCATTTAGACTTCATCTTAGCATGTGCATGCCAAGCTATACTCTAAGTCACTTAGTTTTGGTTCACTATTCTAGCATAGTAAGTTACAATTACCTATCCTGGAGTAAAATGGAGGTCTTGAAAGTGAATATTAGCCTTGAAGTTTTTCCACATACCCTTTTAGTCATTTGGAAGCCTTGATAAGTGTTTATGAAATCTAATTTCCAATTACTCATACTTTGTAGGCCTAGTTGTTATCTAAGGTTTACTTTATGAGCTTGGTGAGTCACCTACAATCATCTTGTAGGTGACTTTTTTGAGTAGGGATGCACCTTTAGGTGTTAATATAGGTCAATCCCTTTCTTATCAACCTCATTTTATGATCTTATAAACAAAAAATATATATCTCACCTTGATAGGAATACTAGTCATGCTTATTTACTCTTCCATGTTTCCGTGGATAAAAAGGTCACTTGGAATTTCAAAATCCTGTAACACTACCTTTATACAATAAACAAATGCAACGTTTGATAGTCACATTTTCACCACCTATGGGACCAAACACTCATCCCCATTTTTTAAGCTATTACCCCTATATAAGGGCTACAAGTTGCATGTGTTTAAATTCATCATGGCTCCTTGATGTATTATTTTATGACATCACCAAAACTACTTGGGCCTCTATTTTTTTGTTTTAGGGAACTTGTCCTAGATACTGTCCCCCCAAAATTCAAGTTAGTTTCTCAACTATGCTTGCCACTTTTGGATTCAAACCTAATTATAATGGCATCCTCTACATTTATAAAATTCATGAGGGTTTTGAAACCATGTGGAACCCTTGATTGACCATGCTTATATCTCTATGGCAGCCTATATATATACACACAATAACACATAAGGTAATGAATGCATAATGTGGATTGTGCTTATTGTATGATCCTATATTGGGTTCTCAAAGAATATATATCCTCTTAAAACATGATGAAGGCCTCAAAACATGATTGAACATGCTTATGAAACAATCCTAAATCTTTGTCAATACCACCAATAGGTGGACATTTCAATGTGTATTTAGTGAAGGTGAATGTAGGTAATGAGCCAATGATATATCTTCATAAATAGTTTTATACTCTCTCAAGGTGTCTAAATGATATTTGATAACATTACAAGCCCTAGCATAAGTTTCCACATTCTATTTCAACATGACATCTCTATGAGTATTGATACAACTGCATTCAAGGTAGTGAATGTAGATATGATCAACATACATGGAATGTGACATTATAGTTCATATTTGACTCCTCATCTTCTTTAAATAAGATATTTCAATTATGAAGTGACTGAAAATAGACAAATACTCATTTTTAACATGATTATCTTCTCTATAACACCTATAGGTTCTCATTCATGGTGGATAATTGTGCATATATGGGAAACAGACTATCATAGTCCATATTTTATCATATAAAGGAATATTAATTGATTTAACACGAAAAAATAATCTTTTTAACCTCATTTGAACTCTTCCTAACATTTCTATTAAACTCTTCAGGACCTCACATACCTCACTCAACTGACTATGTATTAAAATGTAAAAAATGACTATTTGGCCTACCAAGGCTTTGATAAACCACTAAATATTGGGTAAAAATATAACTTATGTGTTCTTGATCTGGAATAAGAAGGAGGAGGTACATTATCCCTCAAACCTAGGTTCTACTCTAAAACTTATGAAATGACCATTTCATAAGGACAAGAAGGAAAATAGGTTTTTTGGCATAATTACCTTGATGGAAAGAGTTATATTATGAAAAATTAACCTAAAATGACTCATATAAACCCATTATATCTCATTTAAATCTGAAGTGAGGAAATAAGGAAAAAATTGGACCCTATTTGGATGAGCAGGCCATTTAAACACCCTTGAACTGTTAATAATTTTTCATAAATAAGGGGAGATGAACCAGACAAAAAATTCCAAAAATTTTAAATAAATTAGGTTATTTATCACTTATAAAAATATTATGGCCCATCTCTTTCTCTCTTGATCGTACCAAGTGTAAACTTGAGGCTCTCCTAGAGCTGTCCCAAACTACAAAAAATAGTTTTTCCATAGCATGAAGAACCAAAAGTCAACCTATGAAATATAAAACTTGGGATTTTTTTTTAAAATTTAAATTACTTTTCATTCCTCCTATAAACCTTTATAAATTCTTATACCTCCATTAATGGTAGAAAACATGTTTCAAGTTTAGCTTGCAGCTAATAGGTTTTCCTTACCTCTGCTAGTTCTTATGCTTGAATATGATTTTATGGGCATATAATAGGATATTAGGGACACCATTAATTATTTAATATGATATTTTATCCCATTCATCAAGCAAAATCTTCAAAAATCTATTCTACCAAAGCTCCAAAATGCTCTAAAAGGCATCCTTTTGCTCCCAAACTCATTCCATCCACTCTAAATGACTTAAAATGACCTTAAACATGCATAAATAGGAAAAAAATGAACCATAAATAGGTGTTAATAATTCAAAACCAAATTTACTTCCTTAAAAAGTTACTTTATCATTTAAAAATTCTATTTTGAGGACAAGTCATCTAATGCACTTTTGGGGGTCTTTTGGGCATAATAGCTTCTCTAGGACTTGTTTGTGACTCATTATAATATATGAAACTTTGTGAAAACATCCTTCATTCCCTTGAATGCTTGAACACCCTCAAAACTTGTTATATCTTTTACTTATAATTTTAGACCTCTTTCTAGTCCTGTATCTCAAAATCACTAAAATCACCTTAAAGCTTGCTTAAAGTGTTTCATAATATTTCAAGTGACATGTGGTAGGTCCATGAGGATTTTATCCTTATTCCACCATTGGATCACCTACTTAATAATAAATCTACTTAGCTTCTCACACTATATAAAGACTTCCCAAAATACTGCACTGCATCATCAAGCTAGGACCAGAAAGGAACTAATCATGGTGTTAGACGGATAATAAAAGGTCTAAGATAATGGCCTAATCCATATAGGAAGAATTTTTATATGTAGGCAAATTTTGGCCAAAAAACACCATAATGTCTTATGCCAGATGTTTAAGTTCTAGATGGTGATGGTGTGATTGATAATAAGAAAATTTTAGTTATCAAACCATTTAGATTTAATTTTATATAAAATAGGTTAAAATATTATTTAAAATTTATATGATTTAGATATCATGGTATAAGTAAACCAACTAAATAGTGAATTGTAAACTCCAATATCCAATGATCTCAATGCATATAATCTTAAACACTAGCCCTGGTATAAAATGACACCAATCCATTGATTAGTTAAATGAGAAGTATAATGACAACCTATCATTTTTGGCACTATTATCAGGGAAAATCATCAATAAGTGTTTGTGAGATCTTACATTATATTTATACATGTAAATTCAAAAACATTCATACAACTCAAAAATAAAAATAAAATCTAGGACTTTTTAGATTTATGAACTATCTAAGGGATTATTAAGGACAATTTATCTTTAAAGGATCCTAAATAAATCAAGAAGAAGAAAGAAAGATAAAAAAGTGAAATAAAGGCAATTGAAAACTGTATACAAACTTTTTCTTATTCCTATCTAGAATAAGTATTATACTCACAAATAGATATTACAAGAAGAATCTTATTCAAGACATTTTCTCCTATTAGGAGAATTGATCCCAAAAATATTCTTTATAGAATAATTGTATTTGATCCAAAAAATTTACAATAATAATATCTAATCACTAATGAATATTCTCCTCTTAAGATAGACCACAGGTAGATCACCTAAGAAGAGAATTTATATTGGATTGATAACTAAAGTTGGGAAGAAAATATGGGAGATAAACATGCACACATGGAAAACCCTAATCAACAACCTTAACATGACAGAACATTTTCCTATCCAATTGGCTTGGGTCCTAATGATATAACTTCCATGAAAAATATTTCATCATCCATTTTACCTAATTTTAGAGGTAAAACCTCAAAGGACCTAGCTTAATTCCTTTTTGAATTCTAGTTTTTTTTCAAAACTTGTGATTATGTCATGGACAATCAAAATTTGAAATTATTCCCATCTACACTCAAGGATGTATCCATGATATGGTTCATGTGCCTTGAGTTTAATTCCATAACAACTTGGGATGAAATGGAAATTGTATTTTTGGACAAATATTAGGATTATTATAAAGTCAAAGAATGAAAGGAATACTTTTTCAAAATCAAACAAAATAAAGACGAAACCTTAGAAGATTACCTTGATTGGTTTATATTTAACCATAAAAGGAGTGGTTACCGAATCATTGAGGAGGTTTTTAAAAAAATCTTTATTAAATGGTTAGATGATGATGCACATGATGCTTTGAACATAATAGGAAAGGGTGACATTGATAAGTTAACCTTTCATTATATTTCAACATTGTGTACTAACTATTCCAGCATAAGACCTAAAAGAAGGAAATCAAGGTTAGGAAAATCACTTAAATTTGGATAATTAATGGAATAATTTGATAATTTCAAGATAAAAATTGACATAAAAATTAGATGGGCTCAAATAAAAATCCAATTCTACCAACACTAAATGATTATCAATATATTATCCTAGACACAGACTCAAACATGTGGTAAAAGATTACCCTTTAGATAAAATATAGGTATGTGGTATTCATGAACTATACAATGAAAATAAGAATTAAAAACACCTTCATACCATGATAAACCAAGTGAAACAAGTATAATATATAGTTGAAGAAGTAAACTTTATCCAAAGATAAAGAAATCAATACTCCCAACCTTAAAATCAATTTGGTCCAAGATTTCCTTCTAATCTATGGATGACACCATGGGATATATAATTCACACCAAAAATATGGGGAGAACCATAATAATAACCATGGGATACTTAATAATGGATTCCATAGATGTGTAAAATGCTTCAAAATCAACCTTGAGCACAATAGTAAAACCAATAACCACATTGGGTATAACAGTCACCACTTCAATGGTCAAATCGATAATATTAGCCACAAAGAAGTTTTTTCCATAACAAGATTTTATGCCTTCACAAACTTATCACCCACCAATTTATAAGTAGGTTAACCAACCATAGTTACCTACCTAAGCAATGGTAAATCCAAAGAATAGGCAAAATACACATGTTTATGGAGATGATCAAGAAATTAATATTATAAGCATTTCAGCTAAGTTTAATAATATTCAAATCAAATCAAGGAAGGTAGTTAGATATTCACACATTAACATAAATGAAATTAAAAATGATGAAAACACTCCTGAAGCTATAGCCACACCAACCATAATTCAAGATCCCCCTACTATTCTATTTCCTAAGAGACTTACAAAAGAGAAACCTAGGGAAGATTCTAAATTGATGCATGGATTAAAATAAATGAAGATATAAATTCTACTTTTAAGAGTCATTAAATATATTCCTAATTTGAATCAAATAATTAAAAAATTGTGCATCAAAGTATCGTGAATAAATAAGTAGCATCCTAAAATAATTTAGGTTACTAGTAAAATTATTAATTTACTAATAGGAAACATACTTGTTCCTAAATATGGAGATCTTGGTAGTCTTGTTATAACTATGACAATTGGGAACAAGTATATTCCAAATGTGATTATAGCAAGGTGTTGCATAAACATAATGACTGTCAATAGAGTAGAGTCTTTATCTCTCATAGGGCTTCAACCTACCACTATAATCTTGCAAATTGAAGATCAGTCCACTGTTACCCTTGAAATAACCATAGAGAATGTATTAGTGACCATATAATCTTAGGAATACCCTATTTATTTCATTATATTTAAAACTAAAACAAATAGTGTAGGATATTTTATCATTCTTAGTATAACCTTGGTTAGATACAATTGTAGTATGAATTGACTATAGATCTAGAAACATGACCATTTATAATGGAATTCATGATAACAATATATCTTGATATCCACCTAACAGACATTCAATGGGTCTTTCCAAATAAATATGGGTAGTTCATCTTGGACAAAACCAAACTAATGTGTCTTACTTAGCCATGGTTTCCATTAAATAACATGCCCAAGAATTTGAGGAACAAATAATAAAAGATTTAGACCAAGTAAGCCTAGATCTGAAGTCTAAATTTTTTTATCTGAAGTCCAACAAGTTTTCTCTAAAGTCTAATAGTTTTTCTCCAAAATCTAAAATCCTAGCTCTAAATATCAATAACTAATTCCAAAGACTAGTAGCTTAGCTCTAAATATTGATAGCTATGATCCAAAGATGAAAAGTCATGAATGGGAAGAATCCACCTCTATTATTGAAAATCAATACATTGTCATAAGATCACCAAAAATGTTATTTGGTCCATAATACATTCAACAAACCATAGTTGACTGGGCTCAAAATGGGAAGAATTAATTTTTATATGATTTTCATTATCTATTGACCAATATGATTTCCACAAGTGAGACCTTTCAAAAGGATGTAGCCACACTTCACATGTTAATACCACACACATGTCCATTGAATGCCTTGATGAGTAAATGCAAATAATAAAATTCCATTGTTCTAGGCACTAAATAGATTGTAATCCAAACTAGTAAACTATTGAATATCAACATTTAGTTTAATGACTAAAACAAATTAAAAATATTTGATGTATTAGTATAACACACAAAAAAAATTTCTTGGGATTACAATGATATGAAAGGAATACATATCAACGTCTATACACATCAAATCTACACTAAAAATGTTAGGCCAATTACACAACCACAATGGAGGATAAACCCAACATTAAAAGAAATTATTTAAAAGGAAATAAAAAAAATATTAGAAGTTGGTTTTATCTATCTCATATCTGATAGTCAATAGATTTTACCTCTAGTCATTATTCCTTAAAAGAATTGAAAATAGAGAGTTTATGTAGACTACAGAGAACTAAATAAAGCTACTATGAGAGACTACTTTCTCTTGCCTTTTATTGATCAGGTTTTAGACAATTTGGAAGAAAAATAGTATTTTTTTCTTAGATGAAATCAGTTGATATAATCAAATTATAATATCCCTTAAAGATCAAGATAAAACTACATTCACTTTCCCCTGGTAAACATATGATTACACAGTCCTTCCTTTTAGATTGTACAATGCACTTGCTACCTTTTAGAGAGCAATGTTAGCCATCTTTTTTGATATTATAAATGATTGTGTGGAAGTGTACATGGATGATTTCATTATCCATATAACTACATTTGATGAAGCTTTGAACAATTTGGATAAAGTACTATCAGATGTGAGGATCACCAAGTATCTTTAAGCCATGATAAATGCATCATAATGGTTGATGAAGAGATAGTATTAGGAGATCATATCTCTTCTCAAGGAATAAAAGTAGATCCCAAAAAGATTCAGGTAAGTTATAATCTTTCCATTTCATAAACATAAACTGATGTTAATATTTTTTTTGGTCACGTAGGATATTACAAAAGATTTATTAAAGAATTCAATAAGATATCTACCCCTATGTTTTATTTTCTAAAAAATGATTGTGAATTTTTATGGAATGATAAGTGTTAAGAATATTTTGAAACATTAAATAACAAAATCATGACGTATCCAATCTTGAAAGGACCTAATTGAGGAAAACCTTTTCATATCTATATTGATGCTTTCAATAATGCATTCAAAGCATTTTAATGTCAAAGATATGAGTATGTAAAAATGTATTATATATATTAAATTATCAATGATATTAATCCCATAAAGAATAATTACACTCCATAGAATAAGAATTTCTTACTATTGTCTATGTTATAAATAAGTTTAGGCACTACATTATTGGTTATGAGGTATTCATCTATACAGACCATTCAACTATTAAGTACTTAATGAATTAAATAGTAGTAGGTGGGAGAATAATTACATGGTTACTACTATTTTAATAATTTGACATTACCATTATAGATAAACCTAGAAAGTATAATATTGTTACAGAATTTTTGTCTAGATTGATCACTATAGTTGAAGATGAACCTATAGAGGATTATTTTCCTAATAAATAGTTATTTTTTATATCCACATACTCCCCATGGTTTTTAGACATAGTAAATTACTTAAAAATAGGGAATTTCCCTCATTCCTTTACTTCTAAACAAATAAAATGTTTGGTTAGAGCTAGCTCTCATTTTAAATGGTTTAAAATCATGTTGTTTAAAACTAGACCTGATCATGTAGTTCACATGTGTGTCAAATAATATAAAGTTTATGACATCATAATATAATTTCATAGTGATACTAGGAGGAGGAGTTTATTTAGAAAAAATTACCATTCATAATATCCTTGATGGAGGTTATTACTAGGCATCTCTTTACAATGCTATCAAAAGGTTTGTATGGCAATGTGATCCTTGCCAAAGGATGGATAAACCTAATCTTTCCTCTAATATGCCTCTCCACCCTCAAATAAGTTTAGAAACATTTCAAAAATTGGGTTTAGACTTTGTTGTACCAATCAACTCACCATCTCAAGGAAATTAATATTTATTAGTATGTATTGATTATGTTACTAAGTAGGATGAAGTGTAGGTACTCACCTTTACTTGGAAGGAAATGGTTATTGATTTCTTATATCATAAGATCATGATGAGATTTAGAGATATTAGATCTATTGTTTAATATCAAGGATCCCAATTCATGTCCAACATGATTACGAATTTCATAGAACTGAACCAAATCAATCAAAATAAATATTCACCATATCATCCCCAAGCTAATGGGTAAGTAGAGGTCACCAACCTAGAGTTGAAAAACATCCTAACTAAAATAGTGAATAACAATAGAAAATATTTGGAGGAAAAAGTACCTAAAGTAGTTTGGGCATCCAATACAACATAGAAGACAATTACAAGATTCTCTCCATATGAACTTGCATATGTAAAGAAACCTTTCTTACCAATAGAATTTGAATTGTAGACATTGAAGATAGAAGTTGATATGGGAATTTATCTTAATGAATCATATAAATAAATAATCATGATACTAAATGGGATAGATAAACTAAGAATGGATGCACTCACTCAAACCAACATGATCTAAAAATAGAGAAAGTAGCAGCATGATACTTACATCATAGAAAGATAGTTTCAAGAGGGCGATTGGGCATTTCTATTTGAATTATAAAAATAATAATTTCAAGGGTAATATTAGGACAATATAGTTGGGACCATACCTAATCAAAACCATTTTTAGTAATGGATCTATCCAGTTTCAACCAATTGATGGTGACCAAAAAACACTTTTTGTCAATGGTCATAGATTTAAGGTGTACATAAGACCTATCAAAAATGAGGAGTTTATTGAGTAGAATCAAGACCAATTTTACCTTATGGAAGAACCTAGTTCTTCCACTAAGGCTAAACAATATTTGTAACAGACATCCAATAAAGGAAGAGTGATGAAAACCAACAAATGATGGCTCTCCTACCTTCAAAATTCTATATATATATATATAATAAATAAATAAATAAATATTAAAGAGTGAAAACCAGTGAAAGGCACTTTTCAGAAGAAAATTTTTACAATAAAATATGAATTTTTATCAACAAGCCTATCTTTTCAACTTATTTATCCTTGTAGGACATATAGAAACCCTAGAAGATAGACATGGATTGATATGGAAAAAATACAATTGTATTTCTTTTCCCAAAATGATAGGGATTTTTTGTTTCATGTCATGCATATGTAATCATTAGTTAGTTAACACTTTTTCAAATGGAAAAGTTTTGGCGATGACACATGGATGTGATGAAGTCAACATCATTGTCACATTCAAATATTTGATGTGAAGTTATTTTAAAAGGCCCTTTTCAAAAAGATATGATGTGATGAAGTTAGCATCATCACCAAATTCAAAGATTTGATGTAAAGTTGTTTTAAAAAAGATATTTCAAAAATATATATGTGATAAAAAAAACATTGCAGTTATTACTTCAAGTGCTACCAATTATCACCCTTACACCACATCATTGATAATAACTAAAAAAGTGATTTACCATTAAATATCACATGATCTAAAGTTCTCACCATAATTAATACCCTAATTTCATGATATATTTTGATTTGCTATTTATTGTTGTTGATTATTGCATCATATCCCTAATTTCTTGCCTTACTTTGTATCATATAAAATTCTAAGCTCCATTTTTATAGTGTAATAAAAATTTCAAGAAAATAATGATAGATCCAAAGATGGGAGGCATGAAGAAGAAAAGTGAACCAAAATCATCAGATGCATTGCTTTAGGATGAGATAGAGATATTTTTGAGTTAATAGTATGGCTAAAGTTCCTAAAATATTTTCATCATTTTTAAGAAGAAATTGAGTAGGAATTATTTGAAAATTTTGATAAGGACCATTTTATTTTTAGAGGTAAACACATTCCAATGGATCCCTCTATGATCAATGCACTCTCTAAAATTCTTGAGGAGGGTATAGGTGTCATAGATATAATAAGTTTTGTTGACTTAATTCAAATGTTCATTGAAGGAAATGAGTCCCATCCTAGATTGTTCAAATCCCCACAAGGTGTGTCTAGAGGAATTATGAGAGACAGTCTTCCACATCCATGGTATAATATTGTATATATATTACCTATGATTTTTAATTTATAGTGGTTGATGGAGATGCCATACAATTTCTTATTCACATGAGGAAAGGATCCATTAGGGTAGATTACTAGGTAAATCTTCTATATTTTATCCACAATGCCCTTATTAAATTTGCTCAAAAATTAAGAAGAGGACATGGTCTATTTGACACCATGGGTTGGTTATCCTCATCTATCGATATCAATTTTTGCAAAAACCTAAGGGCAAAAAGGATTGGTCCTCATTATTCTATAAATTCTCCCAAATTTATATTAATAAAACACAATGCACTATTTTTCCTTCCCCAAAAATAGAAAAAATTGAAGAAGTCACATCTTCAATGCCTTCAATTCTAAAGATGTTGCATCAAAGATCAAAAAGATAAATGGGAGTTTCCTTATAAAATCTTAATCCTCTGGTCAAGATCCAATGTAGTCATCACCTCATTCTATAGGAATAAAAAGGAGGAGATGTTTAGGAATCTAAAATTTTGGGAAACTTAAGCACTTCCATATACATTATAGATATTGGACAAGTAGTTTAAGAAGAACCCCATGCACAAGAAATTATATTTGAAGAATAAACCCTTGTAGAAAAAATTATGGCTTAAGAAACAAAGTGACCTTTACCCTCTACATCTAATATAGGAAAAGAACCATTGATAGAAGAAGGTACATATTCCCCCCAGTTTGTTAACAATAAATAAATGTTGTAGCATATCATGGCTTTAAGTGACATAAAGAAATAATTCAGAAACAACAAGTAGAATTAGATTTTCTTTATTTAAAATTACAAGGTAAGAACCAAATCATTTACAATTTGGAAAGAAGATGTGAAGAATATGTCACTCAAGTTAGGTCACAAGATTTAATTCTTATAGTAATAAATTCTAAGTAGAATAGAGTGCACAATCTATTGTTTTCCCAAACTTAAGAATTAAGTATTTTACATAATTCTCTTACTATTAAGGATACCCAAATTATGGATTTGTAAAATTATATTATTTATAAAGATACTTAGATTAATAATCTAATATAGACTATTTTTTATAGAAGTGCATTGATTATTCAACACAATAATAGAATACAAGAAATAACCACTTAGACTGTTGAGTTACAAGCCTATTTACAATCAATAGATAGAGAGATGAGGAAAATAGAGTCCAAACTAAGGGACCTAAAAGAGATATTCCTTCCTTTCCCCTTCACTCTATGAAATGATTTTAGTTTGGATCAAAACCTAACATAAAATTTAGAAGTTAGAGGAAGAAAATTCTAATATTAAAATAGAGTCTTAACAAAAATTATAAAAAACTCAGGCCTCCATCTAGAATATTTGTGTAATTTCTAAAAAATGTTAACATGCAGGAAACCTTCCTCTATATATGTTATTTTTGTTCATGAGAAATTATACAAGTGGTAGATACAGTTGATTTATCTTGGATTTTCTCATGTTATTTAAGATGAAGACATGTTTAAGGATGTCTTTCTCAAAATTACTATAGAAATACAAGATGAAATTTGTGAATTTTATATTCTTAACATGTTATTAAGTTATCAGTCTAGCTTTCTAGTAAATCTATTTTTAGGAGAAACATAATTACATTCTTTATTTTATACTCTAAGAAATTAGACAACATTTCAACAAGCTTATAATAAATTTTTGGAATTATAGAACACCACATGGTTGTGTATGGGATCATAATTTCTAAAGGCTAGGAAACTTCTTTCTACTTCTCAACTAATGTATCATATGTACATGAAGAATAAATACCATTCATTATTTAGAGTCAATGTGGTATATTTTAGAGATTTCATGAGCTAACATTCCACCAATTCTATCAATGTGAGCATAGCCAGGTGGGAGACTTTACATGTTACTTTAAAATTCTAGGAAGTCATGAGCCCCACCACCATTAGGTGTAGTATTATGAGAGATCAAATAGTTTTACAAATTATCACTCATCTTTTAGATGAATGAGGCTCATACGTATGGATTGGAATGAGATTTATACCTCTAATAATTATTTATCCTCTATCTCCATGGTAGAGTTGGTATAGTCAGGTGGAATTTGAATTTTAGGATTGGATCCACATAGTAGTAATGGATTATAAATTATTACCCAAAGGTCATCAAGATTTGGGACACTATTTTTATATTTATGATCTTAGTCAACAGCTAGAATCTATAATTTTGGATTGAAGATTAGTTATCCCACTTGTTTGCAAGAGGACTTACAAAAAGGTAAAATGTGGGGGAGAAATTATGAGCATTCCATATAGCTCATTATATATAATAAAATTTGTCCATAATTTTTTAATTTTGGTTATATAGTGCATTGCATTTAATAGTTAAGGTCTTAGCTAAATAGGAAATGAATACAATTATCCTTTGTTTGTATGTGATACATTGTTGATTCTTTATCTTGTTATTATATCTAACTTGGATGAAATAACATAGTTTTGTGTACAAAAACACATCCCTATGGAAGGATAATTTTAAGAAGATAACAAATAGTTTTGGTAACCTTTTTGGATATAATTTTTAGGATTCAACAAATGAGCTTCGAAGACCTATATAGAATTCTCTAAAGACATGATCTAAAGATGTCCAAATAGATCCTACAATTTGAGATAATGATTATTTATATATATATATATATATATATAACATAGTTTTGTGTACAAAAACACATCCCTATGGAAGGATAATTTTAAGAAGATAACAAATAGATTTGGTAACCTTTTTGGATACAATTTTTAGGATTCAACGAATGAGCTTCGAAGACCTATACAAAATTCTTGAAAGACATGCTCTAAAGATGTCCAACTAGATCCTAAAATTTGAGATAATGATTATATATATATATATATATATATATATATATATATATATATATATATATATACTTTCCATATTTATATATCTGATTTTGGACATTACTATTCATAGCAATGGTCTAAAAGAATCCAGATATATTTATACTTCTATTTTTTTAAACTAGATAAATCTCTTCAGATTTATGCTAGTTATTTTCTATCTATTGTTAATTGAGTAATTTCTAATGCCTTTTTGTAAGTGTGGGAACTAATTCCTAGATTGTCTATATTTTAAATAAGTAGATTTGGATATTTAGATTCTCATATTTTGTATTCTATGAATCAATGTTGAGATGTGATCTAAATACATATCTCCTTCTCATTTTAGTTTTTTAGAAGAGTTAGAATGTTGTTGAAGTTAGTTAATCAATAAGAAATTAGAAGAAGCATTTTAGTATAGTTTCACACACACACGCACGCACGCACGCACGCACGCGCGCACACACACACACACACACACACACACACACACACACACACACACACACACACACACACACACACACACACACACACACACACATTCCTTTGATAATTAAATAAATTTCTGCATTTTTTTTCATTACTGAGTAAATTTGTTCCTATTCTGAGGAAGGAGCAATGGCCCACTTATATCTAAAAATCATGACAAATTGGTACTTTTTAGTTTATAGTTTAGGAGTATTTTTTTAATTCAAGTATAATTTATTTACTACAAGTGTCATTTGTTTTAAATGTAAGAGTGATCTCATTTCAATGTAAAGTGTGAATTTATTTTTCAATGAAAAGTGTGAATTTCCTTTTGAAATCAAAGTGTGAATTTCATTTAATGCAAGTGTGTTTCCATTACATGAAATTTTTTTTTCAATTCAATTCAAGTGAATTTTATTTATACAAAAGTGTGTCTTTTAGTTTCATATAAAGTAAATTTTGTTAGCCTATATCCATTTTTTTAAAAAAAATAAGTTATTTAAGTGATAATAAACATCATTCTCATACTATGGAATATCACACTATCCTACCCAATTGGGCAAGTCAAATGAGGACACCATAATGTCTTACGCTAGATGTTTAAGTTATGGATGTTGATGGTGGGAATGATAATAAGATATTTTTAGTTAGTAAACCTTCTAAATTTACTTTTATATAAATAGAGTTAGAATCTTATTTATTACTTTAAGATTTAGACATCATGATAGAAGTAAACCCCCCAAATAGTGAATTATAAACTCTAATATCCAATGGTCTCATTGAATATATCTTTGGACACTGGATGTCGTATAAAATGACACCAATCCATCGATTGGTTCAATGAGATTATAATGACAACCTATCATATGGACTCTATAATTTTATGGAATTTTCTCAATCACTAGTTCAAAACATGGTGTGTTGTGAATATCACCACATAAAGAACATTTTCATTTCTCATACAAACTTATATTCTAATGTAAAAATAATAATGCTAGATATGAGGCTTTGTTGCTAGGATTATATGTAGTAAAAATAATGGGTATTCATAACCTCTAAGCTCAAGGTGATGGAGTATTAATCATTAAACAAATTTGAGGTCAATATCAAGTCAGAAATGATAAGCTCAAACTTTACCAAAATAAAGATTGGTATTATATCAAATCATTCCAATATTTTTCTATAAATGTTGTTCCTAGAGTGAAAAAATTCAAAGTAGATGCATTGTTCATCTTTGCTTCCTTGATAATCTATCCATCAAAGATCGAATAGGGTTAGTATTTTAATGAAATTGTATATCATCTTAGTGTGCTAGACAACACTGAACATTATCAAGTTTTTAATAATGATGAACAAAGCATTACCTTCTTAGAGCACAAGGATAATTTCAAAAATTTATTCATCAATGGAAGATTATATGCATATAGAGAATCCTCTATCTTAGAATATAAATGATAAAAAAATCATCAAAATTAGATATAAAAGAGGAGCCACCCAAAGGTAAGGTTATTTAATTAAAAGGAAATAAGATACCAAAAGGTCTCATTTATTTAGAATAAATGTTTGACAAACATGACATATATGTTAGCAAAAAATTCAAGGAAACCCTCAAAGATCTCCTAAATATAAGAAAGTAAACATTAAAAATGAGGAAGAAACAAGGTTTGTAAATATCATAAAATATTGTTCCAAAAAAGAGCGTAGAAGGTTCATTACTCTCTGTAAATTCTACAAACATGTATTTTATTGGAGTTATATATATATATATATGAAATACTTTAGACCAAAAAGCATACAACATGACATCCCATTGAAGCCCAATATTAATCCATTTAGTAAAAATTTGAGGCATTATAATCCTAAGATAACTATCACCATCTATGAATAAATAAAAAAAATAGTGGGCACTAAATATATTTCAAATTCTGCATTCAACCTGGGTAGCAAACATTATACCCATTCAAAAGAAGAATATACAAGTTAGGATTTGTGTGTATTTATACAATATTAACCAAGCCTAAAATAAGGATAATTCTCCCTTGAAAATCATATATCAAATCCTTCAATTCATCATAGGAGCTAAAATGATGTCAATGTTGGACAATTTCTATTGATATACTCAAGTTGAGGTAGCCACAAAAAACCAATTCAAGATAGTGTTCACTATCACTTTGAGAAATTTCACATATATAAGAATGCCCTTTGACCTCATAAAAATGGGATTAACATTTAAAATATCAATGTATTTAGAATTTAGTTACATGAAAAAAAAAATCATAACCATTTACTTGGATGATCTCATAGTTTTCAAAAAAAAAAGAGATCATTTCAAACACCTAAGGAAGGTTTTTGAAAGATCTCATTATCATGGTATTTCCTTAAATCTAGACGAATTTATTTTAATGATAATATAAGTAAAGATATTATGTCATTTGATACCTAAATAAGTTACTAATATTGACCTAGAAAGGGTGAAATCTATTTAATAGTTATCCTTGCCATCAAGTAAACGTGGTACTCATTCTTTCTTTGGTAAAGTCAATTTCCCTAGAAATTTTGATCCAGACTTTATTGAACTCACCAAGCACATCAAGTAAATTACTAATGGAAAAATATTCCTTTAGGTGGAACAATTATGGGAATAAATCATTAAATTAAATCAAAGAAGTAATTTCTAAAGCACTAGTTTTGACATATCTAGATTTCAATAAAAACTTCATTGCTTATTACTACTTTGATTATAGTATATTAACTATCCTAATAGATTAAAATGATGAAGTTGTTGAGTACCCTATTTACTTCATGATTAGTTTATTAAAATATCATGAGCTCAAATATTATCTAGTATAAAAACATGCATATGTCATTTTCAATGTCATGAAACATTTTAGGATCTACATTCTAAACTCTCATACAATCCACATGGTTCTAGATTTAGTAATAAAATCAATTCTCACTCAATAATAAATTGGGTTAAATAGAGGTGGTTAGACCAAAAAACTAAAATAATATTATCTAGAGATCAATCCTACAAAATTGGTAAGAGGATAGGGCCTTTTCTAATTTATTGTTGAAAGTGTTGATTCTCAGAGAGAAGAAAAGGAAGGGATACCATTAGTTATTTCCTATCATTCCCTCAAAGAATGGTATTTAGATATAGAATTTTAATTATCTTATGTATAATTTCCAATCCACTTGAATCCAAATAAAATTATGAATCTTAAATTAAAACCATCCAAAAAATATTTAGATGGCATTTTTTTGAGATGCGTAAATAAAGAACAACAAAAGAAGATCTTGGATATTTTTCATGATAAAGACTACAAAGAAAAATTTTCATCCTCAATAATTACATTAAAAATTATATAGGATCATTATTATTAGCCAATGATATTCAAGGACACACATGAATGGGTTCCAAATTTGAATCTTGTTAATATTTTTTTGGGAGGCTGAAGCTTGCCACTTTACCTCTCAAATTGGTGATCATTGAAGAACCATTTAAACAATGGGGTTTTGACTTCATCAACACTCTAAATACTCATTCTAATGATGGTCACACTCATTTTTTTACTACCACTAACTACTTCATGAAGTGGGTAGAGGCTATTATAGTAAATTCTACCACTTCCGAATTTGTGTGTAACTTCATCAAATAAAATATCCTAGTTAGATTTGGTGTCCCACTGAAGATAGTCATGGATAACGCTCTTAATTTTTCCTTCAAATAACTAATCAATTTTTTAATGGATACAACATCTCTCTAGAACATTCTTTAGATTACTAACATTAGGGTAACAGTCAAGATGAGTCTAACATTAAGAATACAACCATTATTTTTCACAAGTTAGTCAATGAAAATTAAAGTAATTAGAATAAAAAGTTATATGATGTAATATGGGCTGACAAGATTACTCCTAAAGAGAAATTATAATATCTAATTTTCATATACAACATGAGAAAGTGCTATAATTTCCAATTCTATGGAAGTACTAGATTTGAAACTAGCTCAAGTTATTGAAGATAAACATTTAAAAAACACAATAAAGATAAAAATAATGTATCTAACTAAGATTAAATAGTATTGAAATTTTTTGTTCAACAAGATCATATTTCATCAAGAGAAGTTCAAATAAATATTGTACCCAAAGGCTCAACAACATGATTTCTAGATTGGTGACATGGTCTTGCTTTGGGATAAAAGAAGAGAGCCAAGAAGAAGTCATGGGAAATTTTATTCTCTATGTATGGGACCTTTCAAAATTTAGTATGTCTATGGAAACAACATATATTATCTATCATATAGAGATGGTACTCACCTCTTACTACCTTATAGTGGGAAAGACCTAAATTTGTATAAATAATGATGGTAGGTTGTCCCCTACCATTTCCTTTTTAGTTTTGTGTTTCCCTTCATGTTTTTTCATGTGTTTATATTTTTATCGTGTGTTTCCTTTATGTTTTTTTCTTCCCTTTTTATAAAATCTTCAAGTTTAATTTATAGCTCAATGGAATGCACTGGTCTAATAAAAACCTAGATTCTAGATCATTCTTCTATGTTTTTTTTGAAGTCATATCCCTATCTTGAGCAATTTATTATTTGATAAAAATCTTAGTGAAAAATATCAAACAACTAAAAAATGTTTCTTATAAATTTTCAAAAATGTCACATTCATGAATTTATGAAGGCTATGGATAGATAGTTGGGCCCTTGACTGCAAAAATATGAAATATATGGTTAATGTCACATATACATACATGAATCCTTGAGGGAACATTAGATAAACCTTCAAACCCACAATCACATGGAGAAACAAAACAAGGTGAATGTCATGTCTGCATCTGTGTCTCCTTAGGGGACCACCAACTATATGTATGGGCTTTTGGCCACATGAAGATGTGAAACATGATGAATGATGCATCCATTTCCATGTGTCCCTAAGGGAACCTTGACCATAATATTAGTCCTCACTTGATGTAAATGTGTCAGGATCAAGGCAATCAAGGAGGTAAAAAGATTTTATATGATTCTTCTATGGTAATTTTAACTCAATGTTACTCTACCCCTCTACCCCAAAATAATTAAACTTTTCCATTTTTTTCCAAAAACATTGAAAATATTGTCTACCAACAAATTCCCTCATCTTGATATTTATATAAAAATTAATTTTCTTTATATTTTTAATTACCATATGTCCACCACCTTATATTTATTTCAATAATTCTAGCATTTTCTACCTCTTGATCCATTGGATATCCTTGAACTTGCCTTCCAAGTAGTTATTAGCCAGTCTAGATAAAATAAGATGAAATTCAAATACATGGGATATGAACCTTTGTTGGTGATAGATTATGACATCCCAAATATTTATGATTTTTATATTAGGTACATGGACCTAATTGACTTCCATAAAATATTAAATTTTAGAACTATAATGATGTTGATCAGACACCTAATACAGAGAGGACTTCCACATATAGTTACTTTTACAACTTTGATTCAATGTTTAGATTTAGTATTAACTTGTGCCAAATACTAAAACTCATAGACTAGGGAAATCAAGTCAAAATCTAGACAACTCATGGCAAAAATAGATGGAATGGTGATAAGCATGGCATTGAGAATCCCCTTCCATGAAGAGTTATCCAGTGTTAGTGTAAATGAAGGAGAAGCATGTTGGATTAAATAACTTACCAAGTGTTTGACCAATATCAATAATACCTATCTGAAATACAAAAGGGAGAAACTCTCTAAGGTTCCCAAGACCTTATACAAAGTATATTCCATTGAGAAACTTTTAGATATAATTACCCTATTGAATCAAATGGTAGGTAATGAAGAAACCAGACTTTTTCACCATTGGATGTTCCTCCCAATGTAAATAATTTATTATGGAAATTAATATTTAGATTGGGGATAATTTATTAGTGATTCCATACACGATCAATTATTAAATGTGTAAACATTAGGTCAATTCTTCATGACATCCTATCTAGTATACTTCTTGTCCTCTTAGATGGTATACTTGGGGTTGTCTCAACATGGAATTATCACTCAATTGACACAAGTATTTGAGTTTATTACCCAAGTCAAATTATAACAAAGCAACAAACACTACACTAGGGTCAATGATACATTCATAATGAGAGTAGTTTATTTGATATAAGAAGATTGAGGAATGATGATGTCTATCAAAACAACCAAATTGGTTAACCAATATGGTAGATAATATATTTAGTTTAAAAAATACATACATCATATTTGTAGGTTATGAATTCCATCCCTTAATACTTCTAATATTGTCTAATGATAAGATCATCCTCATTGATCTCTACAAGCAATTGTTAGTTGTTCATAAATAATGTAGATAAAAACATGTGCTCAATGTTTATTTCCTCATTATATTGGGTCATTTCATCTATAAGTCTATTGTAAATTCTAATGACATAGAAATAGACATATTATCTCTCACTATTCAAACCTTTGACAACATAAACTCTGTGGATACCAAAAGGTATGTGAAGTAAAATCTAGGTATAAGGTCTACATATGACCACAAACCTCATCTTAAAACTTACTAGACTAATTGTGTATATGAATTTGAGGTAAACTAAAGATATTGGAGTCAAATGACCCTAGATAAAATAAATTCATATATAAATGAGTGGGATCCTGAGGGGATGGTAGATGATAATTCATATCTTCTCAATCTAGAATATGCCAACATAATCATGAATGCACTTTTTTCAACTATTAATTGGTCAATTAGAGAACCAATTGACTTATAATGGAGAATGAAAATAGTATGGACTCACACAAAAAAATGGTTAGATAAAAAATTGGTTGGAGTATCCATGACAATCTCAAAGAGAGTAAAAGCTTCAACTCCCATGAAAGAAGATCCCCCATTAGTTTCCAAGATAAGTAGTTCTAAGGTGGTTATTGAATCCTTAAGATCCTCTAGTTTGAGTGATGGTGGAGATGAGGATCATAATACCAATAATTAATTGGGAAATTAATGCAAATAATATATATTAGTAGGGACAAATATAAAATCTAATAAATCAGTGAGACCATGGCCTTTAATTGAAACCTTGGGTGATCCCAACTTTCTCATCCTAAATACCACACAATAATACATAGCCTCATCTTTTGAAATAGAAGAATATAAAAACATTTAACAAGAGAACACACATTCTCCATATAGGTCCCTACAAGTTCATCCTCCTCGTAATTAACCTATCCCTTATCCATCAACTATTCAATTAATTACCTTCAAAGATATTTAATTTAAATGGATGTAACCTATGCTTTATAAAATAAAAAGGGTGGTTAAAGATGAATTTTTATATTTTTATATAGTAGCTAATCTCTTGAAGACTCCAACACCAAAGAAAGAAACACCATATCCAAGTTGGTAAGAGATTCCTCAGGATCATAATTTATAGAGATTGTTGAACCAAATGCTGAGAAACATATCAAATAAATGATTTAGGAGATTATAATCTAAAAATAATAGCACTCAAAGAAGCAACAAGAGAATGTGGTATTTATAATATCTGAAAAACCCACTAAAAGGATTATTAAGAGGTCTAAACAAGATGAGTTTACTTAAGAACAACTCAAAAGATAGATCAAATAACTAGCAAGCTATGTCAATTATCTAATCCATTGAGTATAAACTCCTGCAGTATAGTTAGTTGATCTTCTGACACAATTATCAGTAATAAACAAGGATGTTATTGTCATGATCAACAAATATAATAAATATGGAAAAAAATTAAACCATGGGTAGATGATTTCCTCACAAATGTAATGAAATACAATGAATAATTCATGAAGATATATGATCTTATCAATCAATAACTATAGGATATCCATATGCAGATTAAATCCCACACCTCCACCTTGAAGGTATTGGAAGAAGTTATCAGAGACATAAAATAAATGTTCATGATGGAATCCAAAGTAATGGTATAATGTGGAGTGTTTAAGATAAAAGAGGATGACACATCTTGCAAATGGGAAGAATCTATATTTTAAAAAATGAAAATCTTGAACAAGGCCATAGAAGAATTAAAAGATAGTAGAGATATGGGTGAATAAAAAACAAAACTAATTTCTATCAATATGGATGAGATCCATTGCCATTTATATAAATAAGATGTAACTAAATTAGATAATGTATATGAATTGAAAGATCAATTCTAAATTGTAGTCAAATAAGATCTTCTAAATGAAGGAAAATTCAATAAAGCTTCAATTAAAACTCTCGACAAAATTCATATTTTACTAGAAGAGTTAAACATCCAATTGGAAGATTTGTTTAAAATCTTAGTGTTCCTTGACATTCATTTCCCAAATATGGTTGAAACATTGTCGTCATGTAGTGATTCCAAAAGGTAATGAAGTTATTGAATCAATTTAAAAACTCTAAAAATTTAATGAAACACTTGATAAAGATCAAGTCAAAGAAGATTCAATAATAGTCAACCCATCCACCACTGTTGTTAACTCACAAAAAGCTTCTTAATGAAATTTTCTCTCACTTTCCTATTTTCATCCAAATTATATTTTAATAAATTAATATTTTTTTATTGTAAAAGTGAAAATTATGAAAAGTAGAATAGGATAAAAAATATAATATAAAAGGTCATTTTATAATGTGAAGGGTCAGTCCATTCTCTTGGTTATAAATAAAATAAATGGCAATTTAAAAAGGGATTTATGATGTCCAGGATGTGTGAAACTTAAAGAGGAAAAAGAAGGAAACTTTGTGTTTAGTCTTTATCCAAGAAGGAGAAGTTAACTAAACTTTATGTCTAGTTATTTCCTTAATGAACATACATTTTTCTTATGTCAATGTATTTATCATTATTCTAAGCATGAATTGTTTGATATCTTAAAGTAAATTTATATTTTTAATTTAATTTGTTATGTAAGTGGGTGAAATTTGTGTTTATTCACTTTATCATGACTCTCCATTTTCTCTTTTATGTTTTCTTTTTTTTTGGTTAGATTGAGTTTCTAACAACCCCCTTTCATTTAACTTGTAGATGTCATATATAGTTGTGTTTGTTGATATTAATTTCAATAAATGGAACCTCACCTAAAAATAAAGGAGAGACTTTGGTCTCATAAACTATAGTGAAATATTGTTTTTTTGTCATTCTACAAATATTTCACCAACACACACTCAATAAGATAATAGTGAATTATTGGTACCCACTGCTATGCATTGGTGAACTTTTAGACCATATATGAGGCACTCAATACTTCACCAAGACCAATTTGAGGTCAAGTTACCATTAGGTCCCAGTATATTTTAAATATGTGTGGAAGACAACATTAAAAACATGGGAAGGATTGTATGAATGGTTGGTCATGTATTTTAGCCTAACCAATACACCAATTACATTCATGTGATTTATCAATGATCTACTTAGGCCTTCCTTAAATACTTCATCATCATTTTCTTAGATGACATTATCATCTTCAACAATATTTTTGAGGATCATTTAGATCACATTTTGCATACCTTTGACACCTTGTATCAACACAAGTTTCAATCTAACTTAGTATTGTGTACATTCAGTGTTTCATAAATCTAGTACCTAGGATACATCATTTATCACACATGGATATGTGTAGATATATATAAGAATAAAGTGATCCAATATTTTTATAATTTTCACAACCTCATAGAGTTGAGGAGTTTTATTGGACTTTTTAAATTATAACTCAAGTTCATCCTTGGTTTCTCACACATTTCCTAGGATCTTAATCAGATAACACATGCAAAATCCAAGTTTGATTAGAATTGTGTAATATATTATTTTGAGGAATTCAAACAAATCCTTTACATAGTGCCTATTCTCATAATTCCCAACATTATGTACTCCTTCAAAATTTACACAAAAGTTTCTAAATACATACTCAATGTAGCTCTCATGAAATGTGGACATCTAGTTGCATACCACACAAATGTTTAGTACATGGTGCAAATGTGTTCTACCTATAAAAAATAACTTTATTATGTTATGTAAGTAATAAAACAATGGTGACACTACATTTTAGGGAAGGACATAGTTTTTTATTCAAACTATAATCCACTATAGTTCTTATAGATGTAGAATAAACTAGCAAATTCATGGCACATGAAATGGCTCAATTAAATTTGAAATTTCCATCTTGTGATCAAGCATAAAAAAGGGAAGGAAAAAAAGGTGTTGGAAAAAGTATTGTCATTGTTTTCAAAGGTAATGATAAAGTTATAATGTCATGTTTGATCATATAAATGAGGTGGAAAAAACATACATGGTGATAACAAGGCCAAGGTTAAGACCTAGTCTCTACACTAAGAGGTTTGTTTGAAGGTCTAATGTTTAAGCTTGGTGAGGACTTGTTGTGGCATGATTTTGATGTATGGATGAATTTGAGCTTGAATTTGTGTAAGTTAGTTTTAGATGAAAATTATCTAAGGTGAGAATTATTTGAGGTTTGTCATGTTGTTTCCAGCATGTTTATGTTTTTTTAGGTCAAGAAGAGAAGACAAAGTATGTGAATAGTGGTCTTCTCATAAACCTTGTGTGTTGGGATGCTTGGTAGCCTAATGTGTTGAGCAGGATGAGACTTAGGAGAAGAAGTTTTGTAGATATGGATCATGGAATGAAGGTGTATAACATGTTCATAAGGTAGTGAGAGCATTTGAAGATGTTTCAAGGTGGATTCTTGGTCAAGGTATGGTTTATTATTCTAGGCCTAGTATGCAAAGAGAGAGAGAGAGAGTGTGGGACCTAATAAGGGGTCAAACTTAGTTTCCTAATTATGTAAGCTTTTGTGAAAGTTGTCCAAGGTTATAGAGGGTGTTTCAAGTGTGTGTGTGTCAATTTTTAGGCCCTAGTTTGAAGGATAAAGTGTGAGAAAGTGTCCTAAGTATTTTAGGTGTGCTAAAATAAAGAGATAATAACCCAAGAAAAAGTTTGTGATGCTTATTGACATGTGTATACTTTGCATGGTTATTGAGCTATTTTGAGTAGTTGGTAAAGGTCCTAAGAATATTTTAGAAGAATTTTAAAGAGAAACCAATCCCTCAGATAATCCAAAAATTGGGTTTAATTATTAGATAAAATAAATAGTTTGAATATCAAATTATGAAACTCTCAATTTTAATTTAATGACATAGAAATCGGTTGTGGAATGTTCTAGGAATGAATGCAAAGTATTTTAAAAACTCTATAAATTCATTCCTACATTTAAAACTCCTATTTTATATATTTTTTAATTTCTTGTAATTAATATTAGTGTGTCATTAATTCATTCATAAACTGAATTAAATGAAATGAACTCAAAAATAACTAAAAAGTAAAATTGACACCAAACATGATAACGAAGTTCACCCATTTGGGCTACATTTTTGGGTTCATGAAATAATGAACTAATCCATTTAAAAATGATGCAAATGTCAAAAAATTACCCACTTTAATTTTAATGGATTTAGAGGACCTGTAATGTGATGATGAAATTGATTTTGAAGACTCTATAATTTGTCTTCTCAAAATCCGTAGCACCTCTTTATCATTCTCCATACATTCAGGTAATTCTTCTCCAATAAGAGATTTTGTAAAACTCTTAAAATAGGCATATGATATTTAAAGAGTGTTTATGTATTTATTTTAGACCTAAAAATCCTTTAAGGAGCCTTACAACTATATATACATATACATCCTCCTTAGCTTATAACATAGAGACATTGAAAATGCAATCAAGTTTATCTATGTATCAATACCTAGATACATTTATTCCTTGTCTATCACCATATAATATAAGAAATGATTTTAATAAAAAAATCAAGTATGTATTACCAATACCATAAAATAAAGACAATGTTTATAGAAATAGGCTCAAAACTACAAGATATAATGTACGTGGTTCAAATCTTACCAAATAGGTGAACATGGTTCCTTGTCAAAAGAACTTTGTCTTCACTAAGATCAAAAGCCTTTTCCATTCAATATAATCCCAATGCTATGTGTGCCTACAAATATAAGGAATCTATTTCACCCTTTCCCTAATGTATAATATAGGCTAAGACATCTTCAATTCAAAACTACATATAAAGTTTCCATTTGCCATAAGTTAAATTGTAAAATGGATCTACAACATCTAGCCATACGTACCTTTCTTCCATAGCCAAATATTTTGACAAGTAGGATAAAATGTATTAAATGATACATACATCATGCAAATACATCCCTAATCTTGGGTTTATGTCAAATTAAATCATCTTAGCTCTATCCCCTTTTCTATGGCATAGTCCTATTGATGCCCAATTCAATTTAGATCGGCATGGCATAGTCTTATTGATCCATTAAAGTGAACTATGTAACACATATATATGCCTAGCCCATTAAATAAATGAGTTTATACAACTCCATCCTCTGACATATTCAGATTGAATCAATCAATAGTCATATATCATTATATATCCTTTAAGGCCAAGGATATATAATAAAAGGAGAAAACTTTTTCACTAATACACACACACACACACACACACACACACACACACACACACGTGCGCGCGCGCGCGCGCGCGCGTGTGTGTGTGTGTGTGTGTGTGTGTGTGTGTGTGTGTGTGTGTGTGTGTGTGTGTGTGTGTGTGTGTGTGTGTGTGTGTATGTATGTATATATATATATATATATATATATATATATATATATCCATTCAAGTGAACTATGTAATGCATATATATGCCTAGACCATTAAATCAATGAGCTTATACAACTCCATCCTTTGACATAGGCTCAAATTGAATCAATAGATAGTCATATATCATTGTATATCCCTCAAGGCCAATGATACATAATAAAAGAAGAACACCTTTTCACACATACACACACACATATGTGTATATATGTATGTATGTATACATATACTTATGTGTGTGTATATGTGTATGTATGTATGTATGTATATATATGTATATATATACACACATACATATCTACACACACACACACACACATCCTCACATCCTTAAAAACAAATGTTTTCTCATGGCTTGTGTTTGGTCTTCCCCTCTCATGGTTGAAATCCATACAAAGATGGAAGAAGCCTCCTTATGCCACCTACTATCAGTGATAAAGGCTTCACCATCCTCTCCATAATCTGTCCATTTCTTTTTTCATAGATATGATGCTAACTATTTATTGTTATTCATATATGCAGTCCAACTACTATTATTTGCCTATGTAGTCCAACCATCCTTGTTTCATGGAAATGGATTTATTCTAAAAGATTAATATAACTTTTTCTATAAAATGAATACAAAAGGCTTTAAATATCCCTATTACTCACACCTGACTCTTAGTTTTCTCCACATCTTCTATCATTTTGTATGGTTAGTTTAAACATCCTTAGGTGATTAGTAATCCATTCAATGATATGTGTCCAAACATGGAAAAATCATGGTGAACACTACCACATCTATAATATACTTTTCTATATACATGTTTCTCTCTTCATGTTTCCCATCTGACATTCAATACAGCTAGAGTTTTGGTTGTTAGCACCAATAATAAAATTTTTGACTTGTCTTGGTTAACATACACATGGAGATCTTGTTAAATTATGATTATCATGCAACATATTATCAAGAATATTTTATTAAAACAATATCCAATGACATATCTGATGGTTATTAAAAACCATGATTAAATAAGATATTTGAATTTAATTAAATCATATCCCATATTTATTAATAACTATAACAAATTGGATATTAAGAATAATATAAAAATTATGGTGGGAATAATCATGGATATGTGGAATAAATATTTTATAAACTATTTCATTAAAAATCCTCTGGATCAAACCTCCCCAATAAGACCCTTTTGGTCCCTAAAAGGTCAAATCACTCTTTGACTCTATAAAATGATCTCTATAATTTCTCTTCTTTGCCATTGATAATCTTCCTACATTGATACAATCATACAAGAGAAAAAAATAACATATGAATGAGTTATGAAATCAATCTATCACAATGATGCAATAAATTTCCATTTGCAAAATATCAGTGAAATAAGACATTATAGTACTTCCCTAAAAGAAGTAAACTTCCCAATTAAAAATTACAACCTACTCATGGAGGGTAAAACAAACTTTGTATCCATTCTACCAACTTTAAATGTTTCTCAAAATAGTGACAACCTCTGGAAGATTATATTAACCCCTATAATGTATGAAGGTTAAGGTGTTATCCTTGTTATCAAAATCACATAAGGGAAATCAAATTGTGTTGTATATGTGTCTAGGACTTGAATGAATTTCACACCTATATACTTGCATTTTTATAAACATTACCCATATATGGGTCTCAGAAAGTACTTCCACATGATGTAAATGAGAAATATACATGTGAGTATAAATAGTTTGAAATACAAAAATTACCCATAATATGATGGGACTTAAACATGTATGAAAAGTATAAAATGTGCAATGAGTTTATCTATCCTAAGGTGACTAATTCACAATACCTAAAAGCATAATGAAGGGAATTTTAAACAACATAATTAACTGTTGTGATCTCAAAATTTGATTTCAATCATTGCTTGTACCTATCAAACTCCAATGTCAACTTGGATAATTTCCATAATAAGAGATTTTTTAAAAACTCACAACTCTGCAAGTAACTATAAGACATCATAAAAGTGTGGAGAAAACCAATAATTTTAAACCTATTTCAAGGTTTCCTTCACCATTGACTTCTCCCTAAGTCATACCTCCAAAACTCATTCAATTGAGTTAGTTTCCAAAATCTTATCATAATGGAAAAGCTATAATTGAGATAGAAAATAGTCTTCCAAGCACAAGGGTTAGGAATTTCTTGAAATAATGTTTGAAGAATAACTAAGCATACTATTACATACCATAGATATGCTTATCAAAACTATCCAATTAAATCGTATAATATATAAAGGTTATTTCTTTTTCTTGGTTTCAATAACTAAATAGTAGGTGGTTTCATCTTATTCAAAACTTTATCTTACCTAGGAGTTAGATGTTCCATTTAACATTTCCAAAAGGCTTTCAAAAATAATTTCACATAAAGGTATGTTTAATTTACATAGTAACCCACACAAAGGTTATCATGACATCAAGGATTCAAACCAAAAATTGTGCCATATAATTACATTAAAAATAACTCATACCTCTTTGAGAACTATGAAGTGCACATTTGTTGAGTATTGGTTGGAATTATATTGGGTTTTAAACAAATTATTGTTTACTTCTTGAAACTCTTAACAAAGCTATGAAAATATAAACCAACTTATCAACCAATTACAAACTCAAAACTCAAAGTGCAAAAACATGTTCAATACTAAACAATGCCTTGTTACCATTTCCATATCTTACCATGGAATTGGTCTTTTCACTTATTATTATCATGAAGGACATAGACATCCATAATATAATTAGTAATCCAACATATAAAGGCTACATAATTGGTTATCAAAGACCAAAATATTATGTCAATACCAATATGAAATCAGACCACTAACATACCTTAATCTACCCTTTGTGTAAGACTGATAATCAAACTACAACTGATTCCTCTTAGATGTGTATTACTAAAAATTCCTTGCATTTTATATGAATGGTTTTTAAGATAAAAAGGTCATTCCTTTCTCAACACCATCTCACACCTCAAGTGACAATGTGATGTTCTTTATATATGTTGATCTTGTAGGGCTAGTGGTTCCAAAACCTTGGCTATTAGAATCTTGTCTTCTTCCAGTGAATTAGAACACCTTCCAATTTTACTTTGCACTAGCCACCTACATAATCAAGTCAACAAAAAAATAATACCAATATTTGATATCCAAAACAAACTCTAATCTGAAGTATATCTATCAATTGAAGCTAATCCCTACATTCCCCTACTTTGATACCAAATTTGATCTAAAAATTAAGTTTAATTCTTAGATAAAACAAATAGTTTAAATATCATATTCTAAAACTCTCAATTTTCATTTAATGACATAGAACTTGGTTGCAAAATATTATAGGAATGAATGGGAAATAGTTAACAAACTGTATAAATTCACTCTTATATATAAAACTCATGTTTTGTGTATTTTTTAATTTCTCATAATTAATTATAGTGTCTCATTAATTCATTTAGGAACTAAATTAAATGAAATAAACTTATAAGTAATTGAAAAATAAAATTGACACCAAACATGATAACAAAATTCACCCATTTGGGATACATCTCTAGGTTTGTGAAACAATGAACTAATCCATTTTAAAATGATGAAAATGTCAAAAATATACCCGCTTACATGGAAATGGATTTAGAGGACCTATAATGTGATACTGAAACTAATTTTCAAGACTTTAAAATTTACCTTCTCAAAATACATAACACCTCTTTATCCTTGTTTATACATTCAGGAAATTATTATCCAATAATAATATCTATACAACTCTTAAAATAGGCATATGTTGGTTAACGAGTGTCTTTGTATTTATTTAATACCTAAAAATCATTAAAGGAACCCTAAAACTATATATAAATATACATCCTCAGCTTATAGAATAGAGACATTGAAAATATAGTCATGTTTCTCTATGTATCAATACACAAATACATTTCTTCCTTATCTATCACCATATAATAGAAGAAATGATTTTAATATAGACTTGGGTATGTATTACCAATACTATCAAATAGAGACAATGTTTATAAAAATAGGCTCAAAATTATAAGATATAATGCTATGTTTCAAAGCTTACCAAATAGGTGAACATGATTTTGTGTCAAAATAACTTTGTCTTCACCTAGATCAAAAGTCTTTTCCATTCACTATAGTCCCAATGCTCTACATGCCTAAAAATAGAAGGAATCTCTTTCTCCCTTTTTCAAAGGTCCAATATAGGCTAAGACATCTTCAATTTATAACTGCGTATAAAGTTGCCATTTACAATAAGTCAAAGGATTTGTAAAATGGATTTGCAACATCCAACCATATGTACCTTTCTTCTAAAGCCAAGGATTTTGACAAGTAGGAGAAAAAACATATTAAAGGATACATACATCATGTAGATACATCTTAAGCTCAAGTTTAGGTCAAATTGAATCATATTTGCTCTATCCCTTTTTTGATGGCATAGTCTTATCGATGCCCAACTCTACTTGGCTCAGCATGTTAGATGGAGGCATCCATCTATGTTATAGGCTTAGGTTTTCATGCAATTTATAACTACCTTTGCTTGAAAAACATATATTCGAAATATATTTTCTTCATATGGATCCTATATGTGAATATCCTAGAGCATAGATATTTCACCTTAACCTAATGGTGATGAGAATAGACCATATTTTTATCATCTTGAACAGATTCAACTTCTTTCTTTTTGGGCTTACAGAATAATAGAATCATATCACCTTGTTATTTAAAATACATGATTATCACCTCACCTTCCACTATAGACTCTACTATCCATTCAAATGAAATATATAACACATTTATCTTCCTATCCTATTCAATCAATGAGATTATAGAACACCATCCTCTGATATAGTCTTGACTTGAATCAATCTACAATGATATATCATTGTATATCATTCAAGGTCAAGGCTATATAATATAAGAAGAATGAATTTTCACTAATATATATATATATATATATATATATATATATATATATATATATATATATATATATATATATATATATATATATATATATCCTCATGACCTTGTAAATAGATGTTTGTTCATAGCTTGGGTTCAGTCTGTTACTCTCATGGTCAAAATCCATACAGAGATGGAATAATCCTCCTCATGTCACCTGCTATCAATGCCAATGGATTCACCATCCTCTCCATAATCTATTTGATTCCTTTTTTAGAGACATTACACTAATTATTTATTATTATTATTATTATTATTATTATTATTATTATTATTATTATTATTATTATTATTATTATTATTATTATTATTATTATTATTCATTTATGTAGTCCAACCATTGTTATTCACCTATGTAGTCCAACCATCCTTGTTTTGTGGTACTAGATTTATTCTAAGAGATTAATATCCCACCTTTGTCAGAATAATTGATATAAAAGGATTTAAATAACCTTAGAACTCACACCTAACTCATGGATTTCTCCACATATTCCACTATTTTATATGGTTGGTTTAAAGATCCTTCAATGATTGGTAATATGTTCAACACCATGTGTCCAAACATGGAAAAATTATGGTGAACACTACCATGTCTACAATAAAATTTTCTATATACATGTTCTCTTCATGATGCCCATGTGGCCTTCAAGGCAAGTGGAGTTTTGTTTATTGGTGCTAGGAATATAAAATTTGACTTATATTAGATAACATGCATGTGGAGATCTTATTAAATTAGTGTTATCAGGCAACAAATTATCAAGAATAGTTTATTAAAACAATATCCAATGACATATTTGATGGCTATTAAAAACCATGATTAAATAAGATATTTGGATTTAATTAAATCATATCCCATGGTTATTAATAACCATAATAAATAAGATATTAAGAATAATATACAAAATATGGTGGGAATAATCATGGATATGTAGAATAAATATTTTCAAAACTATATAATAAAAAATCCTCTGGATCATCAGCTTTATGAATCAACATTAAGGAGGTAAGGAGGTTTTGTTCTTGCAAAACCTCATAGTGGAGTGACTACAAAGATGTGAATGGTTTTATCCCAAAATGAATTTTTTGATCAATTTTTATGATTGGATAGTGTATATGAATCATCTAATCACCTCTATGTGGTAGTGGTGTGTCAGGGTAGTGAATAGAAGATACAAAAAGCTAGTTATTTTTAGAGAATTTCATGCTATAGGCAAAGTTTACAAGGTAAACACATGTAAGTTGATAGATATTTAAGGTGAATAATTTTTATTGAGGTACATGTAGTTGGTTTGGAAATAAGCATCTTATTTATTAATCATTTTGGTCAATTAATTTGTCTTATCACTAAATTTGTAAAGAGTGAAAATAGTGAAAGAAACTAGGTAGTGTGATAAAGAGTTTAGGTAAGAGTTATATGTTAGTAGGGATAAATACAATGGTTTGGGGTATTAGTTAAAAAATTATTAGTCATATTTCCTTGTTTGGTAAGTGTTTTTTATGCCTATACTCAAGTTATAAAGTGTTCACAAAGTGACTTGTCTATGTAAGACAAGATAGTGGAACCCAAGATAGTGAGAATGATCTGTAGGAGTAAAGTTTCCATTGAAACATAAAAATATTGTGTTATAATATTATAGAATAAGTTTTTATGACATTTTAAATGCATTATAGGATATTTAAAGTGTTTCCTCAAGTTTGATAAGTCATGTTCACCATGACTATCTTTTGAGTCAAATTGACTACTTTAGGAGTGATAGGGAAAGTGATGTGTTGAAGCCCTTATGAAAAGAGGTGATGAATCTAATGAATATATTGATGTTTTTTGATACATAAATTTTATATTCAATATTTTTTTAATCTATAAAAATATTTTTAGATTTTGAGATGAGGAAGCCGAAAGGGCTTGTCTAACTATGTATGCATAGTGTGAGAGTGGTATGAGGAATTGTTCTGTTAGACCAATGACTTGTGATAGAACAAGATAACTAGATATTTTAGGTTTATACATAATAATAGTAAATTAACATGTGAATTATATATCTTTTAATCACTCTTACAAGTGCTACACATGAACATTTACATGACTATACTTTGATTGTGTTTAAGTATATTAAGTGGTCCTATTGTAGAGGTGTTTGTGGATGCTTAGAGATTGAGTGGTGATGTACAATAGACATTTTAGGTTATTTAAATAATAAATGATCTATTTATGTGATTTTTAGGTTTTTGTTTAGAAAATTAACTACATTCCTCAATTCTAGAAGATAGACTTTTTTGTCTTTTAAAGCCTAATGGTGAGAAGGTTAAAAGGCCTGGTTCAAGTGGTGAGTTAGATTTTCAAGTGGAATAGACCTATATGAGAGTTATAAAGGTTATATTGGAGGTGGTTTTGAATTTTTACATCCATTTGTGAAGGTTTAAGATGGTGTAAGAGGTTATAAGTATAACATGTAGGTGTGAAGGCCTATTTGTTTTAGGTCTCAACTAAACCTAATGGAGAATTTAAGTATTAAGGACAATGGCCAACCCATGGAGTGGTTGTATTACACATTTAATGTGTGTGTGTACCTATTTTAGTTATTATTAAATTATGGAAAGTATCTTGGTTGACCAATATGGGTTAGATGAAGAAGTATGGTATAAAGGCAAGGCCCAATTGGCTTATTTGGACTAGTGTGTGTGGACATAACCAAAGGAGAGAACCTTTGAAATTGAAGGATAACGTAATTTATGACCATAATAGGGTGAATAATATCATTCATGCATATTTTATCAAGTTGGTATAGGTGGGCACACAGGTTATTAGACCTAATGAGCCTAGAAGAGGCATATTGAGTGAAGGAGCCTAAGTGGCTTGTATGATGTAAAGAGGCATGTTTGAAAGAGTTAGAGAAATATAATTCCATCATTAGGTGTGTTAAAAATGATATTAGAGGTGGATATTAGTTTTAAGGTAATTTATTAGGTGTTTGAGCATATAGGGGGTTGTAGTCTCCTTGATAGTTAGTGCTAGATAAAGGTCAAGTGGGTGCTTGACTAAATTGAGGGGTGGGTGCTCCTTGATCAATTGGTGTTGCTGTAAATTGAATATTTAATTATAGGATGGTATTAAATGTCCTTGTTTTAGTGTGTTTTATCCCCTAATATGGTTTTTGACATAATCTCTTGTGTTATCTTGTGATGTGCTCTTATGGTTGTTTGTCTATGCATTATTTTATCTTATGTGAATGTATGCTTCATGGAATGGTAAATGGAACTGAATATGCATTATTTTATAATAATTAACCTACATATTAGTAGATAAATAAAAAAATTGGTATCAGATACAAAACTTTTTGAGGAGTCTTGATAGCCTACAAGTGATCCTAAGTAGCTTGAAGTGGGATAATGATAATGTTCGTCTTGTTTACAGTAATAGATATGTTTATGAAGACCATGGTTGAGGTTTAAATAGAAGTATTCATGTTGTAACTATAAATATTGAATAATAAGGATTATTATAAATCTAATTCCAATATAAAACCTAATTTTATATATAAAAGGACATTGAAGACATGTTGAAAGATATTCCTATTTGTATTAGGTCTTCATGAGACTTAATTAGGGTATGAGAGCTAATGAAGATTTATAAGTAATAAAAAATGGTATTTGGATACCTATGAATGGATAATACCCATATAATAATTGGAATAAAGTATATAACTAGGTTTGGTTCATTGAGATATCTAAAAATGTGCATTTGTACAAGAAAATCACCATGACAGTTGACTATCTCAACATCTTCTAAATGGTAGACTAGTGTGACTTGATGAGTTAAATGGTGACCTTGGGCACTCAAGAATATTGATAAAGGTGATTTAAGCTATTATAAAGGTAATTTATCTCTTGAATATTATTTTTTTAAGGTTATTTTGGTCTTTGATATGAAGAACATGCCTAATTCTTGAAAGATAGTGATATGAGGGTTTGGTGTCTACAAACCCTAATGTGAATGATCTTAATGTTAATGGATATATCATGACATATGGAGATATATGATAATTAGCTGAATATTGTGTAATATTTTCACCATTATTTATCTTGTTTAAGATACATATGTAATCCCTAGTTAAGGTTCAAGATGCTAATATCAGAACAGGGGTGTGTAAGCAGTGTTTGGTCTATAAGATCAATGTTTTTTAAAGAGTAAGTTGACTATCCTATTGTTCCAAAGTATAAATATGTTTTAGAGAGTAATTTTTATTTTTATTGATATATTAATAATTTCCAATAGTATTTTAAATATTATCTTATCATGTAGCATCACACCAATATTACAAAGTTGAAGAAGATTGCAATAATGCCTTTGAAATTGTTTTGTGAGATGTCTGTTTTCCTTGATGTCAAGATGACCTCATAAGTTATTAAAGGAACATAATATAATGTTGTGTTTTATTTTAAGTGGTTTAGAAGTCTGAGGATGAAAATATTTGAGATATCATAATCATGGGTTTGAGTTTGTATGTTAAAGGTTGAAGATTGGTGTTCGCAGAGTTACTTGTTCTTTGTCATAAAGATGAGATGCTCAGTGAGAATAAGGATTATATTAGGATCATGTATTACTTGTGATTATTTTATTTATGATTTTAAGGTAAGTAAAAAATTCCTAAAAATGTTGTTTTAAAAGTTTATTTTGAGTCTGTGTCTTACAAATGAGATGTTTCAAAAAGGGAGAATGATCTAAGGATCATTAAATGATTGTTGATGAATGAGGATTTTCTATGCCATGTTGTAAAGTTTTTCAATCCTTCTTGAGGTGGTATAATTTATATAATAAGATAGATATAAGTAAGAATGAGTGGATCTATGCTTATTAGGTTTCCATGAGACCTATTAGTAACATAAGGTCTAATGGTTCCTTCATAATGATAGTTAATGATTAAAAGTTGTCTAAAGCATGGAAGAGGCTTATGGAGGTTGGAAATGAAGTATTTGACATTGTTTGGTACCTTGGTAAGGGTAGTATGGGCCATTATGTCTCAATTTTTATCTCACTGAGAAGACTTTTTGAAGATGACTTTTTCCAGATAGAGCATGGAGTTAGGGGGAACTAACTTAGATAGTTTGAGAGGCTTAGAGAGATGTGCATGATGTCAAGGGGAGAATATGTAAGATTTTCTAGTTTAAAATTTAATTCATGATGGAGAAGTTTGATATAGATATAATCTAAAGAAAAAAATCATAAAATTTTATATGATGACTTGATCAAACCTAGTCATAAGTTTGAAAATGTATTGGATCTTCATGTATAGACGCAAGGGGATCTTGTGATCTCTATAATCCCAAGTGGAGAAATTTAGAATGAGGTATGCCTAGATTAAGGGGGAGAAATTTTTCATATATGTGTATGAAATTTAAGTGAGTATCTTGACCACATAAAATAATATTTTAATGCATACATGATGTTAGGGGGAGCTTAGTTGTTGTTTAGTCCACTTTGTCATTAATGGAAAAGGGGGAGACAGAGAAAAAGAGGTTGCCATCAATGAAAAAGGGGGAGATTTTTGGAAAAATTATTATCATTGATGTAAAAGTTAATGAAAAAGTGGTGATGTCATGTTTGATCATGTAAATGAGGTGGAAAATAAATCCACAGTGGTATCAAGGTCAAGGTTGAGACCTAGTCTTTGCATTAAGAGGTTTATTTGAAGGTCTAATGATTAAGCTTGATGAGGACTTTTTGTGACATGATGTTGATGTATTAATGAGTTTGAGGATAAAGTTGTGTAAGGAAGGTTTGAATGCATATGATCTAACAGGATCATTGTTTGAGGCTTTCCATGTTGTTTTCAGCATGTTGATGTTGTTTCAAGTCAAGAAGAGAAGACAAAATATGTGAATGGTGGTAGGGTGGTCTTCTCATACACCTTGTGTGGTGGCATAGGCTTGGTAGCCTAATGTGTTTAGTAGGATGAGACTAGGAAAAATAAGGTTGGTATATGAGGAGCATGGCATGAATGTGTATAACATGTTTTTGATGTGGTGAGAGCATTTGAAGAGGTTTTAAGGTGGTTTCTTGGTTAAGATATGATCTATTGTTCTAAGCCTAGTACGTAAAGAGAGATAGAGAGAGTGAGACCTAATAAGGGGTAAAAGTCATTTTACTATTTATTTAATCTCCCATGAAATTTTTATAAGGTACCAAAGTGTGTGTCAAGTTTTAGGTCCTAGCTTAAAGGACAAAGTGTGAAAAAGTGTCCTAAGGCTTCTAGGTGTGTTAAAATGAAGAGATAAGAACCTAAGAAGACATTTGTGATTCTTTTTAACATATGTAGGGATTTCCTGGTGACTTGATCCATTTGATTAGTTATGGAAGGGCCCTAAGAAGTTTTTAGAATTATTTTGTAGAGAAACCAAGCCCTCATCTTTATGAATGAATGTTAAGAAGGTAAGAAGGTTTTTTTTCTTGCAAACCATCATAGTGGAGTGATTGGAAATATGTAAATGGTTTTGGACTAGAATGAATTTTTTGATCAAGTTTTATAATTAGATATTATATAATAATACTCTATAAATCTCTAGGTGGAAGTGGTGTGTCAGAGTAGTGAGTAGAAGGTACATAAAACTAGTTATTTTTAGAGAATTTGATGTTATAAGTAGATTTGACTAGGTCAGCACATGAAAGTTGATGGAGATTGAAGGCCAAATTTTTTTATTGAGGTTAATGGAGTTGTTTGTAAATAAACATCATCTATGTTAATCATTTTGGTTAATTATCTTATCATATTCTAAATCTACAAAGAGTGAAAATAGTGAAATAATTAGGTAGTGTGATAAAGAGTTTAGGGAAGAGTTTCAAGTGAGTATGGATTAATAAAATGGTTTGGGGAATTATTTAAAGACATATTAATCCTATTTTATTTTTTGTTAAGTTTTGTTTCTACATATACTCAATCTATAAGGTGCTCATAATGTGACTTGTCTATGTAAGACAAGATAGTGGAACCTATGATAGTGAGAATGCTCTGTAAGAGCAAAGTTGTCATTGAAGCATATGAATTTTGTGTTGGAGGATTATATAAGAAGGTTTTATGAAATTTTAAATGAATTATAATATCTTTTAAGTTTTTTAATTGTGATAATTCATGTTCAGCATGACCGTGTTTTTAGTCAGATTGACTGCTCTAGGTGTGATAGGTAAAGTGATATGTTTGAGCCCTTATGGCAAGAGGTGATGTATCTAATGAATATATTTATTTTTTTGAGACATAATTGTTTTATTAAATATTTTTTTAAGATGGATGAATATTTTGAGGTGTTGATATGAGGAATCCAAAATGCCTTGTCTAACTATATATGCACAGTGTGAGATTGCTCCGAGGAATTGGTATGTTAGACCAATGAATAATGCTAAAATAAGAGCACTAAATATTGGAGTTTGATATATAAGAATAAAATTAAATATACACGTGAATTATATATATTTTAATCACTCTTAAAAGTGATAAACATGAACTTTTACATGATTATAATTTGATTGTGTTTGACTAGTCTTAGTGGTCTTATTGTAGAGGTGTTTTTGGATGCTTAGAGCTTGAGTGGTGATGTCAAATATACATGGTAAGGTTATTAGATCATGAATAATATATTGATGTGATTTTTTTAGGTTTTTTTTTTATAAAATTTACTATGTACCTCAATTCTAGAAGATAGACTTTTCTATGTTTTAAGACCTAATGGTGAGTAGGCTAGAAGGCTTGGTTCAAGTGGTGAGTTGGATTTCCAGGTGACATGTACCTATGTGAGAGTGATAAAGGATATATTGGAGGTAATATTTATGTGTTTTATCCTTTGATTAAGTTTTAAGGTGGTCTAAGAGGTCACAAGTATAATGTGTGGGTGTGAAGGCTTATTTGCTTTAGGTCTCAACAAGGCCTAATGGATAATTTGGGTCTTAAAGACAATGAAAAAACTATGGATTGGTTTTATCACCAATGTAACATGTGTGTGGACCTATAATATGTGTTATTAAATTATGTAAAGTATCTTGGATGACTAATATGGGTTAGATTAATAAGTGTGGTATAAAGGTAAGGCCTAATTGGCCTATTTAGACTTGTGTGTGTGTGTGTGTGTGTGTGTGTGTGTGTGGAATTAATAAAATGATAGAACCATTTAAATATAAGGATTAGGTCATTGAGGACCATCAAAGGGTGATGAAAATTAGTCATGCATATTTGATCAATTTGATTTAGGTGGACACATAGGTCATTAGAACTAATGTACCTAGAAGAGGCATATTGAGTGAAGGAGCCTAAGTGGATTATATGAGGTAGAGAGGCAAGTTTTTAAGAGTTAGAGAAAGATAAATCCATCATCAGGTGTGTTAGATACTATATCAAATGTGGAGATAAGTTTGAAGGTGATTTAGTTAGTACTTGATCATCTAGGGGGTTGTATCCTCCTTGCTAGTTGGTGTTAGCTAAAGGTCAAGTGGGTGCTTGACTAAATTGAGGGGTGGGTGATCCTTGATTAGTTGGTGGTGGTATAAATTTAATATTTTTATTATAGGATAGTATTCCATGTGATTGGTTTAGTGGGTTTTATCCCCCAAGAGGGTTTCCCACATAATATCTTGTTGTATCTTATGATGTGTTATTATGGTTTTTTCTCTATAAATTATTTGATCTTATGTGAATATTTGCTTTATGTAATGGTAAATGAAATTTAATATACATTTTTTTCTACTAATTCACCCTCCTTATTAATATCTACTTCCAAAAAAAGGTAGTAGATTTCCTTAGTCAACTCTCAGTTTATGTGCTCTTCATGGTGACAAACATGTGTGACCATAATTGCATAGAGTGGGTCTCACTCTACTCAGATGACCAAGAAATCATAGTGACATAAATAATCCTATCAAAAGGTATAAAAGTTTAGGATTCTACTTGTCTAACCATCTTCTCTACAAACTTAGACATCCATGCATTCCTAATGACACACCTCACCAATGACTCATCAGTGATGTACACTATGAGAAGAAGTTATAACATTTTTGCATGACAAATACTCTAGCTACATTAATGTCACAATTTTAATAGATACACATTTTCATATACATGAAATGCCACATTAAGTATTTCATTCCTTAGTACATCACCAAGCTCACAAACAAGAAGATAGGACTTTACACACCTATATCATTTCTATCCATACCATGAGAATCTACCAGCATACATTTCATGACTAGGTTGCCTACAACAAAAATTAGCATGACGTTGTGTTTATTTTAATGGATAAGTTTTATAATATGGATATCTAGGTCACTTACAAGACATACATTAATGTAGTTGTCACTATGTAATATTTATTCAGCCATGTTTAGTTTTCTCTTGGGCTTCCGACATCCATTATTTCCAATTGATATTTGTACTTTATAAGTTACTTTTGGAATGTATTATGGGACTTGATGGGTGTTAGTTGGATCAGTTGATATATTTTCATCCATAGATATATGGACAAATCAAAGTGGCCAATTTCAAACTTTTTCATCTTCTAAAAATGTAACACCACACATATGCTTAAACTTGGGATGCCAATATATTGTATATTCAACATGCATACAATAGATCCTTTCATACATATATGGTTCACAATCCATTTCATATATTTTTATTATTTCAACCTTCATCACCTATAGAAATTTCTTACTACACACTAGATGACACTGAGTCATACACATAAGAATAATAAGTAAATATAATTGATAAGTTTCTGTAACACATCCAGTCTATTCATTAATAAGTTTAATAGATCTTCTCTCACACATAAGAATAGTACAAGTAGTGCCATGATGAACATCACACACCTCATGAATTATTAGTTGGAAATAAATTTTGGCTTCGCCTTCAGAAGGAATGACTCAAAGGTCCACACCAAAATATCAAGCCTCTGTGTTATGGTCCTTACACCATTCTATGCACAACTAGTGAGAAAGCCTTTGTTCTTGATATACCTTAGTACTTGGGTATATACCCATTAAAGGATGATATAATACATATTCATAACATAATTATATTTATTCATGAATTTAATATGTATATACATATTTTAGACATTTTAATCTATTTTACCTATTATTTCGTTTATGAATAGAATTTGTATTTCCTTCAAGTAAGACTTATACTCCATTGGATGTGTGTTTGATTGTTCCATATGAATAGTCTACACACATTAAATTTATACAACCAAACTTAGTCGTTACCCACACACTCTATTTTGGGCCCCATGGTGTGGATCAGGTCACCTCATGTGATACCCACATTTCCTCCCATGGGCACAATTAAATTAATCTATATATTGGCCAATCATTGTATCTATAGATGTAGATATTATTTCCTTATTATATTTGTGTCATATCCTACCATCCCACCTTGTTTAGTATTAATAATTTTGGGTTTATAAGACACCCCCTATCATTAGCATCTCTTATATTCTTGCATTTGTTTTTTTAATTTGGGTTGTGGTGTATCTATGCTCAATGCATTGTAGGGAATAACTTACACTAAAACACTCTTTTCTACTTCTTTCCTAAGAAATTATCATATTCGTATGTAACTAATTATATCTTCACTATATTTATCCACTTGTGAATGGAATGCATAATCATGTGATTTAGGTGGATTTGAATTGATAATTTACTCAATAGTATGGTCCTTAATACCTTGTAGTCTCCAATAAGCTTCAATAGGTTATAATGACACTTTTTATTGATCATCATCATTTATTGTTTCTTCTCTTAGGGATCCCACCTACTCTATGTGAGATTCATCCACATGCCATCCCCATTATATAGGTCCTAATGACATCTTTCATGTCAAAATATCCCCTCTATCTAGGTTATTCTCAATGATCACCTTTTATTAAGCCTCATTGTACTTGAATATTTTCAAATCATAAAAATATAATCTATCAATGTTTGAAGCTCATTTAAATTTTTAATTTAACAATGCTTGTTTCTCTTAATTTTTTCTCATTTATTAATTTGGAAAAATATAAGAAACTAGTAATAAGGGTATGGTAGAAATACCTGGTTGGTGATGCATGCATAATCTAGATGAAAGTGGAGGACTCCTCTTTGGATAGGAATGAATAAATTAAAAATAAGAAATAATTAATAAAAGGGATTTTTATCAAGATAGTTAAGTGTATTTCCTAGTGTGAGCTAGATCTAAGAAGCATACACTTACTAGGAGGCTGTCAATCCACTGTTGATAACAATCAAGTTGAAAATGACAAAAGTAACATACTTGTATAAAGTAAATGAAATGCAATACAAGAAGAAAGTAGAATTATTATTAAATAAAATGACTAAATATATAAAAATATGGTCAATAGTCATGCTAAGGTGGGTGAAGCCAGGTTCAAAAAGTCAAAAAAAGGTCTATGAATAGGTAGAAACATAGAAAGTTAGGTTTGGATGGGGTTAAGGGGATGAAAATAACTTGTTATTATTTTTACCACAGTGACCATTAGAAGTTGGGTGAACCATCAATAGTTAGGATAATCATCGATGGTTAGGTAATCATCAGTGGTTTGGGGTGATCATTGGTGGTTGTGCTAACTATCAGTAGTTACCGATATATTTTTAAAGGTATTAAAAAAAGAGTTACAAAATAGGTGGGTAGCTAGATAATGGTTCTATTTAGGATTTGATGCAAAGGAAATAAGGCATAGATAGGTCTAATTAGGTGGGAGAGGTTAGAAATCCAAAATAATGAAGACCAAGTATAATATACCTATAGCTTGGTAGATGGCTAATGGATGAAGGCTATGGCAATTTCTCTAGTGTAATAGTAATTTGGCCTCAAAAGCAAATTCGATGGATTTTTGGGTATCTTTTGCTAATATTGAGTTGTTGAAGGAAGATTTGATGGTGGAGAGATGGAATACCTATGTGAAAAAATATTTGATATCTTGAACATGGATCCATTTCACCTCCTACTCCCCTCCTTTTATAAGAAAAGAGAGATGGAGGATAGAAGGTTCCCTAGAGAGTGAGGTTACTAATTACAATTCTTAGAAGTTCATTATCACTACACAAGATGATTATATTAAATTTTGCCTCATTATCTCTCATATAGTTGGTGATTTGTTAAGAAGGTGAGGACTTAACCATCAACGATCAGGCTAACCATAGATGATTGAGCTAACCATCAATGATCATATGTCTAAGGGTAAAAGGGTCAAAATAAGTTAAAAGAGGTTAGTTAAAAGGTTAAGTTAGTAGTTTTATGAGTTAGATAACTATGTGTTTAACTACACTCAAGTTTTGATAGGGATCCTAAGGCATTTCAACAACTAGAACTGTTGTGTGTAGTTTTTTATTGTCTAAATTTTTCTCTTTTTTGTTATGTAGGTTTAAATTAAAAATATTCAAAATAAAAATGGAGTGTTGGTTGAATTTATAATTTACTTAAGTATGGGAGAAGGTGTTGTCCCTCAAAATGGGAGTTGATGAGGTGAAATTGAAATTGAGACATGGTTTAATAAGTGGTATATGATGAGTCACAAAGTTGGTGACAAAGGGGTTAGGAATTTGAAATGAAAACATGTGCAATAAATTTGACTAAGTGTGATAGTCAAGATTGTACAAAGACAAAAGTTTCTAATGCTGGTAAAAATAAGTTTGATTTTAGAAGAACAAGTGATAGGGTAACTGGTTCACAGTATTGGTCATAGCTGATTAGGTTACTCTATAAGTCTCCTAAGTAGGGTTGGTGTTTTTTTAGGTATCTAAAGTAGGAAGTGCTCCCTTTAAAAACACAAATGGTCTAGTTTTGTACTAGGTTGTGAAAATTTTGAATGGTTAACATGGAAAAAATAGTTGATGAAATAAAAAATACAAAGCAAGGTCATCACAAAACATGTGAATAGTTTGGGTCAAAAATAGCCAACATCAAAGTGGACATGGTCTAATGGTTGGGTCAAATAAGGGTAATCTCCAAAAATTTCAAATTTGGTTTTGGGGAGATTAGGTGATCTCTAAAGCCAGGGCACTTAGGTATAGGTGCCTAAAAAAGTATTTTCTAAAAATGTGGACTCTCATGACCATTGATAGTCAAAGGTCCTAAGGTTGACTATCAATGGTCTCTCAGATTGTTGATGGTCTGGGGGAAGCCTAAAAAGATAAAATAAAAAAGTGAAAATGAAATTTCATTTTCACCTTTGATAATTTGACTTTGTGCTTTTGTGATTTCATGTAATCTAGTGATTTGGTGTTAGGTATTTAACTATGAGATTTGATTGAGTGTTTGGGTAAGGTGTTGATTATGGATTAGTTGAGTGTGTTTGAGGAGATTATCTAGGACCAAATATGTAGGGTACAAAATGACATGGCCAAGTGTTAAGATGTGGGCTCTGACCTTGACAATGATCAAGGAATGAGGTAGGGGGTGTATTAAGTTTGTAGATTAGTTGATTTTGTTATTTATGAAGTTGAATTTGGGTAATTTATGATTATTTGGAAATTGGCTTTGGGTGGTGTTGGGACCAACATACCCCCATTTTTATGATTGTACAAAATAAGGGCCCTTGTGAATGTTTCAAAACATATGCACCTTGAATTGACTTTGGGAAGGTCGTTCTTTATAAAAATTTGAAGATTACTCACCTAAAAAGAAATGAACCTCTACATATTTGATTGTGATTTTGATTTATGTACTAAACCTACTAATTGTTGTCTTTAGATGATGAAGCATAGTTTCCATGAAGAAAGGTAAGGTTCCCAAATGAAAAAACCCTATGATTTGAATACAAAAATGGTGGGAGAAACTTAGTGGGAAATTGTATTTCTTTTTGTGAAAAACCCTAAGTCTAATTTTATATTAAGGATCAATCTTGTTTTCAACATGAACAAACCTTAATATAAAATCATACTTAAGCCCTTTTTACTTCCCCCTTTGGTTACCTATTTTTTAGTCAAAGGGCCCCTTTCATTTATTACCAAGACTTTCACTAATTTTTAGCCTAGGCTTCAATCTTAAAATGACTTTTGTGTTTATTAACACAAGCAACATCTTAAGACCAAAACCTTCATCTAAACCATTATTAATATCAAGTCCTTAACTTAAAGTTCATGAACTTCCTTAGATACAATGACTCTTTCTTCCCTAGATATCTGATCTAATGGCAAGAAATATCCTAGGAGGAACTACACACCAACTTCAAGATTTATTAAAAAAAGTTATTATGGGATTTAATTTGAAAATATTGCTCCCATAATTTGACATCTATAAGGATGTATTTGATGTTATTGATACCATCAATTTAAACCTCATCTAAACTTTCAACTAAGTGTAAAAGGGGACCACATTAATGTTTTGACCTTAGGCTTAGCAAAATAAACCTTATCTTTAAGTTTATTGTATTTATATATATGATAGACTCAGGACTAATAATTTAAATTATGACTATATATATAACCTATCATACTAAATTAAATCTCGTGCACTTTTGTAGATCTAATGATCTGTAATTATTCAAAAGGTCTGGATATAATAGTGTGAAGATGAAAGGCTCCCTAGAGTTCAAAGCTAATTAGTTTTGACCTCTCAGATCATGATCAAAGGTCCTCACTGTAATTCCTATCTTAATATAATGGTGTGCATCAACTTTGAAGTCTTGGAAGTTCTTGAGAGCATGAAATATGACACTTCATCATTTGACCAAAAGAATTTTGTAGGCTTAAAATTGATAGTTTTACTCACATCATTTGACATCCATGAGGACATCTTTGATGTTAGCGAATCCATTAATTTCAACCTTAGCTAATTATTTTAGCCTAAACAAATGGGGCATTTTTAAATGGCCTTTCAAAAGAATCCTTAGAATATTAATATAGAAAACTTAGCATAAAAGGATTTGACCTAAGTTTATTAGTTTTATTGACATAAATAGACCTTAGGAATGTATTTTAAGCCTAAGTTTTATTAAAGTTTTAGGAATATTTAAACCATGTGCATATTTTAAGATCCAACAAACTATGCTTGATCAGATATTCAATCTAATGATGTGAGATGAAGAGTGAGATTTGAAAACTAATGGCTAGTTTTAAAAATAGTCATCATGAGAATGCCACGAAATGAGATTAGGAAGGCCATGTAAGCTCTAAATGAAAAATCCAAAGATTTGGTATGTTGAAAATACATAATTCACATAAGTGAAGCCATCCATAGAATCTAATGCATAAATTAATTTATTAAATCAGCCACCTTTCACCATTAATGCTCTAAGAATCCCTAGCAGAAATAGTACAAAAACTTGATTCTTGACTATTTGATATATGATTATGTTATGAAAGATCAAATTTCATCTTGAGAAAAGAAAAGATGCTCAAACACACAATTAAATTAATGAATCATGGTGGTAGCTATTAAATAATGGAGAGAAGAGGTAGAAGTGTATTTGACTATAAACAATGAGGAAAGGCATTTTGCGGACACAAAATTAGACACTGGGGCACTCAATAATGGAATGAAGAATTGGTCTAAAATATTATTTGATGTTGAAGATTTATAGCCTCTCACTTATAGTGTATAAAATATTGTAGTAACCAAGAGGAAATTTTATGACTTGGTTGCAATTCAGATGTTTGGTCTTCATCAAGCAGTTACAAAACTAGAAGTAATCCATTGTGTTGATATCCTTGTACCTATGTTTATAGATTGTAGAATTGATGGTGATTGGATATTTAGGGAGGGTGTGTCAAAATACATAACATAAATTTCTCCTTAGCTTTTAAAGGCTATTATAAACTCCTTAAAGCTCATATAGACCTCCCCACCATCAAAGAGTGGACAACTAAGCATAATTTAGACATTATTCTAAGACTCTGGTTAAACTAAGGAACATATATATCTAGGAACCATGATGATAAGATCCCCATTATTCAATTAAGGGAGGGATTTAGAATAATTATGACCCTATAGAATAGATCTTCCATGTTAGCCACCACAAGCTATGTCAACCCCAGATGGGTTTCTTACATATATTTCATGGTAGAAGAGAAGCTAACTCCACCTATTAGAGAGCTAATTAGCATCCACTTGGGGAGTTAATTATATGACATAAAAAAGAAGACCAACTAAAAATTCACCATGATGTCATATCTATTTGACTCATTGATGGCCTCCACTCATATTCATGGTATCAAGAATTAATCCTCTCATAGCAAGATTGCCATATCCCAACATTATTCAAAATTACATATCTTTAAATATAGGGACTACATGCAATTCATTTGTTATTGCAATATCCTACTTTGGTTAAGACCATTACAAGGAACCCCATGCCCTGAGTGTACCACCTCATCAAGAAATATGCAGAGACCATGGGAGACATATGGTATTATCCAGACTATGCCATCATTAAGATGGAGGGAATCATGACTCAGACATCTAGATTGCCAATCTATGTCCCTATCTGATTGGATAAATACGAAATTATTTTCCAACTCCTCTAAGGGATTGAAAATGTATGCAGAGAAAAGAAGAAAGGTTTATTTCACCCTTTCCCATTCTTGATTGGAAGAACCATGATCCATGGCTGGAAATAGTTGGATGTTATATTTGGACATAAGTATTCCTTTTATTTTTGAAAGGATGACCTCAAAGGATGGGACCCAAATAAAAAGGTTGTCCCCCATATATAATCTAAGAAGATAAAAAATGTGGCCTATGAACATAGGGTTGGCCCTTATGACTATCTCTACATTAAGGCTATAAAATTTGAGGAAGTGATAGTTAGGTGCAAGCAACATGGATTCAAAATTGAGCATAGGTTACAAAGAAAAGAGAAGCCAACTGGAGAAATTTGGCAAATGAACCCATTACAATATCATCTATTACCTTCCACCTCAAGTGTACCTTCAAAACAAACACAACAATAAGTGCCCCAAATTTAAGGACCTAGTGAGAGGAAGTTAGAAGAAAGACTAGGGGAAGGTCCTTCATCATCAGTTCTACCTCCAAGACTATCTTCTCTAGTAGAGCACATTGATATGGTTTCCATAGAACCATATGAAATAGTTGAAGAATTATTCAAAAAACTTATAAAAACATATGGATCAGATCAAGAGGATGAAAAAAATTGAGGAAGCTCAAGTTGAATTGGCACAAGTTGAAGAAACATAGACAAGTGAGATGGAAAAATGGAAAGAAGTAGTTCTAGATTTAGTCCCTATCTCATAGAAAAAAAGAGAATCAGGGATGGCCCTTATTCCCAAGTCTTCCAAAAGGCCAAAGGTGACATGGACCTATCTAACTAGTGAAGTTAACCTGTTTAGTGATGACTTCCCCATACATGGACCTATTATCCTAGATTGGTTAATATATGGAAAGGTCTAAAACATTCCATCAAAGTCCCATTTATGGGAAATTACTAGCACTATAGGTGTTAGTACCCATGATGATATTAAACCCTAGATTAGAGAGCTCATGAAGGAGTAAAAAGAGAGGATAATTGTCAAAGATAAAATCGAAAGTATAAAAAAGTGAATGATCCTTAAGCATCAAGTGGAGCAGAGATTGAAATCCTAGAAGATTCCAAATTCTCTAAATAAACACTTACTTTACAATACAATCTAGAGACAACTATATTTGAGAAGGTAATAACAAAGAAAGCCACCATAGGCACTAAGGATTTCACCTTCAAAAGAGTGAAGCCTTTTGTGGGTCTAAATTCTATGCATGGTAAAGTAGTAGGGGAACACCCCATTCATTAGGAAGACATATCAAGTTTGGTTATGGCCCAATCAGTAATGACCTTGGTTGGGTCTAGGGAATGAAACAAAGAATCATCAACCTAAAAAAAAAGAAATATTTGGAAGCATAGGTTGCATTCTCAATTCCTGAGGACATATTAAAGATGCTAAATACATCTCTTCTTGACCTATTTGAAGGATTGGAGAACATAAAGCTTATATTAAGTGCCTTAACCCATCAAGTTGAGATGGCACAAGCCTTAACCACCCAATGGTAGGACTCCCAAGCCTAGGTAACTAAATTTATTAAGATATATGTAACAAAATAGGCCTTGGACTTCAAAATAATCAAACTCATACATCTAGACATCCTTTAGGTAATCAAAGTGGATAAGCTATAAGATTTAAGCCCCTAGTGAAATAATGTTAATAACTTCATGAAGGAAGAAAACTACCTATTAATTAGGATGGACAAGTTCTTGGGGCCTCTATTGACCAATCCTTCTCAACCTACTACCATGGGCCTGGTAGATGATGAAGAGTTTAAGAAAAGGGTTAATGTCTTCATACAGAACATTAAGGAGAATCAAGGCTAGTTTGTTAAAGACAATCAAAAGATCCTTGATTTCATCCTTACCTCTGGAAGGTAGATTTTAGAGGCATAATTCATCATATAACTCATGGCAAAAAGTGAAAAATAATTCAACACATTGGCAAATCAAGAAGAGGATTATCTGATGAAGAATGCATTGGATTTTGAGCTAATCAAAGAATAATATACCAAGATGAAGGACTTCCTCAAAAATTGATGATCAAGGGACCCACCACCAATGTAATGGAAAAGAATATTCTTTTGTAAAATATATATGCTAATCTGTTAGCATATAGTAGTTTTATTTGTCAATTTTGACATAGGAGGTCATGTACATTATAACCTTTATATGAAGGATAGTTGTCCTTATCTTACATGTGGGTGTTTCATAAATATAAATGATAAACTACCTATGTTCTCTATAAATAGACATGGGTTACCATTTTTTAAGGGAGATACTCTGATCAATTGCATACAAGAAAGCATTTTATTACAACTAAAGAATTTTGAAAGGATTGTCTGTATAGTGTGTTAAAAAGCTATTGCTATCTCTCAATTGCATGTTACTGTATTAGATTTGAATGGTTCTTTGTATTTTGAGCTAAATTTTATATCATAAGGTTGTTAATTTATGCTATGCTAAATTAGATAAAATATCTTAGGTTTACTTCATTTTATTTTGCTCTAGATTTGGATGTGCTTATGCCATTCATATTACAGTAGAAAAAATCTTAAAGTAAAACTAGTTCTTACTTATGATCTTCATAATTCCTTTGAATCTTACCTATTTTATTGTAAAATTTGTGTTCAAACTATTTTGAATTATAAATTGGTTCATGTTTTCTCAAAATAATAAGAACTTTATCATAATATCTAGGATAGAAGCATGTAATCACATCTTTTTTTCTTCCTTACCCTCCTTTTTATTATTTTTAATCAAATCTCACTTTAGTTTAAAATCATTATTAATATCCACATAGATTAGTTTGGGGATCATAAATATCATAAAGTTTCAAGTATATGACCCTGGTAGCTCCCAAAAACCAAATTAAATAAATATTGTGGACAACTCTCACACTCTACTTCTATTTCACCACACCCATCTAAAATTTGTCACAAACTATAACTCATACCTTGGATCCTTAAGATCCTAAAATGAGAAGTGTTCATCAACACTAAGAACACCTATGAGACAATTAGAAGCATCAATAGGAGTAGCTCCATTGCCACTGGAAGGAGGGCCCACATGATCAATTATGATATTTCTTACATTAATTTTGAAGGATTATTATCCCTTATGAGTGATTTTTCACTCTAAGTGTAAATATCCTTGATCTTTAAGTGGTGTTACACCTATCTTTGTGCTTCATAAGGTAAGATCTTAGTTATTTGTAAATTATGGTTAAATTCCAGTAAAGATGGCTTATGGTTTTAAGAATTCATAGTACTTGAGATTAGGATAGCTTATTTTGGTTGAAGATTGGCAATTCTTTATGAATATTGAGTTTATTTAAGTCATTGGTTGCAAAGACTGGTCATCTTTGCATAATTCAACACATCTTTGAGCTTACTTAGTCAAAGATCAACATCCTTTGTCTCTTTAAAAAAAAATCTTTATAGAATAGGCTTAATGTACAAGTTGATTGTTGTTCTTTGATAAATCTAACTTAACACACCATATTTCAAATAGGATCCTTAATCTTCAATATGGAAATGCCAAGGATCAGGACTAGATCACATTCAGAGACCAAAGAACCCTTACTCAAGGTAGAAACCCACATAAGAACCAATTGTCAGGATCCCTACTCACTAAGAGCACACTTGATTATCTTTGTATAAGCAACTAAACACAGAATTTAACTAGAATAATAAGTAACTAGAATTCAAAAACATCACAAAATTTGAGAGACAATACACACTTGTATTAACACTATTCTAGAAGGAAATATAATAAAGAGATCACACTCTTCCCACACCTCTTGGGCATACTAGTAATATTCCCTCAAGAGTTCTCTCTCTCAATTACAAACAAATCAACTTAAACACAGAGTTTTTGTTTCAACCAGTCAGTAACAATATTACCAGTACCACCGAGTACACACACATACTCCAAGTCTGAGTACACCACGTACTCCAAGTAAATCTCACCTGATCTTGCACACCTATAGATCAACCTGGTTTTGCACACCTACAAACCTAGATCTTACTTACCATGTAGATCTCACCTAATCTTGCTATACTACAGATCAATCTAGCCTTGCACACTTGTTGACCTAGATCTTACACACCTGGAAGAACCCTTGTCCTTGCCTCACCAAGTCCTTATGATTCTCCCTTGGATAGAACCCTTCTGATTCTACAGAACCCTTATGATTCTACAAATTACGATATATCCCATGGGTCTCTTAAATAGATCCCATACAAAAAATAATTAGACTTTCCAATTACAATAATTAGAAACACAGCTCCAAGACTAAAATTAGTCTTTACATGAAAACAACCAGTTTGTTAAACAAATTGTTCATGTAACTAACAGTTCTATAACTACACAGGTGACTGACATTAGTCACTGTCTATTTGGAGATAACTGACATCGACTGATCCATGACTTATGTCAATAGCTTCTTGTCCACCTCTGACCGTTGTTAGTTGGCCTGACCAACATCAATTACTATGACACTCAGCACCTCCTCCATGTTTGCATATGAGTGAAGCTTTTAGCTCCACAACCTAACAATCTTCCACTTGGAGATAAACAGTTACACCTATACCTATACCTGTACATCATCTAATTTATTTCCTAGCTTGTATCCATGTTCAAGTTCAATCTTGAAGACTAACTACCACACATCCTATGGTGCTACACCTGTCATCCAAGTCCCCTACCACATATGAATCTACATACCCATGTAGAGAAGTCCCTGACCCTGCATCGCATGTATACCTATTATTGGTCCCTCTTAGATACCTGAGAATCCACTGAACTACTTTCCAGTGCTTCTTTCCCGGATTGGCCACAAACTCACTGACAACACCCACTACTTGGGCAAACTCAGGTCTAGTACTCATGTACTCAACCTCATCATGTGATTGGGGACACTGTTCTGTGAACTATCCATCCATAGGTGTGCTAATCGATTCAACATCCTACACTACCTTATTCACATAATCATCTTGAGACAATATCAACCTGTGATCATCCCTATCTCTAGGAATACTCATGCCAAGGATTTTTGTTCCTCCTAAATCCTTCCTGGCACACCACTAAACTAATTTTACCCTTAGCTCAGCAAAACCCTGCATGTGTGACCCTGCATCAAGCATATACACTACATACAGTAACAGGATAATGTCATGACCATTATCCACCCTAGTAAAATAAACATAATGGTTACAATGACATTGACTAAAGCCATGGTTTGTCATACACCTGTCAAACTTGTACCACTATCCTGAAGCTTGCACAAGACCATATGACCTGGCCTTTCATCTCACGTGTCCATTCTCTCTCTTATTTAACCTGGGAATCCATTCATCTTTTAGTGCTTTCTTTCTGGCTAGCAACTCTACCAAATCTCCCCTTTGGTTCTCTTTCAAAGAATTCATGCCATGCTCCCACTGTTTCCTAGATTCTACCTGCTCTGCTTCTTTAAAACTTCCTGGTTCTTGACCATCAGTGAGCAACAAGTAGTATAAATAAGGTGAATAATGAATTTGAGGCTTGCTTACCCTTTTAGTCCTCCTTATGGGCATTTGAGACTCCTTGATAGCTTGCTATCTGCCTAAAATCCATTCTCTGGTCGACCCTGGTCTGCACCTGACTGATGTCGAATCCACCTGATCACCTATGCTGGTTCCCTAACCGATGTTAGTGTCCACTTGCCTGACACCACCGACTTCGGTTTGCACATGAGTGACGTCATTCCTTGCCTATTTGATGTCGGTTACACTTGACTGACGTCGATAACTATGTTTTCCTGTGAGTGATGACTTTTTACCCACGAGCTCACCTTGGATCATAACCTTGTCCAAACTGCCCTACTCAGAACTATTCAACCCCTGTGACTAATCTCTATCCATCATCTCCTCCAAGAAAACCAAGGCTTTCTAGTTTTTAAGTTTGTCAAAGACATTTGTCTTCCTCTTAAGAACATGCATCTCCTTCTTATTCATGTGACCAAGCCTACAGAGCCACATCTTTGCAGCTACATCTGAAGTAGATAAACCAAAAGGATAATCAATAATACAAGTAGATAGATAAAGAGTACCTACTTTCTTACCACATGCTAATTCAAGTGCATCCACTATGAGAGTTAATGTGTATCCCTCATCACCCAACTTTTCTATAGAAATTAGACTCCTCTTCAGGACTAGGACCTGCATGACATCCTTCAACACCCATGTGTTGATCATTTGCAATTTCAGTCACACTTCCCCTTTGCCAACAATTTGACAAGGCTCACCAACCCCTAAATAAATCTTTCCAAAGTCTCCAAGGACATTAACATGGAAAAATACTCTATTTGGGATTGCATGGAAAGAGGCAACAAAATCTATAAACCAAGATTCTACTTTATCCAAGGAACATATAAGAGCAACCCATGTAACAATACCTGCAACATATGCTTCTTTGTTTCCTTCATGATAATCTTCTACCAACCAACAATCTTTCTTTACCTACTCTTTCTTTCTATAATTCAGTAATTGAGAATTATTTCCATTGAATTCCTCCATTCTTAGCTTACTTTCTTTTGCCATTGCTATACTCCCACTCAATTAGAAACCCCTGAGAGTGACCTATAATAAAAAAACACTTAACAAGCTCTAACCACCTATTAGTGTACCTCACCAAGCTCTGATACCAATTGTCAGGATCCCTGCTCACTAAGAGCACACTTGATTACCTTTGTATAAGCAACTAAACACAGAATTTAACCAGAATGATAAGTAACTAGAATTAAAAAATAGCATAGAATTTGAGAGACAATACACACTTGTATTAACACTCTTCCAAAAGGAAATACAATAAAGAGATCACATTCTTCCCACACCTTTTAGGCGTACCAATAATCTTCCCTTAAGAGTTCTCTCTCTCAATTACAAATAAATCAACTCAAACACAGAGTTGTTGTTTCAACCAGTCAGTAAAAATACTGCCAGTACCACTGAGTACACACACATACTCCAAGTCTGAGCACACCATGTACTCCAAGTAGATCTCACCTGATTTTTCACACCTCCAGATCAACCTATTTTTGCACACCTACAAACCTAGATCTTACTTACCATGTAGATCTCGCTTGATCTTGCTATACCATAGATCAACCTGGCCTTACACACCTACCAACCTAGATCTTACACACCCAGGAACCCTTGTCCTTGCCTCACCAAGTCCTTATGATTCTCCCTTAGATAGAACCCTTTTGATTCTATAGAACCCTTATGATTATAAAAATTACAATACAGCCCATGGGTCTCTTAAATAGATCCCATACAAACAATAATTAGACTTTCCAATTACAATAATTAGAAACACAGCTCCAAGACTAAAATTAGTCTTTACATGCAAACAATTGGTTCGTTAAACAAACTGTTCATGTAGCTAACAGTTCTGGAATCACACAGGTGACTGACATTGGTCACTTTCTGTCTAGAGATGACTGATGTCGGCTGATCCATGACCGATGTTGGTAGCTTCCTGTCCACCTTTGACTGATGTCGATTAGCCTGACCGGCGTCGATTAATGTGACACTCAACACCTCCTCCATGTTTGCATATGGGTGAAGCTTTTAGCTCCACAACCTAACACAAAGAAAGATAGAGGAAGGTGTAGGCATTCCAAGTCTCTACCATCTTCACCCTTACAAGGGGTTCTTGCATTTAATCTTAATCTAAAAATGGCATAGCTTGAAAGTTATCCCATCAATGTATTAGGTGCAGTTCATAACTTACCTCATAATATTGAAAATCACTTGCCAATATTTATTCCAACTGGTGTTGAAACTATAGAAGAACATGTTAAACCTTTCAAGGCTATTTTATGATTGTTAAATTTTATTCATGAAGATGCATCATGTATATTGTTTCCATTCACATTCAAGGATGTTGCATATGAATGGTTCCTTAATTTTCTTGACAATTGTATTACCTCATGGAATAACTTTGACACTATCTTTATTGATCAATTTGGGAAGATCATTAGCCCCTATATCATTTATCACTAATTTACAACCATTAAGAGAGATGAAAGTGAACCTATTAGATCCTTCAATGCTAGGTTCCAAAAGATGTTTAGCTAAACCATGGATCTATACAAACCTAATGAGGCTTTAGCTTTAGAAGTTTACTAAGATGCAATAGAACCTATGACCTTTGTGTTTCTAAAAAGGACCATCCCAGCTATCAACACATTAGCTCAAGCTTATTGTGAAGTAATGGTTATTAGTGATCAAATGTTGCCCCAAGGGTAGATGGTTTATTCTATCCAAACAATAAGCCCCAAATTCTTGTATTGAACCTTTTTTTCCAAATAATAACCAAAATTATCCAACCTTGAACCAACTCCCTACTCTAAATGTATTACCTACTAGCCATGTTACTCCTAATCAGAACCTAGGTTTCTTGAGTCATCAAGCTACTACTAGATCTCACACTAGTGACCAAAATGATTTAGTGCTAGTCAATGGTGCTAAAAATAACCAAGTCTAAAGTTGTGAGACCCTAAATAATGATAATGAGTCTATATTAAATATGGTCTAGAATCTCAACACAATTTTCTTACAAATACAAAAACAACTTAGAAATGATAATGGCAACTCTAGAAGGAACGTCACCTTCCAAAAGTTCAATAGGCCTAGAAATATATTTCAAAATGATAGCTTCTATAAAAACAACAAAGCTAATGAACCTTCTTCTATTAACAAGAACATGGATATTAATCTCACTAATATTGCCTTGTTAGACTATTGTAGAGTACATGCCACATCTAATCATGGTGAGATTGATTGCATTGAGTTTTTAAAATATTTTGAAGCTTTTCAATAAGAACTTGACACACTTGAAGTAGTCCCAAATAATGATACTACTACAATTCCTTCTGGGTCCAAGTCATCTAACCAAGTGCACATGGTAGAGAAATTTCAATTCCCTTTCTAAGAAGATAATGAACCTAAGAATATTCTTAAAAAGATCCAGGCATTCCAACAATTCTCGAAGACATACCTTTTGAGAAATAGAGAGAAAAAATAGCCATTATAGGATACCTATAGACACCACATCAAGGAATGATCATGAACCACCTAAGGATAGTTATTCCAAACCTATTACTGAACCTTCATGAAAAATTGGTTATAAAATTATGGAAGATATGAACAAGATCAAAGACAACATCACTTTACATGAAATAACATAGATTACAGAATAAAGGGAATTACTCTTGGAATCATTGTCTAAAAAACTTGGGAAACCTTTGAAGAGTGATAGTGCAAATGTGACTGTGCAAGTAACCAAATCAGAGTCTCCACCCTTCTTAATCATAGTTGAGATGTTTGGGAAGAATGCCCATAATTTCCTTTTAGATTGTGGAGCCTCAACCAACATCATGCCTGTGGGGATATGTGAACAACTTGGGTTGACCCCAATCAAGTCTGATAGGGTGGTCACACAATTGGACAAGTCAAGATTCAAAGTCATTGGAGAGTTATTGAATGTACATATGTAGTTGGCTAATGAATCTAGGGTTCAACAATTCATTAACATACAAGTGGTAGATATTCCTAGTGCTTATGGGTTGTTCCTTAGTAGAGAATAGGCTAAGGCCTTAAATGGATACATGTTTACTAATTGTTCACACCTATGGTTACCTTGGAAGGTTATGCCAAATTAGATAAGGGTGGAAAGGGATCCTAGAATGAGACACATGATAATAAAATACAGTGTTTTAATTAAAAAGGTGAACTTCCTATATTTTGATTTAGGAATCTTCACTTTGGAAGCTATAAAAGAACTTGGTTCCAAGAACCCTCCTCTAATGCCTGGCTTATGGAGACTATATGTTGATGGTGCTAGATGTAAGTCAGGGTTAAGATCTATTATTATGTTGATAAACCCTATAGAAAATCAACATCATGCATCCTATAGATTACAATTTCCATGCACTAACAATTTGGTTGAATATGAAGCTCTCATCCTAGGATTGTAACTTGCTATTAAGTATAAAGTCAAGGAGCTCCTTGTTTGTGGAGATTTTGAACTTGAGGTCAATAAAGTAAGGAGCAAGTATCAATGTAATCTATCTTACATTAAGAGGTACAAGTTAAGAGTTTGGGAGTTGGTGGAATCTTTTGATGCTTTCAACATCATGTCCATCCCTAGGGAAGAAAACAAAATTACTAATGAGCTTGTCTCTGCTATAACTAATATCATGCCCAATCATGATTCCCAAAACTTTAGCATTAAGATAGGACCATACCCCTTAGTCCCAAACAACATGAATCATTTTCAAGTCTTCAATGATGATCAACAAATTCTATATTTCTTAACCAATTTTGGGGCCTTTGAAGCTAACATCATTAATGAAGCTGATGAAAGCACTTTTGAAAGGGACCTCAATGGTAAAATCATCCAATTAAATGATAATAATATACATAAAGGGATGATCTCATTAGAAAGGTTGTTTTATCATGACAAGATTCCTAAAACACCAAAAGTACCTAAGTTAAGTGGTAAGGACTATCATACAGTGAATCTTGGCCCACATGATCAGTCCTAACAAGTGAGCCTAGGAAAGGTTTATACTGAGATGGAAAATAGGAAGGCTAGAGAGTTGCTTAAAAAATATAAAGATGTAATTTCCTGGTCTTTTAAAGATATAAAAATATTTGACCCAAGGGTCATTATTCATACCATACCCCTCAAATAAAATTGTAAATCCTTCAGGCATAAGTAAAGACCTATCAATCCTATCTTAGAGCCCGTGATCTTTCGGGAGGTCAAGAAACTACTGGATGAAAGGATTGTGTTTCATATTAGACATCCCACTTGGGTTTACAACTTGGTCCTATTCAAAAATAATATGGGGAAATTAGGCTATGCATAGACATTAGAAATCTGAATAAAGCCTCTAAAATGTACAATTACCCCTTGCCTTCTCTAGACCAAGTCATCCAAGTTATTTTAGGATCTATCATGATGTCCATTTTGGATGGATTTTATTATTTATATCAGTCCTTATGTGACTCCATAATTTGAATGGATTGATAATGCTATTTGTCTAGTTAGTATAGTCGGCATACTACCCTAATGAATCACCAATTTATTGACTAATTTTGACTTTAAGATTAAAATAGGGCACTCATAGTAAAAAACATCAATTTTAGGCATATAATGGGGTATAATATGTTTTCATAAGGTGTTTCATAGGTCAATTAGTGTCAATTGATGTTGTACTAGCTTTGGTTGAGTGTTCTCTAGGTCCATTTATCATTCTAAGTCTTTTTCAGGGGTCAAAATGGTGCATTTAATGATTTGTATGGTTATCTTGGGAAATGTGAAAGTGTAAAAGAGTTTTATCATGTGAAATGTGTCCTAGGATGTCTATAATAAATGTCACTAAATGAATATTATAGGTTGTTTAGATAAAAGGTAGTTTTTTTGTCCAAAGATAGAAAAATGGGCATTTATACAACTTCTTTGGGAAGTGTGCCATTTGGAAAACATGAAAATGTGAATATTCACCTCCACACACCCATTTAAACTTTTTTTTTCAAGTATAATTCAAAAAAAATCATTTATAACTTATTTTCCCCCATTTTCTCTTAGCAAGAAAAGAATAGACAACTTCAAGTACTTGGTATGGATGGTATAGGTGGATTTGGGAGGAGTGATTCTAGGGGTGGATTTTTATCTGAGTGTAGTTAATTTACATAATATGAAATTTAATATTGGTGTATCCTCCTTCATTAACCATCACTAACACTATAGATAGTTTTTTATGGATTTACAACCATGAGGGGGTCACTGTTTGAGCTTATCTCAATTTTTCTTACATTGATTTGATAATTTTTTTTATTTTAGGTGTTTATAAATTATTCTTAAGACATTATCATGATTATTTTGGTTTTGGATAGTTTAAATCCCTAATAAAGCCTCTTATAAGCTTGTACATGCTTGAAAACTATCTATTTTGAATTCACAACCATCTAGCAAGTTTTCACTTCCAAAAAGGGTATGATATACACAAAAAATGAGTTAACCAAGTCATGAAGGGTTCACATGAAGTTTTGGATGTTATGTAGTGCTTATAACCCATTGGCAAGACATCAAGATGAAGATGATCAATCCAAGGGTAAGAGACTTTATTTTGGGGACTAAGTCTCTAAAGGAACAAAACAAAGAGCTCTATGTTTTTTTAGTCTCTTAAGGATGTGTGGGTGGACAATAAGTTGATACCACCTAAATACTTATTTTTATTTCTCTCATGGAGAAGGACAAGCTTGAAAAGTTTCAATAGTGGATGAGAAGGTAAGGAAATGTTTAAGATCTCTAAAGTGACCCTCAAAAACACTAAAAAATTTCAATGATTCTTATAGGCCTATGAGGGTCTAAATGTCACCTTTGTCATCTCAAAGAACAAGTCAAAATGAATCCCTACTTTACCAACATCCTTAGTAATTTTGAACAAATTTTTGATGCCAATATCATGCAATGGAAGGTGAAGTCCAATACTACATGGTTTCAAGGCACACTTATAGGCTTCTAAATCCCAAAGATCCACCTAGAGGTGTTAACAATTTTTGGTAGTTAGGTGGGATGAGGAGTTTTAACTAGTTAAGTTTAGATTTCTTTTCCTTTATGAAGTGAATGGAGAGAAGTGTTGTGCAGACTAATTACTTAATTATTACTAGATTCTCTATTCTAATTAAATATTAATTGTCAACCTTGGGTACATAATATTTTCAAGAGTTTTAGCACTATATATGCATTACTAATTTAAAAATCAATTTTCTTTTGTAATTCTAGTATAATGAATTTATGATAAATTTACCAAATAGATAGATATGAAATTTTTGTGATAGAATTATAGAACTATTCCACACTTTTGTATCATACATGCATCATATTTATAATAAAACTTAATAATAAAATCAACTTACACATCATACTATAATTAAGAGGGTCAGGATGTTTATAGCAACCCATTCTGAGGGGGCCCTTCCTCATTCAGAACTGAGTTCTAATCCCTCTTCAAGAGAAATCACAAACTTCTTACAAATTCAACTTTCTCATTACTCAATTATGAATATAAATACTATAGTTCAAAAAATTATGCTATTATTTCCTCTAAATTATCTAATTACTATTTGATCTAGGTTTTACCTTTAAATACAAAAGGTAGTTTATTGACTCTTAACTAAAAACACCAAACTAGGAAAAAATACAAATACTTAGAAACTACCCCAGTCAACCTTCAAGTAGTTAGTAACTTATTTTAGGTTTGACTGGGTTAGAGACATGGCATACTATTTTACTATTTTATTTCCTTTTGTCTTTTCTCATTATCCTTGTCTTTATCATCTTTGGTAGCACACTCAACATCTGCTTGCATGTAGGGAATCTGTATAATAACTATAATTCTTCCCAATCATTTATTTGTTTTCTCAAGATAGCTAGGTGTGTCTACAATATCTCCTCAATAATGATTTTGCTTTGTATAGTGGCTACAGGCACTCTATAGTAGATATAGGTAACCTGTTGGTAAAACCTTCAAATGCTTTGGGCATTTTGTGGTGGCTGGAGCTAACCTATAGGTGAAGCCTATAGTTGTTGTTGGTATTCTACAGTGGCCATAAGCAACCTATAGGTGAAGCCTATAGTTGATGTGGGTATTCGACAATGGTTTTAGGTAAACTATAGGTGAAGCTTATAGTTATTATGGGTAACCTATAGGTAAAACTTGTGGTTTGTATGGGTAGCCTATAGTGGCAATGGCTTAACCATATTCTATGGCTTTACATTACCCTTCAAATTATTGTTATATAAAGTCAAACCAATATAATTCAATCAAGGAAAAGTGTCAATAATTCATAACATAACACACACACACACACACACACAGATATATATATATCTCTGTGTGTGTGTGTGTGTTATGTTATGAATTATTGACACTTTTCCTTGATTGAATTATATTGGTTTGACTTTATATAACAATAATTTGAAGGGTAATGTAAAGCCATAGAATATGGTTAAGCCATTACCACTATAGGCTACCCATAGAAACCACAAGCTTTACCTATATGTTGCCCATAACACACACACACACACACACACACACACACACACACACACACACACACACACACACACACACACACACACACACACACACACACACACACACACACATATGAACATGCAAAACCATAACTCCATTCATTCATTTACATTAGTGATGGATAGTTAAGGGACTTATATAGAAAAAGACATAGACTAATCATGGATGAGGATATAAAAGTAATCAATTGGTGGTCTCATCAGTCTCCCCTACTTAGCCTCTTGCTCGACCTCGAACAAGCCTTGGTTTCATTCTAAAACCACATTTTTTTTGAAGTCTAGGGGTTCAGGATAGCTTGACCCTTCAAAGATATAAAAACCTTTAGCATTCTCAATGTGTTTCCATATTTTCTTCTCTACCTCTCTATCAGATAGAAAATTTTCTTCTCAATCAAGGATTGGGAACCAAAATATAGGGGGTTGAAATATCAATCCCAAGCATTTCACTCTCCATTTCCTAACAAGTTCAATATAAAAGTATACTATGTGGATGACCTCACTAAGGTTTTGAGGGGAGTATGGTTCATTGATTTTCAAGGCATCTAAGAGTTCTTCCCATTTGTGAGAGTAGGAAACAATTTTTTTTCTTCCATCTCCTTCTATGAGACTCAAATAGCGGTTTTGAACTTCCACCTATTTTCTAACAACCCATTGCTATGGAGCATTTGTGTTCATAAATGAGATACATTCTTATACTACAACATCTAAACTTTTGGATTCACTCTTGATCATCAGGGTGGCTTATTTCTCCTTTTCTTGATATCCTTCCATTTTTTTTCTTCTTTCAATTTCATTTAGAACATATGAAGAAAATACATTTAACAGAACATCCCCCAAATAGATATTGGGATTCCATTCTATATCACTGGGAACAACATATTGGTGAATGTATAATTCACCTAGTTGGGATTGAAGATTAGGATTAACATGTCTATACTCATTAAATAAAGATATTGGGTCACACACCATATAAGATTGATCATTTTAAATCCTATCATACCTGAATTTCAACAATTTTTCTTCCAATTATACAACATATACTCTAGAAGGGGGTCTGCACTCTATTAATAGCTCAGTAGTTTCATGTAATTTGCCAATCTTTTCCTTCAAATATCTAATCCTATTTTTATTAAATTCAAATATTAATTTTAGTTCATCATGTTGTTCTTTTGATTCAACATATCTCTTGAATATCTACACCAATTCATTGTGGTAAGCTTCATTATTACTAATTTTTTCCTTTAGGAAAATCAAAAGATCATTAGTCTCTACTGGAGTGGTGGTTGAGAAATCCACATCAATAACATCTTATATAGTGGGTGTTGGTATAGTGGGAAATGGAGGAGGAAATCCTTCATAGAAGAGTACCAAAGATAGATCATATTATATTATAGAGGCTTTTATGGGAAAGGTGGATGAGGGTGTTGCAATTTACTATACTTCCTTCTCTTTTTCTCTAGAGGGTTATACAAAATTTACTGCTCCCAAAAGAATTTCAATTCCTCATTTTCCTTTTACTTTTGTTATCTCATTTTTGATTATATATATTTCCTCCATACCATATTCCAATGTTTATAACTCTTTATCATGAGAAAATTTATCTTATTTTCTTCCTTTTTCCATAACCTCATCTTCAACCAATTCTTCTTCTCCTACATGTTACTCTACCTCTCTCAATTCTTCCACTATGTATCCAATGTTCTTGAGGAGATCAATGTCCTCCTTAGTGAATATAGATGGGAGAGGTGATCATTTTTCTTCTTCTAACTTAGAATATCCTTCATCAATAGACCATTATTCTATTTCAAATCCATCAAGAGTTTTGTTAAGCCTATGCTCTTTCCTTAGATATTCATCATCACTGATGTCTATGGTTAAGGAGGTTGTAGTGGTCTTTTATTTCTTCATCCTTTGAGATATATCCTTTTTGACACAATGGGTTTCTTCCCCTTGGTTTACATTTTACTTATAGGAGGAGTGACTATTGGAGTTTGTGTTTGTGCATTAGTTGATAGGGAAACCTCTTCTTGTACAACAAGAGATAGTGTGGAGGCATCAACCTAACATGAGGACATAATAGGAGAAGGGACATGTTGTTTTAGGCTTTCCTTCTCTATATCAGAACGAGATAAGACTAGTCTTTACCTCTTCTTCTTTATTATAGTAGTCTTACATGGACTTTCATTAGCTATGAGTTGACCAGTAACAATAGTGCCCTCAACATCTTCCTGAATAGTTTTCTAGGGCTGATCCTCAGGGGATTCCCTCTCATTAGTGCCTTCTTCTTGCTGGGGTACAATATTTTCTAGGGATAAAAATTGCTCCTAAGTGAGGTCAAGTCTAATAGAAGTTATTCCTTGTTTAATTATGATCCATATGAGGTAGTGGTGAGATAGGTCTATTTAAGTGCCCTTCTAATATTATTTAGACATTATTTTCAAGATATTCCATAATAAATTGGGAATATTAATGACTCTATTATGTCTTAAATGATTTAAAAATTTGAAATATAGTGTAAATGAGGGAATATCTTCCCTCATAGGTCATGTACCTAATAATATATGATGTTATCTCTCTCTATTCTAAATGTAGACTAAGTCTTTGTATACCTCCTTTCTTTAATACCAATATTTTATTTTCTTGATAAAAGTGTTGCCTAACCTCCTAGCCATTGGGTCTATCTTGACAATTTTCTCCCATACTTGGTAGCCCAGTTGCTTAACTCACAAAGTTATCAGTAATTAGAAATGTGATGCCACATATAGTGTCTTGGTTTCTAGAAAAAGAACCTACAAATTCCCTACAAAGAGGCTCTAAAAAATGTTACAACCATTCAAAATAGGTTATCCAACTAGCTCTATGGAAGACATCCCAATTGGCTTAGTCTCCCTATAGGTTCCTATGGTCAAAGGAGTCTCTCTACATGAATGAACCTCCCATTTTAACTTCTATATCAGTCCCTTTAACCAATAGTCAGTGGCATACTCTTTAGACTTATGGAAATCTACCTACAATAGGTTTGGTCTAAAATGGCGAATATGGGGTTTACAGGTTGGAGGTTTTGTCTTACAAATGGTAAATGTGAGGTTGTAGATTATAGGGTATGGATCAATAATTGAATATCAAGGGTTCTTATGGAGTATGAGGTTTAACTCATAGCATTATCCCCCCACTTGAGTTGTCACATGTCCTTAGGTGATGTGAGTTGAGTAGGAAGTATGGGATAAGATGAGACATTATGAGCGATAAAAGTGAAGGTTTAGTGGTGATGTGATAGAATTTTGAATGAATCATGAAAATAATAATTATATATGCTTTATTAATACCATATGTGTTATATTATAATAATGAATGACATTTTCAATAATGAAATATATAGCATACCTTTTAATAATGGTGTTTTGAATGTGACACTTAAGAAGTCGCACGTGTGTTGACATGAAAATATTTGCATGTAAATGATTAATAGGTGTAATGATTGGTTTGACAGTTAGAACTAGAGTGAAGTGGACCCTTTTGTGAAGTGATTAGGAGATCACTGGTGGTTAGGCATTAATGATGCCTATAGCTCATGTGCATGTGATGTGGGATAGTTTGCATGGAATAAGGGTCTTAATATTTGGAGGATACATGATTGTTGTCATCCCCTAGGGTGGAAATTACAAAGTTGAGTCATCTAAGTGATGGACTAGAAGATCTATAATAGGTAGCTGAGGGCATTACCACCTAGTGACCTTCATCTAGATGAACCTATTGATAAGATTCTAGATGTTACTTATGCCCTGGAGGTATTATGCTTGGGGATTGGTTGTAGTAATGAGTAGGGCCTTCAACAAGGAACCTATGTGCCAAAAAAATCTAATATATCACAAGTGAACATAGTGAAATGACATTCATAAAATGACCAAAACTAAAAATGAATCATTAGTGTCTTTATAGGCAAAATTTTGGTCTACAACATTTCCACATGGAAAGGAAAGTTGTATGTTTTGTTTTGGATCTATAGCTAGGTATTTAGGGGTAGTTTTAGGAAATAGATATGACATTTACTACCCCAATCCTCCTTCATTCTTCCATGAGGTTGTCTGATGACTTTCATGAAATTATATAAATCTAATAACCAAGCCATCAATGAGAGTTATAGGAGGATCTATCTTCTATGCTCTATAAAAAAGTGAGAATAGGCATTAGAGGGTACCTATAGTAGCTATAAAATTTCCTGTATCAAGATACAAAGTGATGGCCAATTATGTAGAAGGTACCCATAGTATCTTTAAAAATGTTTGTAGTAACTTCAAAAAACCTATGTGAACAATTGGGATTTGAGGGATTGCCTTCTCTCTGATTCCTTCTTCACATTCCCTTATTTATTTATTTTTTGTTTTTACCCCTAAATAGTAAGCAAGTTGGTTTTTTAATTAGGCCCTTTTTACATATCTGGGTAGCTAGTAGGTTGGTTATGTACCTAGAAGTTGCCAACAATGCCCAAAAATGGGTTTTCATTGTTAGATTTTTTTGATTATAACTGATATTTATAGTAGAATGTTTATTTAGGGTCCTAGCCAAGTCAACTAGAAATGTGACTTGTCAAGGACCAGTGGAAGGTCTCATTCATCATGATAGAGGAAAGCAAGGATTTCCTCCTCTCCTTCTTTAGTTGAGTGTGGACTGGTGATATCATTGTCTAATGGGGTAACATGCCTATCCAAGACATCATTATATCCATCTTATAACTGTTCATGTATGTGATTGGTAAATTCTTCCTAAGTAAGTGGGTTTTTTTACAACTTCAATCTATGGCCATTGACCAATATATAGAATCTCACTAGATCAATGGTTTGGAGTTGAACTACTCCATTGTCAAAAACATGCTCAATCTCAAAAGGAACTAGCTACTTGGTCTAGAGTTTACCCTTATGGTCCTTATATTTTGAGTTAAAAATAAGGGCTCAAACTTTGATATGGAATTACTTGGTCTTAATGTGCCTGTCATGCCATCAAATTCATTTATATTGTATAATTTATATATTCTATAATGCCTATTGTCAATATTCATCAAAGGCATTCAACTACAAAATCCTTTCTTTCTAGGCTTTATATATATCCATCCCAAGTTCTAGTGATGTCTACAAGGTCTTGTGCTCAAATTCAATAAGAAAGACATGTTTTTTTTCATATACCAACTCATATAGAGTGAATCCTATAGTGGTCTTCCATGTGATTATGTAAGCCCACACAACTTCAAGAAGCCTAGGCTCCCAATCCTTACGAGATAGACTAACATTCTTTGTTAGAATATTTTCTAACTCCCTGTTGGTGAATTCTACCTATTCATTAGACTATGGATGATATGGACCTGATTTATTATGCCTATTCTCCTATTGATAGACTAAGGTAGTAACTAAATTAGAAATGAATTGGGGTCCTTGATCAGTGACTATTTCATGTGGTACACCATATCGAGTAATATTTATTCATAGAAGAAAGCTACCACCTTCTCATCCCTATCATGTGTAAGAGCCTTGACTTCTACCCATTTAGTGGCATAATCAGTATAGACAAGGACATACTCTATGTTATTGGATTTTGGATCAAAAGGTCCTACAAATTCTAGGCCCCACTTTTCAAATGGTTTAAGTACCATCTAAGGCTGCAAAGGCATTTCATCTAAACGTGTGGGTCTCCCCATACACTAAAATTTGTCACAAAGTGTAGTATATCTTATTACATATTTATGGAGTGAGGGCCAATATTATCTTGTATTCAAAATTTTGACTGTTGTACACTTGGCTGCAAAGTATCCTCCATAGGGTTCATCAGGGTAGGTTTTGAGGATATCTAAAACTTCATCTTCTTTGAGACATCTTTTGATGATAGAGTTAAGCCCAATATAGAAAAGGAATCTATACACACATGAATATCTATCACTTTTTTGAATCAATGATCTCCTTTGTTTAGAAAGGAAGTGTTATGGAAGTAACCTTGTTACAAGTTAGTTAGCAATATTAGCATACCAAGGTGTGGTAAGGGAGAGAGAGAGAATAGGTGATAATTTGGAAATGAGTCATCCAATATGGTATCTTCTTTAAGAGTTTGTAGGTGTGATAAAAATGTAGCCACTACATTGTCCTTATCAGGCTTATCTACAATAGTGATATCAAATTCCCTATAATAAGAGTAATCATCTTATCACTCTAGCTAGAATAGTTAGTTTGTTCATAAGGTATTGAATGGTTGCATGGTCTATATGAACAAAGACCTGATACCCTATGGTGTAGTGATGGGACTATTGATAGCATAAACTACCACCAAGAACTCTTTTTTAATAACTATGTAATTTAATTCTACTGCCTACAAATTTTTGCTTATAAAATAGATGGCATAATTGAGTGCTTCTTGTTTTTGGAAAAAAATAGATCCAAGGGTAGTATTTGAAGCATCTATGTGAAAGTGGAAGGGAAGCTTCCAATCAAGACCACACAAAACAAGGGTGATGGTCAATAATTCCTTTAATTATTTAAAGGCTGAATCATAAGCAGGAGTCCAGATAAATTTAGTATCTTTAGCCAGAAGGGTGAACAATGGTGCTACTACTTTAATAAAATTGTTGATGAATCTCCTATAGTAACCAATATGGCCTAAAAAACTCCTAACATCTTTTTATTTTTAGGAATAGGTAGGTTTTTGATGATGTTGATTTTTGTAGGGTCAACATGAATTCTTACAACATATACATGGTGGCTTAGGACAATACCTTTTGTCATAAGCATGTAGCATGTCTTATGGCTGAGAGATAGATGGCACTCCTAAAAGCATTGTAGCGATTTTTCTAGGTTGTTGAGGTATTCATCAAATGTCTCTCCATAGACAGTGAAGTCATCTATATATATTTTTACACATTTATTGGCCATATCTATAAAGATACTCAAGACATCCCTTTGGAATATGGTAGGAGTGTTACATAGCCCAAAGGGTAATATAACATAAGCATAAGTACTCCAAGGTCAAGTAAAGGTGGTATTTTCCTAGTCTTTAAGAGAAATTCCAATCTAGTTGTAACCATTGAAGCCATATAGAAAGGCAAAATATTTCTTCCCTAATGGTGTTGTTGACCCAATTTTGCCCCTCTAGCAAAATCTCAGTCACCTTCTACACCTGCTTTGCATGACCAATAATCTTAGGTTACAAGGTCCACCTTTAGGGTTCAAACAGCTCCATCTCAAAGCATTGGCTCATCGGCCTCGTTCGTTGGCATTCATGGTAGCATAAGGCAGATTCTTCAAACGTTCACAAAAGAGGAGGAAAAAATTGGGGCATTTAACACTAAGGCAAAAAGAGGGCAGACGTTTACAAGAACAATGCATAAGGCGGCAAAATCGCTGCCCACAACACTGGCGGGTAAAATGAGACTGCAAACAAATGCAGTCAGTGGAAAATTTGCCGCTCACAACACAAGCAGAGAAAAGAAAGGCCGTGAACTCGGCTGACGTTGGCAAAACTGCCATGGTTGGTAGCTTACTTGGCCAATGTTGGCAAAATTGTCACGCTCAGCAGCCAAATCAGCTGATGTCAGCAAAAGTCCCACATACAGTCAATGACACTGGGCAGCAAATTCACCACCCACAACATCAGGTGGCAAAAAATCCCTACAAAACATAGGTAAAGGCCCACCCAGCCATCAGAGGAGCAGACCAACACGTAAAATGAGGCAGCAAGCATGGTCCCAACAGACTTATGACATCATCTACAATGTTTTATCTCTTCCCAAGGGAGACTCAAGCTGCCACTTGCAAGCAAAAGGCCAATGAGAGCTCCTCTTGGCTTTTTCCATATAAATACGCAGACTTGGTCATTTTGAAGGATCTTCTCACACTTTTGTAAAGAGCACAACTCTCCAAATTTTCCACCTGAATCAATAAATGATAGTTTTTACCTCTATTTGGATGGATTGTGTGGAGTATGCCTTGAATGTTAATCTATGTCCAGTCATTGTCTCTTGATGCTCTCATAGGTTTAACACCAGTAAACCTGTGATCTACAAAGTGCCACTGTCTGCTACTGCCAGGAGTAGAGTTTTGTTTTAGAGGTATAGAATAGGTGAAGTCACTTACAGTGTGTATTTCTTAGCACCTCGGTGAGTCCTTATTCTTGTGCTTTCCATAAGAACCTCCCTATCATCCCAGAGACCTAGTCTTTTCTGCCAAATTTGAGTATATGTATGTTATTTTATTTGATCTCAAGTGTGAATGTGGAAAGGTCATCTATTTTTGGTGTATCACCTCTTTAGAGTAGGCTGTTTGTTTTCATGCATTTTCTCTCTCTCTTTTCATCCCCCCAATATATCTATATATCTATAGTTTTGCACTACCTGGAACAAACAAGATACATCAGAGGGAACTAGCCCATACCTAGAGACTCTCCTCTCTTGCTTCGCCATCCCACAGGTGAGAGAGGGGTTTCCATGTTGTGGGGAGAGGGTAGGAACCTATTTTCCTACCAATTGGGTGCACTTTCTAGCATCAATAGTTTTGGCACGCTTGATGGGACCACAAGTTTTAATCAGTAAAGCTGTAGGGTTACTCATTGATCCTGTTACATCAAAAGAACCACCAATATAACACCGTGCGCGTCAATAGTTTTGGTATGCCCGATGGGACCCCATTTTTATCAGTTTGATAATGTAGTAAAGTTTTAGGATTGATGTTGGTCCTGTTATAGCAGAACATTTTTGTTTTCCAGCATCTGGTGACTCTGAGTTAAATCTGCTGGTTAAGTAGCCTGGTGCCATCAAAAATCAATCACTTCTTGTATGTATACTTCTTTTGCTCAAAATCATGGATTTTGGTTTCCTTCATGTGAGTGTGATCAGACTTCAGATATTTATGCAATCCCCTCAAGTATCTCTCCTAGTTGCCCTGCAACTATAAGGGAGGTGGTGCTGGAATTTGAGAGACAGACAATGGAAATCGACAAGTTGGAAGAGCAGTACAAATATTAGCAAGAGCTGATATATAAAGAGGAGCACTTGTTTAGGCAAGTGCAGGCCATATAATCCATGAAGGAAGAGGCACCAAAATGGAAAAATCCATCTATCCAAGGTAGTCAGCCTTGTGTGCCCCCTCCTACCCTAAAGAAAACCCCCTCTTTTGCACCAAATCCATTTTATCAAATTGCACTTGCTCACTCCAACTCATCAAATACAGTTGCTCCCAATCTTGTGTGCCTGGCCTTCCAACACCAAATGGCATCAGGGCAACATCCTATGGGGATCAATCTTTTCAACTCCTTAGATCAAGAATCTTTGATTGAGAATAATACCACTAGCCATCATGTCCCTCCTCCAATGCACCAGAAGTGTTTTCCTCGCATTCCCCAACCTCCCCAAGTCCTTCAGCATAATACACAGATTTTGAGTTAGAGGAAGGAATGCCCAGGACCAGCTCAGACCTTTGAAGAGGATCATGCTGGGGACCTCCAAGAAAGACTCTTTCAGGAAAACCTAGCTAGACAAATTAAAGATTTAGAGGCTAGTATGAAGCTTCTCCTTGAAAGAGAGTTAAAATTTCCAGACCTTGTGGAGAAGCCTCAGGACCTCATGGAAAACAAAGTTGTTGCATGTTCCCAGGGGCAGAATTTTAATTTAGAAATCTTGAATTGGGGGAAAATAGTGGAATCATGGGGCAGCAAAGAAATAGAAGAAGAAAAGCAAGGTTTTTCTCAGAACCTTGAAGAATCTGAATTTGCCCCTACCTATGATGATGTTGGCAGCCTCCAGGAAAAGATTTTCCAAGAAGATCTGAGTAGGAGAATTGCAGAGTTGGGGTCCAGAGAGAGTTTCCTCAGCCAATGTGTGGTAGATAGTTTAGACCAAATAGCACATTCCATGCCTAAACACACCCCACCTACACATTTCCAAGAGAGTTATTAGGCTATGCCTGATATTAATGAAGTGTTGATCAAGTGGAGAGAGGGGAATCATTCGATTCTAGCTCAAGGACTGCTTCTTCTTCCACATGCTTTCTCCACTTCACCCCTGCTCAAGGAAGAACCTATTTTGCAAGAGGAAAGAGAGGAACAAAATATTCAATCTATAGTCCTTCAGGAGGTTGTCATAAGCGACAATGAAGAAGAAATTGTCATTAATGCCCCTTGTGAAGACCTTGTCAGCAGTGGAGAAGATGCAGGCTTTGCATATATGCGGATGTTCTAGCAATTAGAGGAGGAACAAATGCATAGTAGGCTCTCTTCCCCTCAGTTTGATGAACTTCCTTGCTATATTGATGAGGATGACTACATTGAAGAGCCTGAGTTAGAGGAGGATCAGGAGAATATTTTTGAAAATCTAGAGAACTTGATCAACAAAGAGGAAAAGGAGAGGTCTGTTTTCCAAGAGGAATGCCTTAAAGAACTGAGCTTTAAACATGAAAGTGAAGTCTTATGGGATGAGAAATCATTTTGTGAGTCCCTTTTAGACATTACCACATTCACCCTTCTTCAAGAAGGCCAAGAGGAAGCAGAGGACGAGTCTGACAAAGTTTTTAGCAAGGCAGAAGGAAACAAACCAGACCATGATGCATTGTAGAAGGAATGTGCAGATCAGATAACTCACGGTGATGAGCTGGCAATAATTGATTTCTTGGTGAGGAGCACCAATATCAAAGACCAACATTTAACAGGCCTCCAAGGACAATCAAAATATGTATATATTGGAGGCATGTTTGATTTTTATTCCCTCAATTTCCAGCCAACTCAGGTGACAGGCAGGAAGAGTAAGTCACCAAATCTCATTTTCTTTCAGCTACTTGCCTGTCACCATAAGTCTCCTCCCTAGGAAGGAGACTTAAGAAATTTTCCTTTCGATCCAAGAGGGAGGCAAACATTCCTGGTTAACTGTACATAATAGTTTGCTATCAGTTGTTTTCCTTGTTTTCCCTAAGTGCAATTGCACGGGTAGTGTTTTTTTAGGTTTGTGTGTTTCCCTTCGTTGTGGGGGTAAATTCTGTGTATTTGATTCTAGAATCTTCAAAGTTGTTATGAACTCTCTTCGAAGTTACCATCTGACTCTGCACCCAATGGATATGTAAGGAAACTAGGTTCTAAGCATAGCAGGCACGCTTACCCTGTGAGTCACCAATTTGTTGAGCCAATTTTGCCCCTCTAGCAAAATCTCGATCACCTTCTACACCTGCTTTGCATGACCAGTAATCTCGGGTTACAAGGTCTACCTTCAGGGTTCAAACAACTCTGTCTCAAAGCATTGTCTCATCGGCCTCATTCATTGGCATTCATGGTAGCATAAGGCAGAGTCTTCAAATGTTCACAAAAGAGGAGGAAAAAATTGGGGCATTTAACACTAAGTCAAAAAGAGGGCAGACGTTTACAAGAACAATGCAGCGGGTGGCAAAATTGCCAGCCACAACACCGGTGGGTAAAATGAGACCGCAAATAAATGAAGTCAGTGGCAAATTTTCCGCTCACAACACAAGTAGAGAAAAGAAAGGCTACGAACTCAGCTGACATCGGCAAAATTGCCATAGTCAGCAGCTTACTTGGCCGACATCGGCAAAATTGCCATGCTCATCAACCAAATCGACTGATGTCAGCAAAAGTTCCACATACATTCAATGACACTAGGTGGAAAATTCACCACCCACAACATCAGTTGGCAAAAAAGCCCTATAGAACACAGGAAAAGGCCTACCCAGCCACTGAAGGAGCAGACCAACACGTAAAACGAGGCAGCAAGCATGGTCCCAACAGACTTATGACATCATCTACAATGTTTTCTCTCTTCCCAAGGGAGACTCAAGCTGACACTTGCAAGCAAAAGGCCAATGAGAGCTCCTCTTGGCTTTTTCCATATAAATATGCAGACTTGGTCATTTTGAAGGATCTTCTCACACTTTTGTAAAGAGCACAACTCTCCAAATTTTCCACTTTAATCAATAAAAGATAGTTTTTACCTCTATTTGGATGAATTGTGTAGAGTATGCCTTGAATGTTAATCTGTGTCCAGTCATTGTCTCTTGATGCTCTCACAAGTTCAACACCATCAAACTTGTGATCTACAAAGTGCCACTATCTGCTACTGCTAGGAGTAGAGTTCTATTTTGGAGGTATAGAATAGGTGAGGTCACTTACAGTGTGTATTTCTCAGCACCTTAGTGAGTCCCTATTCTTGTGCTTTCCATAAGAACCTCCCTATCATCCTAGAGACCTGGTCTTTTCTGCCAAATCTGAGTGTATGTATGTTGTTTTATCTGATCTCGAGTGTGAATGTGGGAAGGTCATCTATTTTTGGTGTATCACCTCTTTAGAGTAGGCTGTTTGTTTTCATGCATTTTCTCTCTCTTTTCATCCCCCCTAATATATCTATATATCTATATTTTTGCACTGCCTGGAACAAACAAGATACATCAGAGGGAACTAGCCCATACCTAGAGACTCTCCTCTCCTGCTTCGCCATCCCACAGGTGAGAGAGGGGTTTCCATGTTGAGGGGAGAGGGCAAGAACCTGTTTTCCTGCCAATTGGGTGCACTTTCCAGCGTCAACAAGTGTATCTAACACTTGGTCAATTAAGGGTAAAGAAATGTGATCCTTCTTGGTTATTGTGTTGAGTTCCCTATAATCAATGCATACACACCATTCTCAATTTTTATTTGGTACAATTACCAAAGGTGACACCCATTCACTATCAGAGATAGGATATATAAATCCAATAGTCAAGAGTTTTTGTAGTTCTTTTTTAACTATTTCTTGTAGAGATAGATTCATCTTACGTTGTGGTTTTTTGATTGATTGACACTCTTCTTTGATGTAAATATGATGTGTGAATGTTTATAGGATAATTCCTTACATATCCTCATAATCACATGAAAAAACACGTTGGTTGGCAGGCAACATGCTAACTAGGCACTTTTCCTCATCTAACTCCAACTTGTTATTAATAAGCAATGTTTTCCTTGGAGATATTTCAATTCTATATGAAAGTGATTTCATTATTTAAATATTTATAATGGATCTAATTTGACTAAAAATATGAGGCAACAGCTAGTGAATTTTTTTCTACATAGATGTATCAGAATTATCTAATTCCTAGAAGCTAAAAAAGGGGCACTCAACACATTGAAAGTGGTTGAGATCTATAGAAGGAGTTTGGTAAATATGCTAAATAAAATTAGAGAGAATGGTATCTTCATATTGATTAACCAATGTGCATGTAGGGTCTATGGTAAATGTAAGAATCAAGGAAGGTTGATCTACCTCATCTTCTTCAACCCATAATGTAGGCTCTAGTGTAAAAACTAGCTGTGTTGCGGGATAAAGAACCAACTTATTAGTGTGGTATTCATTGGATATCATCATGTTACCTATTCTATAGCTGATGAAGGCATCAGTTGTGGCAAGCCAAGGTCATCTTAAGATAAGGGGGTATCCACCCAAATTAGACTTAGGTTATATCACAATGAAATCTACAAGATATTACTAAGAATCTAAAGTAATGACAAGATATTCAATGATTGCCTTTGATCTAACTATAGACTTGTTATCCATTTACAATAATATAGATTTGGGATGAATATTATTCATCTATAATTTGTGCATAGTTTTGATTATCATTACATTTATTGTAGCCCCTAGGTCAATAAATGTGTTAGATAGCTATTGGTCATGGATCTAGACTATTACTACTAGGCATCCAAGATATACATACGTATTTGGCAAGGTGTTCCCTAGCATGATGTCTGCTAGCTAGCCAATCACATACACAGTATTGGGATATTTTTTCTTCCTTCTTAGTTTCCATAGACAAAGGTCTGTAATAGCTTTGGAATATATGGGTACATCTTTAATGTCTTAGAATAGAGGGATTTTGACATAAATGTTATTAAGCTATCCCATGAAATCAAACTTAGGTTTAATTGTATGGCATTAAAGGTTGAGACATTCTAGAAATGGGGGGGCTATTTCATCAACAACTTTATTTACTAGTTCAAAGAGTTATTGAGGTGATGGAGGTAGGTTAGAATGTTCTTATAGGGTTTAATAATCTAATTCCCTTATTATGGGAGGTGCTAGGGGTGGTAGAACCTTCCCTGAATGGAGGTGAACTTCATTGATGTTCACTGTGTATGTCATATACTAAACAAGCTTAGTAGTGAATATGGATTATGTTAGATTATTTGTAGGATTCTGTATGGGTTCAATAGGTAGTTGATTAGGCTTGGGTGAAGCTTGTGTATTGGGCATAAGAGTAGGAGGTTATTGTTGTTGTTTTTATGGAGGACATCCTCTTGGAGAGATATCCCATGGTTGGTCAGGTCTCCAAGGCTATTGCCACTAGTTTGTGAAGGTTGGCCCTTCGGGTGGTTGCCAAACTTACATCCAAAATGAGGATACATTTTATGGAGGTTACCAAGAGGTGGTGGGATAGCTTGCTTAAGATAGTTTTCAGATAGAATTAGGAGGTTGAATGTTCATCTAAGGGCTAGTCCAATTAGGAGTAGCATTTGTAAACATTGAATTAAAAGAGGTAAAATTTGAAAAAGGTTGATTTTGTCTCATACTTTGATAAGGTGGTCATTGAACCCATGGATTTATTTATGCAACATATAAAACTTAGTCACTATCTCCTCCTACAACATGTAGCTCTATTATTTTTGGTTCCTTAGCTATGATGTGAGCTACTTTAGCCCGAACCTCGTGAAATCTACAATCAACCTTTTTCTTCTTACAATCTAGAATTAAATGGTCAAGGCTTGATCTAAAGTTGCTTTTTTTTCTTGAGTGTAAGCTATCCAATTGGGTTTCCAAATGGATATTGATATCCTATTTCATGTTTGGTAGTAGGTTATTAACCTTATTTTCTGATAGGCCATTTATATCTACCAATAGAAGTTTGTTGCTCCTGAGTTTGTTTATGGTAGATCAATAATAATTCTTGCTCAACTCTTTGATATATAAGAATAATAGGTGAAAAATATCTCCTCCACTCATTAGGTCTAAGGCTTCCATAAAATCTTCTATGAATCCTTTTAGGAAGATGAGTTTCAAAGGTTCTTCTCTAAGTGCACTTTGCTTTAATTTTTGTACACTGAATGTGAACCATTCAACATAATCCTCCAAGGATTCATCCCCCTCCCAAGTCATCTAGAAGATGTTATTTCTTCTATAACTTATTCCTCTTCCATATTCCTGATATTTGGCCAAAATTTTCTTTTTCATGTCCCCTCGAGTAGGGACCAAATTACTACCCAGTCCCATAAACTAGCGAAGTGTTGAGTCTTTGAGAGTAACTGGAAAAAGTTTCAATTTTTGTGTATCCTACCTATAGTCATAGCTTATATAGAGGATATCAGATTCAAACAAGAATGTGTCAAACTCTTTTATTAATGTACCTATGAAAATTTTCAAGTTGGAGGGTGGGATGTTTTTCATTTTTGGTACACTTATTTCATCTAGAATAGGAAATTCAAAAGTAACTATGTTTGGAGTCCCATCATCCTCCATAAAGTCTCCTTCTCTTCTCATGATGTCTCTTCTTGTGATATGGATACTAAAGGTACTTAGGATCTCATCCTCAAACTACATTTTAGTCTATTGGTTAGCATGATAATAAATGTTTATCTACTGATCCTCAATCTTTTTACTAGATGAAGGGTGTAAATATTCTCCTGAGCTTCCTTTGATTTGATCAAGGAAGCCCTACTAAAATTTTTTAAATATGTTACTCTCTAGAGTGTCTGGTTCATGTAGTTCCTCTCCTTAATTTCTTCTTACCATCTCATCTAATTCTTCTTCTACTTCTATTTCTTTTTTTAGATAAAATAGTGTATCTTTTACAAGGTGCCTCCTTCAGTTTGTAGTGTTCTCTTCTTCAAGAGCCTTTTAGCTTATGGTATATTCTTCAATAGGATTATTAGTTACTGTAGGTATTTGTGGTTCCTTCCTAGTATCAAATTATAGCTTGTTTGGTAGGAATCTCCCTCAATAATCTCTTTCTCTCTACATAAACATTATGCCACTCCTTCAACTACATGTGCCTTCCTGCACATAGTTTTTTTTCATTTTCATGTGTTTCAAGGGGGTTGTTTCAAACCACATTTTTTAGAAAAAAATACTAAAATAAAGGAATTCTAAAATTAAAACAATAGGAATTGAAATTATACTTCTAGAAAGCAATAAAAATTAACTACTGAAAGTAGGAAAATTTATTCTAGAAAGTAAGAGAATTCATTCTAAAAAGTAGGAAATGAAAGCAGAAAAAATTTATTCTAGAAAGTAGGAAATGAAAGAAAAAAATTTAAGAGAATGATTTCCCAAAAATAAATCACTTTTATAAGAAATAAATTCTAGAAATAAGAACTAAGTAACTTATGCACTATTTACTTCCAAAAACTTAGACATCTGGCATAAGACACCATAGTGCCCTCACTCAACTTACCCAGCTAGAACTATTATCTAGGAACTTAGACATCTAGTATAAGACACCATAGTATCCTCACTCAACTTGCCCAGTTGAGTAGAATAGTACATTAACCAAAAATAAATTTTTAATGATTGATTTTAGAAATAATAATTGACACCCTTCTTGATAATGACCACAAAATGTTATATAGACTAATTACCCAGTTATTACCAGATTCACTAGTCTGATTAAACATTAATTGTCAACCTTGGGTGCATAAGTTTCAAGAGTTTTAGCAATATATATGTATTATTAATTTAGAAATCAATTTTGCTTTTCCAATTGTAGTATAATGAATTTATGTTGAATTTACCAAATAGATAGATATTATGAAATTGCTATGATAGAATTATAAAATTATTCAACACTTATGTATCATACATGCATCACACTTATAATCAAACTTAACAATAAAATCAACTTACACATCATACTAATAATTAAGAGGGTCAAGATATTCATAGCAACTCATTCTAAGGGGCCCCTTCCTCATTCAGAACTAAGTTCCAACCCCTCTCTAAGAGAATTCACAAACTTCTTACAAATTCAACTTTCTCATTACTTAATTCTAAATACAAAGGCTATATTTCAAAAACTTTTGCTATTAGTTCCTCTAAATTATCTAACTACTAGTCTGATCTAGGTTTTAACTTTAAATACAAAAGGCATTTTATTGACTCTTAACGAAAAACACCAAACTAGGAAAATTTATAAATACTTAGAAACTACCCCAATCAACCTTCAAGTAGTTAGTAACTAGAGTTATTTGTTTTAGGTTTGATTGGGTTAGAGATAAGACATACTATTTTGCTATTTTATTTCCTTTTGTCTTTTCTCATTATCCTTATCCTTACCATCTTTGGCAGAACACTCAATGTTTCCTTGAAAATAGGGAATCCATAAAACAACTATGATTCTTCCCAATCATTCATTTGGATTCTTGAGATAGTTAGATGTGTCTACAAGATCTCAATTATGACTCTACTTTGCATAGTAGCTGCAGGGACTCTACAGTAGCTATAGGAAACTTGTAGGTGAAACCTTTAATTGTTGTGAGCATTTCATAGTGGCTATAGGCAACTTATAGGTGAAGCCTATAGTTACTATGGGTATTCAATAGTGGATATAGACAACCTATAAGTGAATCCTAAAGTTGTCATGGGTATTCTATAGTGGCTACAAGAAACCTGTAGGTAAAGCCTACAGTTTTTATGGGTACTCTACAATGGCTATGGGAAACCTATAGGTGAAGCTTGTGGTTATTATGGGTATCCTATAGTGGATATGGCTTAACCAAATTCTATAGCTTCATATGACCCTTAAAATTCTTGTTAGATAAAGTCACACCAATATAATTCAATCAAGTAAAATCATCAATAATTCATAACATATATATATATATATATATATATATATATATATATATATTAATGAGCATAAAAAATCATAACTCCATTCATTCATTTGCATTAATGACAGATAGTTATGGGAGTTACATAGATTAAGCATGGATGAGGCTATAAAAGTAAGTAATTGGTGGCCTTATCAAGAAGTCTCAAGACCATAGAGACATATTAGAGGTGAAGCAAATAATTTTCTCGTTATCACCTAAATCAAGACCTCAAGACTCACCTATAGGTAGTGATTAAGAAAGCAAACATAGTCTTGAACTAGCAAAGCCACTAATAGACTTGACAGTCTTAAAGATTTCTTAGTGGATAATTATTACTTAAATGGGACCTATGATGAATCCAATGAGACTCAATACAATGATAATATATTCATAGACCCTTCCCAGACCATGATAATCTAAGAGGAAAGCAAAGAAGGTGTTTTAAACCATTCTATAGGCTATGCTAAAGCTTGAAAATTTATAGATGAGAATAAAAGGAGAGGTCAAAAGAGTAATAAAAGGTTGGAATACCTAACTTAAATAATTATGGAACTTAAATAACCTTCCTAGTACTATTTTATATCTTAGAGAGGCAAGATATTATAAAAACACAGTCCTTCTCCCTCTAACCCTACAAGCAATTTCTCAAAAAACTCAATCTTGAGTTTTAGATCAGTTGGATGGTCATCCCTTGGAGTCAGGAGATAAAAATTAGTGGAGGTAATCCTCATGACCCAAGGTATCATCTAACATAATTGTTTTTTATATCAATAAGGGAAGTTCCCACTATTTTGTCTCAGATAGGGGTCACTTTTTATTTCAATAGACCTTGCAAAGTTGGAAAATATGGTTAAAACCATGCACCAAAAGTAAAGGAATGATTAAAATAAGGTTTGATGATTTTAAACACACATATTACCATTAGTAAAACTTTATTTCAAGGTTGGAAACCATACAAGATGTTTGGAGTTACTAGTTTTATAGTTGTAGCTAGTTGTGTAAGAAATGGGTCTAATACCAAATAGAGGGCCATTCTTAGTTATAGATTTTTGGAAGTCCTATAATGTATTTTTACATGTGTGTCAAATAATATTTGGTGTGTCTAAGCTATCAAAGGCAAGAAAATAATCATAAAATATATGAAATCTATCAGTCTAGCTATAGACTCCTATAGCAAAATTATAAACTCTATTAGTCCAGCTTTAGACTCCTAAAGTTGAACAATGGACTCCATTAGTATAACTATGAACTCCATTAGTAGAGATTTTTTACTTTCACAGGCCTCATATAATGTAAATATTATAGTTCTAAGTGTCAAAGAATTACTATTTGAGAGTGATCTTGATGATAGGTGATGATTGAGCTTGTGTAAGAGAATGTCATTATCAATATAACTCCCAATTCAAGTGAAGGTTTATTCATAAATCCCCCTCCTCATCACACATGAGACATTTGTCTTAACTTGATTTGGAATTCTCAAAAGGAAGCCTATGATGAAGGCAAGTTACAAGAGAGAATGATTGAGAAGATTTGTTACACCACACTTGGAGAAGAGGCTAATTTAGGATGAGATGATGTGTAAATAAATTTTATGACTCATTTTACACTACATCCACATGTATTGTAATTTATTCTCACCTTTGGACACTTGTCCTTGTGCCTCTTCAACTTCTATCTTTTCTCTCTTCTTCCAAGTTCTATAAATATGAGCCATTTTGGCTATTGAATGGGATTCCAACTCTTGGTATGGCAAAGCCTTGCCAAAATTGTACCTTGATTTGTACTTAAGCTAGTGAGAAGCAAGTTTATTATACTCTAATTCCATTTGCACTATGTGTTTTATTGATCCATCTTGAATGTCAAGTATAGATTGAGTTCATATTGTTTTCATGTAATCCTTGAATGTGTTACTGCAAATGACTTCTCTCCTAACAAGTTTCATGAAGTGTATGCTATTGAAATAGACTCTTGAATTTTTTGTGAGTTTGGTGGCATCATATCTATCCTTCACTTCAGTTTCCTTCATTTGTTGAGCTATTAGTTGCCTTTATGAGAAACACTCAAGCTAGGGAGCTCCATTAATGGTGTTGAGGATAGTTTAGTTATCTTAGTTCACTATGCAAATTCTAACTATATGAATGGAAGAAAATCTTGGTGTATCACCTCCTAGTTTAGGTTTTATCTATGTATATTTCTCTCACTTTTCACCCATAATAGGTAGTTTTATTAGCATAAGCACATCAAGTCATATACAAGGAGCTAGCCCTTAAAATCTAGAGGTTTACTTCTACTATAGGTACCCCACACACCTAGAAGTATTCCCATGCTGGCCAAATCTTGAAGGGGCTTAAAAAAATCTTCTAGGGTACAAGATTTTTAAACAATAGTTATGGCATACCAGGTAGGACAATTTAATTCAAGTGAAGGAATTCTTGGTGTTATCCTTCAAATCATCAGCCTCTAAAGGCAATCAAAGCACCAATGGTGACTCTAAATGATTTTAACTAGTGCAAGTAGTCCTAGTGCTTTAAAACATAAATTTTGATATGCATAATTCAACCTCCAATCAACATGTACCTCATTATCAAAATGGTTCTAATTTTGGTGTTCATGGCTTCTTCACAAGCTATCCTCAAGAGACTACACTTCATGAAGGTCCATATCAACCTTTCTACCCTCCTCTAACATCAACTCACTCATATTACCAATATGCTATCCCTAATGATCAGTTTAAGCAAGATGAGAATGATTTTAACCATGATTTAGAGGGTTTGAAAAGTGAATTGAGGGAGTTGAAAGAACTTCTAAAATAGTAACAATCAATGAAACATCAATTTCATGTTCCTCAATAAGTCAAAGAAGTTTTTCCTTCTCCTTCAATTTACACCATGATCATTGATAATGTCATGATTCATAATTATTCCTTTACTACTACTGTAAGTCATTATTTTATTCATAAGGAAATAGATAATGAGTTTAACCTATAGTATGAGTTTTATCCAAGATTTTAATCTCAATTAGAAGGAAAAGATGTAAACACTCTTGGCATTATAAGAAACATAAAGGTGTCTTTTGATTTTCTAGCTTATCCTAATGTTATAATCCCACAAGATATAAGAGTTGCAGATGTGCAACCATAATTTTATCTATTCTTAGCTAATGAATTCATGGCTAAGATTGAGGGAAGAGTGTCCAATCATATGTCTTAGTTTATCTTTAAGTTTAATCCTGGTTGGAAAGGCCAAATTGAGTCAAAGACATGTAAAAAGTTTAATTTGTAGCTCCTCTCTTCAATAAAACCAAGAAATGATCATTCTCATTATTATACTCCTAAGTCTCCTCCAAACCTTACTAATCCTACTCAAGAGCAAACCATAGATTCATATTGTAGTCCATATTAGACCAAGAACCCAAACTATGTCATGCCTAACTTTGAGAGGAAAGAAGGCCCCATGTCTAGGTAGATTATGAAAAAGTAGGATTGTGTTGGGAGAAATTCAAAAGGTCCTACAAATTTTTCCAATTATCCATCTACCCTTCATGTTATAGCTTCTCATAAATTTCAAGACATACCAAAGGTTGACAAGGTACTTGAAGAATTTTCATTTAGTACTTCTTCACTATTACCTTTAAAACTACAGAATCAACTGATTATTCCTAAGACTCTTTAAGAGTTAGAGGATGATGATGCCATAGATGAGTTATTTGAAAATATTAAAGATGATACCTCAAGTAGATATGATGAATATATTATCATTGGCACACTTCTTAACCCTAATAGATCAATTTTCAAGTTTGAAGAAGGAGTTGATGAGATGGAGCAGCAAACAAAGGTTTTGGGAGAACAAGACACTTCAATTGTAAGATAAGAAGAAATATACCTTGAATATATTGATGAATTTCCATGCTTCATGGAAGATGATGATGATTAAATTGTAACACAAGATGAATAAGTGGTTCTTAAAGGTGGTATGGTTTAAGGAGAAGACATAGGTCACACCTACATGTAAATGTTCCAAGACTTTGAAGGTGAGATTAAAAAACTTAACATGTCAACATTGGATGATGGATAATGCAAGCATGGTGAGCTATCTTCCCATTTGTTTGATGAATTTTACTCTTTATTTGATAAAGATAGTGACCCAATCATGAGACATGAGCTGGATGAATTTCAAGAGCATGTTGTTGGGCAGCTAGAGACCTTTGTTTTTGAGCAAGAAGGAGAGGAATTAGGTTGATGTGATAGAGGAATTGAAGAGGGATATTTGGAACAAGAGAGTGATGATTTTTGGAATGAATTAGAGTAATTTTGTCTTAATTCAAAAATCATACCAACTATCTGTTCTCAAGAGGATCATGAAGAGACTAGGGATTAGTTTGTCAAACTTCTTGAAGAAATAGAGAAAGATGAGTTGGTCTAAGATACATACAAAGAAGTATATGAACAAAATGAGTCTTATAATGATGATATTTTATCCTTTGATGCATTGATGGATTACACTAGTATGAAGGACAAGAATGAAACATGTTTCAAGGAGAAAGATAAGTATATGAATGTTGAAGACATGTTTGAATAATATTCATTTGGACACATGCCAACCAAGGTGGCAAGAAAAAAGGATGAGTCACCAAGCTCCTACTTTAATAAACTACTTAGTTAACACTATGAGGTTGCTTATCATGAAAGAGATCTAGGAAGATTCTTATTTGATCCAAGAGGGGGAAAAACATATCAGGTTAAGTGTGTGTGTGTGTGTGTGTGTGTGTGTGTGTGTGTGTGTAGTTTTTCTTTTCTTCCCCTAAGTTCTTAGTAGCACAAGTGTGTTTACTTTGGCCTTTGCGTGTGTTGTTCTTTCCCTTTGTGTGGTTGGGGTAGAAAATAGTTTTCTTTTTGATCAAAGGTTTTAGTTAATGGTCAAATTTATTGTTTATCTTAGTCTTTAGATTACTCCATAATCCTAATCACTAATAAGGCTACTGGTCTAGTTAGTATAACATGCATACTACCCCTATGAGTCACTAATTTGTTGACCAATTTTGACTTTTAAGTCAAAATAAGGAACTCTTAGTAAAAACTTCACATTTAGGCATCTAAGGGGATATAATATGTTTTAATAAGGTGTTTCATAGGTTAATTAGTGTCAATTGATGTTGTACTAGCTTTGGTTGAGTGTTCTCTAGGTCCATTTATCATTCTAAGTCTTTTTAAGGGTCAAAATGGTGCATTTAATGATTTGTATAGATTTATTGGTAAATTTTCAAGTTTTAAAGATTATTATCATTTCAAATTTTTCCTAGGAGGTCTTTAATAATTTTCAATAACTATAAATTTTAGGTTGTTTAGACAAAAGGTAGTTTTCATGGCCAAAGAGAGAGGAATGAGCACTTGTATGGCTTCCTTAGAAAGTGTGCCACTTGTAAAATGTGACTCTTCACCTTCCCACACCCATTAATTTTTTTTTCAATGATAATGAAAAAAAAATCATCTACAACTTATTTTCCCCCATTTTCTCTTGGCAAACAAAGAATGGTCAACTTCAAGCACTTGGTACAGATGGTATAGGTGGAATTGGGAGGAGTGATTTTAGGGGAAGATTTTAATCTAAGTTCACTTAATTTACATAATATTAACTTTTATATTGGTTGATCCTCCTTCATTAACCATCACTAACACTCCAAATAGTTTTTTATAGATTTCCAACCATGAGGGGGTCACTATTTGAGCTTATCTCAATTTTTCTTGCTTTGGTTTGATAGATTTATTTATTTTAGGTGTTTATACATGATTATCAAGAAATTAATATTATTATTTTGGTTTTGGATAGTTTTAATACCTAATAAATCCTCTTCTAGGCTTGTACATGCTTTTAAACTATCTATTTTGCATTCACAATCATCTAGCAAGTTTTCACCTCCAATAGGGGTCTGATATACATGAATGATGAGCCCACCAAATCATGAAGGGTTCACATGAATTTTTGGAGATGATTTAGTGATTAGAACCCATTGTCAATCCATTAAGATGAAGATGATCAATCCAAAGGTAAGAGACTTGATTTTGGGGACTGAGTCTCTAAAGGAACAAAATAAAGAGCTTTATGGTTTTTTTTGGTATCTTGAGGATGCATGGGTAGACAATAAGTTGATACCACCTACTTACTTTTTTTGTTTTTCTCATGGAGAAGGATAAAATTTCAAAGTTTCAATAGTGGATGAGAAGGTAGATAAGTATTTAAGATCTCCAAAGTGACCCTCATAAACACTAAAAACTTTTAATGATTCCTACAGGCTTGGGGGTCTGAAAGTCACCTTAGTCATCTCAAAGAACAAGTACAAATGAAGCCCTACTTTGTGAAAGTCCTTAGTAAGTTTGAACAAAATTTTGATATCAATATCATATAATGGAATTTGAATTCCAATACTACATGGTTTCAAGGCACACCTACAAGCTTCTAAATCCCAAAGATCCACCTACATGTGTTAACAGTTTTTGGTAGTTAGGTGGGATGAGGAGTTTCAAATGGTCATGTTTAGATTTATTTTGATTTTTGAAGTGAATAGAGAGAAGTGTCAAGACCATTGAGACATATTTGAGGTGAAGTAAATCCTTTTCTTATCAACACCTAAATCAAGACCTCAAGACTCACCTACAAGTAGAGATTAAGAAAGCAAACATAGTCTTGAACTAACAAAGCCACTAATAGACTTCACAATATTAAAGATTGTCTAATGGATTATAATGACCTCAAAGGGATATTTTATGACTCTAAAGAGACTCAATCCAATGATAATATGTTCGTAGACCCTTTCTAGACCATGATAATCTAAGAGGAAAGCAAATAGGGTGTTCTAGACCATGCTTAGGCTATGCTAAAGCCTACAAATTTGCAGATGAGGATATAAGGATAGGTCAAAAGAGTAAGAAAAGGTTGGAATACCTATATTAAATAATTATGGAACTTCAATAACCTTCTTATTACTATGTTATAGCTTAGAGAGGTAAGAAATTATAAAAACATAGACCTTCTCCCTCTAACCATGCAAGCAATTTATCAAAAAACTTAGTCTTGAGTTTTAGATCAGTTGGAGGGTCATCCCTTAGAGTCAAGAGCTCAAACTTGGTGGAGGTCATCCTCATGACCTAGGGTATCATCGACCATAATTGGTTCTTTTGATTTTTAGATCAATTTAAGGGTCATCCCTTGGATTTAGGAGGGAAAAATTGGTGGAGGTCATCCTAATGACCTAGGTTATCATCAACCATAATTGTTTTTTTAGATCAACAAGGGAATTGACCCCTATTTTTTCTTAATAGGGGTTACTTTTCCCTTGCACAAACCTTATAAAGTTGGATAATATGGTTATAACCATGCACCAAAAGTAAAATAATGTTTCCAATAAGGTTTGGTGAGTTTAATCACACCTAGTACCATTATTAAAACTTTATTTCAAGGTTGGAAACCATACAAAATGTTTAGAGCTACTAGGTTTGTAGGTGTAGCTAGTTGTGCAAGCAATGGGTCTAATACCAAATAAGGGTCATTCCTGGTTATGTATTTTAGGAAGTCATATAATGTATTTTTACATGTGTGTTAAATCATATTTTGTGTGACTAAGCTATCTAAGGCAAGAAAATCATCAAAAAAGCTATGGACTCCATCAGTCCAGCTATAGACTCTTATAGCAAAACTATGGATTTCATCAATTCAAATTCAGAATCCTATAGTTAAACCACAAAATCCATTAGTATAACTATGGAATCCATCAAAAAAGTTTAATTACTTTCATAAGCCTCATATAATACAAATATTCTAGTGCCAAGTGTCAAGGAATGCCTATTGGAGAGTGATCTTGATGATAGGTGATGATTGAGCTTGGGTAAGAGAATGTCATGATCAAGAAAACTCACAATTTAGGTGAAGGATTATTTTTAACTACCTCTCCTCATCACACACGAGACATTTGTCCTAAATTTCTTCAGAATTCTCAAAAGGAAGCCTATGATGAAGGAAGTTTGGAAGAGAGAATGACTAAGAAGATTTACTAGGCCACACTTGGAGAAGAGGCTATTTTGGGATGAGATGATATAAAAATTAGTTTCATGACTAATTTTCCTACAAAGGACATATAATACACTCCATAATATCAAAATACCATCCCAAGAACAACCTTTTATCATAAATAAAATACTCTCATAAATAGGCATTGCCTTCACTTTAATAGAACAATCCAATCCTTGAGATTTCTTAAGCTTTACTTATTCTAAAAAGTATTTTAGTATATAGAATATGAAAATTTTAAGTGGTGACCACCATTCTTCACCACTAATTAAATTTAATCTTAACTTAGACTTTTATGTTATAGGCTTATAGGTAGTTGTGCCAACAACCTAAAATTTTGTAATATTTCATTTAGTTATGATTTAACTACTTACCTTTATAGGCCTAAGGATTAAATCCAACTCTCATACATAGGTATATATATTTAAATGGTCCATGTTAATTTAAATAAAAAAACATGGCTAATTATGTTGCCAAATATTAGATGTGCAAGGTAACCATACTCATATATGCAAGATACAGGTTGATTTTGGATTAACATAGACCCATATTTTCTAAAACAATATTATTACCAATATCATTGCATATTAAATGAGTTATAATGTTATTAAGATGAAGAAACTATAATCCCTATGGTTGAGTAAGCTACTTTTGAGAAAGGTATAATAAACAAAAAACATATGGTCACTAAGGTGGTTTGAATAATTGTCAGTAATATTTGACATATATATTTCATCCAAACTATCCTTCACCAACAAACCTTTGTTACTAAACGATTTCCAAGAACCTCTAAATGGAGTCATAGTCAAAAGAAAAAATTAAATACAAAATAAAACCTTTGAATGAATTCATAGTCATAATAACAAAGGAAAATACAATTTACATCCTAAAATTAGTGTCTTGGTTATAAGGATGAAGTATAAGACAACCTACAACCTACAACCTAAAAATTGAGTTATAGTCAAAATAACAAAGGAAAATATGTTGTATAACCTACATTTGGTGTCATATCCAAAATAATGAATGAAGCCATAGTATAATAAGGGTTTAATATAAATACATTAGATTAAACCAAAAGAAATCAAATAACATGATAATTACAACCACTTTGGCTGGTAATAATAATCACGAAATCAAGTTTGTGTTCTAGTTTCACAAACCCATATATTGAAGTTGGATATTCCATTTATATCAACTATTAAGTGTAGATATAGTCATTATTATGAGTAAACTATAATTTTAACATCAAAATTGAATTAATACTTGAATCGATACCCTAAAACTATTAGGGTTTTCATTATCTTTAATTTAATATTAACATCATTTCAAAAATCCAACAAATTTCATAAACAATAGTACACCAATTTTTTGTAAAAAATAACAAGGGTTTGATATCCATATTGGGTATATTTATTACTTGGATGTTTGATAAAGAAATAAACAAATTATTTATTTGGCACATCATATTATTCTAACCACTCTTCTTATTTATTCTCCACTTCTTCCTCCTTTACTTCCTCTCCCTTCTCTTAATATTTTCTAACCCCATTTTAACTCAACTTCATCCCAACTTCCTTCCTGCATGTGAGCCATTAATCTTTCTATTTTCTTCTACAAGACTAGGTTCATGTGACTCTCTCATTATATTAACATCTATATATTTATTTATTTATAGGTGAAAAATTACCAAATCCTTCATGCATTTTATCACTAGGTGATTTCATAATGGAGTTTGATAACCACACAATGATATCCCTATTATTTTTAGGGGTATAAAAAATAAATAATATTTTAAACTTGTGTTCAATGATTAACCTATGTAATTATTCCTTTTAATTCATGATTTTTTTCATATTTACTTATGGAAGCCTAAATTCATCATGTCATAATACTTGTTGGATACTTTAGCTTTTTACTTTCTCCTTCCAATAATCCTACAATATGAAAAAGAGTCATGCAATGGACATCCACTATGTTGGGTTTATATATTTAGTTAATAATATCTAATGTTCATAAGGCTTTAATAAAACTTATTATGTCTTAAACCCTATTCATAAAAATACGATCATGAAAATGATACAAACATATGACTAGGCATATAATACAAGGATATAGCCATACAAAGAATAAAAGGATAAGACTATGTAAGTGAAATCATAAGGCACAACCATCCAAAGACAATGTAACAAACATTGGTAATTTGAAATAAATATTTTTATCACTCATCATAATAGAGAAATTATAAAACCAAACTAAACTCAAAGAATGGTTAAAATTTGTGTGACTATTATTAGTAGCTTTATCTACCCCTAACTATATGTAGTCATATAAAATGTGAAAATTGGTAACTTGAGCATGGATAATGACGCCCAAACCTTAGGTCCCTTTTTCTTTCTCTCATGACCCTCATAGGAATCTTTTCACTGATTCCTAATCATCCATATCCTTTCAAACTTGATCCTAGTTGAGCCACACCCCTCTTTCCAAGATAGATCCATCCCTTCAAGTCATGTCTACTCAGGATAATAGCAACACACTAGAACTATATTGTCGGTGCCACTCATGTCCACCTTTGGTGATATTTTCCAAGTCCATTTTTGGCCCCAATGGTCAATTTATTCTAGTTCCCCATCCTTATCCTTGTTATCCTAACATGAGCACATTCAAACCATGACCAATAAATCCCTATAAAATCCCATTTAAATATAATTTGGAAAGGGTTAGAAATTATCATTAAGCAAGAAAGAATACAATCAAGACTACTCAATCAATCCTCCCTATTCTTTGCATACAACCAACCAACATACTTAAAACCTTATCCAAATATTTACACCAGTGCCTATCCACCTTAAGCACATCTAGCTTAGCATTCTACATCTTCATAGACATAATTTCACAAAACACATCAAGTGGGATAACTACATAAGTCTTGATCCCTCTTCAGAGTATTGGTATGTAGGCAACATGTCCACACAAGGGGTGTGGATCCATGTCTAGTGAATATTACACACACTAACCCCCCTCTTTATAAAAATTGGTGAAATAATAAGGGAATATAGGGTTTGAAGAGAAAATATTCTGTATATGGATTTCTATAGACTTCCAACTATCAAAACTTTATAGATAGGGTCACACAGACTTGGCGATCAAAACCTAGAAATATTAGATCCTCAGGACAACAATGGAAAAGGTGGACTATATAATTGGTGCCACTCTTGTCTAGTTTTGGTGCTCTTATCTAATCATAAAATGAATTTTAGATCTTAGTTTTCAATGGTGTCCCAGTCCTGCACAGTGAATTCCAACCTATGTCTCAATCAGATAAATCAATTTCCAACTAAGTTTTATTTTCTTACCCTTATTACTATTTTTATAAAACTTTGAATTGTAATTAATTTACACAAATCCATAGATTAATTATTGTCTATTTATTTACTTATTTTACTGCTCAAACCCTTTAACTAAATTAGGAATAATACACCAATATTCCCAAAATTGTTAAATCATTTGGTGAACCAAAATTACTTCATTTCCACATAAAACCCCTAGAAACCCTAGGGTAAATATTCTACTGATTTTTTCTATTTTTTAAATTTTTACGTGCATGTTAAAATCAGAACTTAACATTAAATTTTAAATTTTTTAGTAATTTTAAAAATAATTTTCTTTCAAACCCTAGTTTCCCATACTAGGTCCTAGTATTTTTCGAGTAATTTTTCAATCATTTTCTAAATTTTTACTAGCATATTTAAATAAAAAAATCCATTCAAATTTCAAATTTCAATATTAATTTAAAAACAAAAAATTCAAAACCCTAGTGGCATCTACTAGGTCTCTTTAAATCACTAATTTTCTAATAAATTTTTGATTTTTTACTTGCATATATAATAAAAAATTCACTTTCAATTTCAAATTTTCATAGTATATTGTTCAAATAAATCATTTTCAAACCCTAGTTAAATACACTAGGTCCTATTGCTTTTGAGATATCACCTTACATTCTAAAATCAGATTTCAAATATGTATCTCACTTTTTTACAAATTTTTCTTACATTTCTTGTAAATAATAAGGAGACCATCATTGGTCCTATAATGTACATGAATGATGAAGTTTATCATATGTTAGTACAAAGCCTCATTCTTTGCATTTCATGTTTATTTTAATTATATGGGATGATGTTAAGAAGGATCTTATTAAACCTGTTAAGATATATTTTGCATCACCTCCCTTGGAGCCTCTATCCCGTGTCGAGTCATGTTGTATGGTCTAATTTGTTCTTCCCTAGGTCACCACACATCACCAAAGAGCCTAGTTGACACCCTTTATACCTCCACCACCTCAACCTATCAATTATTTTTTCTCTCCTCCCATAGCTACTACTATCCCTATATGGATAGTAGATAATGTGGTTATGGTTGTTACTCAACATGCCACCATACCTCCTCTATCTAGCTAGGAACCCCTCCACCCTCCTATTCCTTACCATCCTAGGCTCAACCTACCCACACAAGTAGATCTACACAAGGCATATGATATTATTGATCAATTGAGAAACACTCTAGGTAATATTTTAATGTTATAACTACTTCATAAAGCTAATGTATTCAATGTCCTTCTTTATCAAGCACTCACTTAGACTTCTATTCCCATTGATTTAGATTATTCTTATTTTACTTTAGTGGTTAACATGATAAAAACTATAGAATATACTATCACTTTTGATCATGATGACAAGCCATCTTAGATAGTAATTGATCAAAACTCATCACTATTCATACAAGCTCAAGTTAAAATTAGTGTCATTAAGAGAGTTATAGTTGATAGTGGTTCTAGACTTAATATATGAAATATTACATTCTTATAGACCATGTGCATAGACATGGCTTCCATGAACAAATCATATAAGAAAATTTTAGGATTTGATTATATACCATGATATACATTGGGAACCATTGCTTTAGATGACATGATAGGAACCAAAACCCTCTCCACACAATTCCAGGTCATGCTAGGTCCTCTTCATTATAATATTTTACTTAGATGACCTTGGATACATGCTATAGGGGAAGTTACTTCTACTCTTCATCAATGTGTTAATTTTTTCCATAAAGGATACCCATACACATGTCTAGTAGATAACCATCCATTTAGATATTATTGAACTATAAAGTCATCTTTGAATATTTCACTAGATAGGACACCTCATATCCTAGTTTAACCACCACCTCATTGTATTTATCTTGATCAGATACATACATATCATGTTGGAAATACTATCACTTCTCACACTCTTATACTTATAATCATTCCCGTAGTTCCAAATATTTAACCAATCACAGTAGCTTCAACCATTCCAACTACTCCACCAATCATGATTCCTACACCTATTAAAGTTATACATTCATCAGCAATAGTTTTAGTAGTACTAGTTAATTCTACAAATATAGATACTCTATCAATTAAAAACACCCTAAAAACACTATTGTATTATACTAATATATTTTTTGAGACTCCCATATCATAGTTATCCCTTGTGGTAAATTTTGAGTTACCATATGTACATGATGTTGATATAGATTCCCAAGTTTTTTCAGATGATGATACAACAACCACACTCATAGATGACTATTTTTGTGGGTTGATATTCACACCAATTGGCCAAATAGATTATTTGGATTACTCTAAAGATATCATTATATATCCTACATCAATATTAGCATCTTGTACTACACTCTCAAGATATACTCCACATTCATGACCACATATAGGTCACTTGGCACATATAGTTCACATAGTTACCTCTATGGATATAGAGACAGTCATTTAGATTAGGGTAGATATCACACAACATCATCCATACATTATGTTACAAATATTACTTGATCATGGATTAATCACATTACCTACAATATGACACAGATCTATAAGCAAATTATCATAGTAGGATGGTCACCCATTTTGTCTTTTTTATAAGATCATAGGCCATGATACAAACTCATGTATAAATTTATAGTAGGAATTAGATAAACTATAGGTTTAAATTATTATTTATATTAAAACACCACCAACACCAGCTTTTCCACTTCCACTGAAGCAATCTACTACCAAAACTAAACATCCTAGAGAAGAATCAACATATCCACCACCAAAGCAACCTTCAGTTCACCTTCGATAGGATGACACCATGTACATAGCTTCTAAATCATATGATGATACTTATGATGCTGATCTTGAGGCATTTGATGATGGTCATGATCCCTTCCTCCATCTCTATCCCCAATGAGCTCCATCCTTGGACCTTTACCCCCTAAATCCTAGTCTTTTATGTCATCATGTACATATTGCTTTATTCATATGATTGTATATAGCTTTATTTTTCCAATGTTTGTACATAGTTTCTCAGTATTTACTATACATAGTCTTTATAAAATTTATTATACATAGTTCATAAACATTTCAAAAATCCAAAAACATTAAAACTTTTTAAAAATTCAAAAACATTCAAATAATTTAAAATACAAAAACATGAAAATAATTCAAAAACACCAAAAATATTTAAATTGTATGCATCATCCATGATTTACATTTAGACTATCATACTAACATATATTGTTATATGCTATTGTTTGTTGATTTATCTACATTATCATGCTTCACTTAATCTTTTTTGAGTGTGTGTAGTGGCATCCAACTCCTTGATTGCTTCACTCTACCCATCGAGGGGGAATCTTAATTTTACATTGAGATAAACAAAAATACATATACCCACTAGGAGCATCTTCTACATGACTACACCATCTAGGTTATGTCATTACTACAACACACACTCTAGTTATCATGTTGATATACATTACTTACTATCTTACATAGATTTATCTATCGACACTCACTAGTATATAACACTTGTGTATTTCATAGCATATACCTATTTTTATACTAACATGTCTTGCGTACTTTCCCTCTTTATTTGATTAGTTAGATGTGATTGTATTTCCATTTATTATATGCTTTATTTTCTTACTTTGCATAGCTAGATTGTTTACATTTCTCAGTTCTTATTTATCTCTTGTATGTACCTTAGGACATTTTCCAATATCCTTTTCTTTTATTTATGTGTGCACCTTAGGACATTTTGCAATGTATTTTGCCTATACTCTTCTATGTGATTGTGGCTTCCATGCTAGCTTTTCCTATTTTAATTATATTATGTATGCAACATTTGAACATGCCTTGTATGCTTACTTTCTAGTTTGAGTGACATGTACCCATGTCCCTTGTTGATGTGGCCCCTTGGCCACCCTTGTATGCTTATTGCTTCTTGATTTGTGTGCATGTTTATTTTTTGATTCTCATTTTTTGAAATGTCATAATCCACATCATGCATTTATCTTACTTTTTTGGATGCCATGATGGACATCACACTCCATCCCTCCAGAAAATAACTAATAACTAACCAAACTTTCTTTTTTAGTTTACTACATTACACATGTTATTACATTTTTATATCTATCTAGGCATATCCCTATTCATCTAACAATCTCTCAATAAAAATCATGTTATATTTTGAGATATCTTGTCAATTATCATTACTATATCATGTATCTTTACAACATAACACACTTGTAAGACTATTTTTTTTAGGGTATTCATTAAAAGGTCTTAATTACTACCCTCAAAAGAGGGGGAAACAATTAGGGGGTTTGTCAAAAATATAAGAGCTCCTGATGGTCAAAAAATTAGCATTCATAACACCCAGAATAACAACCAAACATTAAAATAGTTAGAATAGACTAGGCAAATAGTGAGAATATTAGATCAGTTATGTGACTTATTCCATCTACAGGTGGTTGGAATAATTTTGGAATGGATTTCACACAAGTCTAACTTTTATATTCCTAAGTTATTGAGATCTCAAGTTCTTGAGTGGCTTTCATACAAGCCTAATGTACCAATTTAGGGTGGTTTTCATACAACCATAATATCCATATTTTAGAGTGGCTAAGAGTGGCCTAGTTTCTATAATACATTTTATTATCCATGCCAACATTTTTAGATCATATTAGATTCATGGGCTTTAGGATCCATTTCATATAACACATATTTCATACTGGTATCAGTTCATAGCTTCACTTAGTGGAAAATGATGGAGCCAAAGGACTAATTAGCCTTTGTATTCTTGAGCCACCTATTCAGAGGGATTGAAAACATAGTCTAGACATTGATTATCACATACATGATCACATAGATTTACTTAATGGATGATGATGGAGCCAAAGGGATAACCTTTGCTTTCTTAAGCCACTCTTAAGGAATTGAGAACTTAGATCTATTCATGATATTAGTCTTGTTAGAACATGATCTAATATTAATTAGCATCATCCAACATCACTCAGTATCACAATAAGTTTTATATTATTTTATGTACTCAGTGAGGTGTATTCATTCCTTTCTCTTCCTCTCTATCTTACCTAACTTTATACATTCTTATTTTAGATTTAGCATATCTAGTAAGAATTGTTCTACTTTTTGGTTTTATCTTACATATTTACACTTCATAATGTGCTCTCTCTATACACTCCCAACATCACATAGCTTCATCCTTATAGGTAAGTTTAGGTATGCTTTCTATTTTTCCTTTATCCTAGTATTTTACTTTACTACAGCACTATAATTAGGAGGGGGGGAATGTAGTCAAATTAAATGTGAAAATTGGTAACTTAAGCATGACTAATGACACCTAACCCTTAGGTCCCTCTTACTTGCTCCCATGACCCTACTAAGCATATTTTCACTAATTCTCAGTCATATGTAGCCTTCTAGACTTGATCCCAACTAAGCCATACCCCTCTTTCCATGATAGATCCATCCCCTAGGTCCCATTTTCTCAGGATAATATCACCACACTAGGACTATAACATTGGTGCCACTCTTGTCCACTTTTAGCGCTATTGTCCAAGTCCATTTTTGGCCCCAATAGTTAATTTATTTTGGTTCCCCATCCTTATCCTTATCATCATAATGTGATCACATTTAACAAATGACTAATATATCCCTATAAAATCCCATTCAAAAATCATTTGTAAAGGGTTGGCAATTATCACTAATCAAGCAAGACTACTCAAGCAATCTTCTGTATTCTATATATACAACCAACCAACACACTTACAAGCTTATCCAAGTCCTTACACTAGTTATTGGCCACCTCAAACACATCCAGTTTAGCACCATGAATATTCATACACATAATTACACAAAACACATCAAGTGGGAGAACTTTATATGGCCCGATCCCTTTTTGGAGTATTGGTATGTAGGCAGTGTGCCCACACAAGGGGTGTAGATCCACATCTAGTGAATATTACACACACTAACCCATCCCACCCTCTTGCTCAAAATTATTCAAATCATAACATAATATAGTTTTTTAAGAGAAAATATATTCTATAGGGAGATATATATACTTTTAGATATCAAAACTTCATGGATAGGGTCACATAAACCTAGTGAATAAAACCTAGAAAGCTTAGATCCTCATGAAAATAGTGGAAAATGTTGACTATAGTGTTGGTGCCACTCCTATAAAGTTTTGGTGCTCCTATACAATCAAAAAATGAAGTTTAGATCTCAATTTTTGATAGTGTCCCAGTTTTGCATAGTGAATTCCAGCCTCTATCTCAATCAAATCAATCAGTTTCTAACCAAGTTTTGTTTTCTTCCCCTTATTACTATTTTCATAAAAGTTTGAATTTAAATTAATTTACAAAAATTATTAGCTTAATTATTTTCCATTTATTTACTTATTTCACTACTCAAACCCTTTAACTAAATTAGGAATAATTCACCAATATTCCTAAAATTATTAAATCACTATCATGGCCTTTGACCTTTTTCCCTGAGATGCTCTCCCTTGGGTCTCCACTATGAGGGTAATGATAAAAAATCATGCATTTACCTCAATTAGGGAAGAAGGTTATTTAGTCTATTATAATCATATAAATCAAAATAGATAAGAGTAATAAATCTAAATATGTATATAAAAGACTCATAAAATTATAATATAAATTCCAAATTAATCAACATACTCATGCATTTTTTATAACTACAAAAATTCAAATGTAAAATGTCAAATTCTAAACTAAACCAATTACAATAATGTTGAACATAAAAATACATAGTCACTAATAGTGAAATAAACCATAATAATCATTGTAATTTCCATTAGGTTGGAATAGGATGTAACATCCTTAGCTTATTGTAAAAGGAATTGTATCGATGATGATAATAAAAAACATACAATAGTTGTCATAAGTTCAACAAAATAAATAAAATACATGAGGAAATAATTTATAAAAATCTTATCAATCCTCCTAAGTGGCACTATATTCTAAATATTTGTCCCAATGGATCTTTCATTGAGCCACTACTTTATTACACAAGTCAAGATTGCATGTCTTGAGTATTCTGAGGGGCTCTATTATTATCACTCTTGGATCTAATATTAGTAAATAATTCCAATCAATCACTTGTGAAGGATAAACCACATATTTATTTAATTAATAAAAATGAAATACATCATTTATTTTAGTAATTATTGGTATAAAATTAAATTTATATGTAACATGGTTAATCACTTCTAGAACCTCAAAAGGTTCTACATATCTAGGTGCTAATTTAGATAATTTGCCAAATTTGATTGAGCTCTTTTGAGGTTTAACATGCATAGAAAATTTATCTCCACCTAAGAACTAAATTTATGTCCTCTTTAAATTAACATATATTTTATATCTATAATTTTATTTATCCAACCTTTTTCAAATCAACCTTACCTACTCTTTCATTTTAGATACCATTTTTTTCCCAAAAACTACTATGTATTCTAATTTGTCCTAGCTGATGGTGTTTTACATTTTTATACCATATAAGGCTTCAATTAGTGCCATTTTAAAAGCTAAGTGAAATGAAATTTTGTAAATTAACTCAACCAATCAAATGTATTCTTCCTATTTATATTGTTGGTCCATGCAATACATCCTCAAAATATCCTCTAAAACTTGCTTGACCCTTTCTATTTTCTCATATATTTCTGGATGATAAGTTATACTAAAATTTATTTATGTATCAAATGTTTCTTTAAGAGTTTTAAAAAATATAAATTTCGTACAAGTATCTCTATCAAAAATTATTTTCTCTATAATTACATGTAATTTAAAAATTTATTACACAAACCTCTTAGCAAAAACCAGTGCATCATCCAACAAATTCCCTGGAATGAAATTGTGTCACCTTTATTAGTTTATCAAATACTAGAAAAATAATATCATGCATGTTTCTATAAATTTTTAGTCCTTTAAAAACTTCCATGATAATTAATTCACACTTCCATTCTATAAAGTCATGGGGATATATCAATATTGCATGATGAACATGTTATGCTTTTTCCCATTGAAATTATAAATAGATTGAAAAAAAGTTAGTTGCATCTTTCTTAATTAATTTATAAAATTATAATGGCCTTAATTATAAAATTATTTGGTCCCTCCCATATGACTAAAACATGAGGCATTGTGTAGTTCTTGTTGACCAATTTTTGCCTACATATATAAATTTGCCTAGATGGAGTAGTTTCTAGAAGTTCTGGTATGGAGTGACAAGATAATTTGTGTTATTGATTGAGTGGATGATAAAATGATGAAGAAGAAGATAAAATGTCATTTACAAAGATTTTGAATATTTTTAAGTAAGATTAAAGTGTAACTTGTTGATTTTTGGGAAGTAGGTTTGGAAATAGGTCTAGAGTTACAAGTAAAGGATCTAATAGGTCTCCATGGTGTTCAAGAATTCATGGGTGCATGGAGAAGGTTAGAATAAATTATAAAATGTTATTCAAGCCTTGACAAATCAAAATATGATAATAAAAATTCTAAATGAACTAGACCATTAATGCACATCATGCAAGAAAAAATAGGTCAAATTGGTTGCACATTTTATAAAAGCACTTGGGAAATCGATCAAGGTTAAAGTATTAAATAGACATGATGCTTTTTATTCCAAGATCATCTCTTTAAAAATTTGTATCTTGATGAATTCTCTATCTTAAGATACAAGTATTTAAAGTTGAACTATTAGAGTGGGATGTGCATGGGGACATCAAGTGAAGGCCATGAGAAGTACCCATTTGAATTCAAATATTCCTAAGGATGAATGCAAGGATGATAAGTGTCATGATATTGGGTGTCTAAATTGAAATAAATGGCCTGAAAACTATGAACAAAGTTGATGGGTCCAAATAGCTCAATGGAGCACATTTAATCATATAAATGTGGATTGATGGTAAGTAAGGGGTTAACAAGTTAACAAATATTGAGAATGAACATAAAATTACAAAGTGTCATGACCATGGTAAACTATCGAATAAATAAATGGTGTGCATGAGGTAAAAAGGTCAACATGTTTAGATTGAAGCAAGGATGCCATATGGTGTAAGCATGAGAACCCGACCAAGATTTAATTGTAGGGTCCATAAAAGGAGTGCAATATTGACAAGTATCATGATCAAGGAGCCTAGATCGTGATCAATATCCAATATTAGAATTTAATCCACAAGACTTCAAATGGAGATCAAATATGATCCAAGATAAACTAGAGCAAATATTTCAAAGCACTTATACCACCATTAGATCTCAGTCAAGCACCATTAAGCATAAGACATAGTTATATGGTCAAGATTGTTAACAATGAAGTTTTGATGCCATTAAAGCTCAGTATGAACCTCTTGTTTGAATAGTTAGAACATACATGATCCATTTTTTAGGGTTGTAGTATTATTCCATAATTATTGTCATTATTCTTTAAATAAGATCTATGCATATAATCAGTCCTCAACTTCTATAAGGTTTAGAAGTAGAATAGGTTTGTTTAGACCTAATATAGTTTAAGAATGAGGCTATGTAGCCTATAGGCTTTCCATTAACATGATAACTATAGGAAAACCAATAAATGGATTAGTTTTCAACCTATAGTAAGACCTATGCTTAGATACTAAAGTAGGGGTAGATATGTGATTATGGAGAAGTGCCTCATACTTTGACATAGTTTTATCTGTGACAAGTAAGTACCTATAGCCATTCAAAGTAGACATGGTTATAAATTTTTTAGGTTTAAAGATATGAGGATTTTATCCTCATAATCAAATCAAGTGGAAGATGGCATAGAGTCCCAAGATGGAGATCTGGTGGTTAGAGAAATTAGTTGGAGCATTTGATAGATTTTTAGGGTCCCTAAGGGTTTTTATTTATAGTAAGATCATGACTCATCATAAAAAACACATTCTTGTCTTCTAACAAAGGGGGTAAAGGCTATTGGGACAAATGAAGGTTATTTTATCTATGATGTATTAACTTTGGCTGGGTCAAAATATGGTAAAGCATTCATTGAAAGGTGATGGCTCATTTATGGTTTATGTGTTCCCCCTCTCTATCCCATTTTATCCTATGTCTCTAATTTCTTTCCCATTATAATGGGCTCTCTCTGGTTTCAGATTCTCACAAGGACTCTCTAAGTTTTGAAGAGTAAAATACTCTCATTTGATAAGGCTAGATCTTATCAAAAAATTTATGAACTACCTATTGATTCAATAAAATACTTTCTTTACCTATCTCTTATATTTGATTAGTTTTTAGTAAGCTGATGCATGATGGCCTTGTGAAGGAGATTCTTCCATGTCTATTATCCTTCTTACTTACCTCTTTTAATATGTTTTCAAGCTATTTGTAGGTATATACTTGGGTTTTTTTTCATTAATGTAATCTTGGTGTGAGTCTTAAAACTTATATTTATTTCCATTCATTGCTTCCCAAATCTATTTTATGAAATACTTATGCAATTAGCTAGATAATGAGGTTGTGTGAGCTAGTATTATCTTATGTAGATCTAGTGTGGGTTAAATCATATGTGAGACTAATTTTAAATGGGTGAATCACATGTTAAATTTATTAGTAACCCTTTTTCCTTCTCTCTAACCATTTTCCCATTAGAATCATTAGTCTAGGTGATCCATCAAGAGGAATTCGGCCTTCTCTAAAGGTTCAACCCTATTATAGGATACACACATCCTGAGGTTGTTCCCATTATGTAGACTAATTAGGGAGAGCATAAATAACCGTATCCAAGGGTGAAAATTAATCTTATAATAGTTTCTATCACGTCCAGTGAGACACATTTGAATAAGATTGATCAAGTTTGATATTGGTTTGATCCATTTGAAATAGTTATAGATTTCATGCAATAGTATATGGTGACTCCAAAAAAATATTCAACATTCTGGTAGTGAAGCAATGACTAAATTTCATGCCAAAGGTGATTACAATATTATATTCTAGAGGTATTCCTTTTGAATTTATTGAACTGCCTTTAAACTCAATAAAAAGGTTAATATTTGCTAATACACATCCATAAAAAGGCAACTTTATTCCTAAGCCAATTTTTAGATCTACCTATGCAAGAGGATATTTTTTGAATCATTTCATTAAAGCTAATTTTAGTGGGCCATATTAAAAAAATTTGGAGGTCCTGAGGTGAATCATATTTTTAATGGTGGTGAATTAGTTTAGAAGGCATATTGTTTCATAGGCAAATATTTATATGCCACAAGATGAATGATATGGGTGAACATTGGTAGTGTGCAGATGGACTCCAAAAAGACATAGCCAAATATTGGCATGCCACATGGTGTGGGAAGATGTTATTATCATTTAAGTAAACACTAGTATGGTGTAGATAGATGTAAGCATCATGTAGATAGACATATATATAATACAAATGGATGTTTGTGTTATGCATTAAAATTAATCCACACACATCATACATTAGGTTTTTACACATAGCCTTGATAGTCATTTACACCATGATAGAAAATACCAGTGTAATACAAGTGCATATCTAGGATATGAGGAATAATACCAACATTGTGTGTGCACCACATGGCTAAGTGACTATTAAAGGTAAAGGGGAGAGTAATTATAGTCTACCCCCATATGGAGAAGGTTTCTAGGTATGGATATGGAATTTTACACCATACTTAGACACATCTAGTCTATGAGCATGCCTAGATGCTGCTATTAGAAAGTGAACACTGGTAGGCTATGGGAATCTATTGATAGGTTATAGGCATCATCAATAGGCTACATGCATCTACCAAAAATCTATACACATTTGTCAATAGGTTACTAGAATCTTCCATCATCCTATGAGCATCTACTAATAGGATGTAAGTAGATTCCATCAAGCTAAATATGTCTATCATTAGGCTATAGGTGGGTGTTTGTATCCTAAAAGTAGATGCTAGTAGGATGCAGGTGAATGTCAACAGATTATGGGTGGATGTTAGTAGGTTGTTGGCATTCTTTGGCAGTCTATAGGTATATGTTGGTAGGCATATTGTGGGAATTCACTTGGATCATTTGGATAGACAACTATAAACTATTAGCATCCACTTGTAGGCTACTAGTGCCCACCCATAAGCGTAGACTACTAGCATCCACGTGATGGTATATGGTGAATTCTTATAGATTGGCTTTTGAGGTGTCTATAAACTACATTTATATGATCAAATTTATATTCAAATGTAGGTGAACCTCTACTTAAAATTAACTTTGACCCTAGAAAATTAGATGATCTTACCCTATTATCCACTCCATAAAAATCTCCAAAAGCTGACTTCAAAAATGGAATATTCATATATTTACAAAGATTCACCACTATAAAAACCCTACCTTTCATTACCATGGTAGCCCCTAAATCTTTTACTTTTATGTATTTCAATGATAAAAGTCTTTTAGACCTCCCATAATATGATCCTATTCCAATATTAGCTCTTAAAAGTGTCCCTTATTTTACTAGAGACCAATCTACAACCCCTTCTGAACACCTTATGGATGTAGCCAATTTTTGCAATATTCATAATATTAATGAATAAAATGTGGTTATTAGGTTGCTAGCCATCTATTTCAAAGGTAAAACCTTATAATAGTATATAATCCTTGCCACTAAATCCATCACATCATTGGATTAGTTAATAGATGAATTATGCAAGATATTTAAAGATAAAAGTGACCATTTGTCACTTGTAGAGTAGTTAATCATAATCAAAAGGGACCCTCATGAAGTCATGCAAGACTTCAATATAATTTTTTAAAAGACATGGGGTAGGATCCCAATCATTATTAGGCTTACTCCAAAATTTAAATTCCTTTATTATTTGAAGGCCCTCAATAGTGATATTCCAATAATGATTCAGTCTATCAAAGGGAAGTCATTGCTAAATGCTAATGAGGTGGCAATCAGAGTAGAAAATTGTCTAGTACAAGTTGGAAAGCTTAAAAATAGACCACAAATGCCTTTGTTTCCTAAGAATAATCCAATTTATGTCTCTATTCCTCCCCTTAATGCCATTCCTCTTATTCAAACAATTGTTTCCATACCTATGCCAAAGCAAAAAAAGGCTTCCACTAGTCAATCTAGTGAATCCCAAGAACACAAAAACTTTCAAGATCTTAAAAACATGTTTCAATCCTTGGTAAATTAATTAGTAAATGTTAATAGGTAGTATGCCTATTTAAATATGCCTTACCAAGCCTCATATCAACCTCTATAACAATATTATCAAGCAAATAAGCCACCCTACAAAGGAAATTTCCAAGGCCAAGTTCAAAGTCAAATCCAAGGATAGGGGTCTATAATAGATAGAACAACTATAATCCAAATGATACAAGAACTTACAACACTTTGGTCCTTACTTAGAAAAATATTAGTCAAGAATATGAGGGTACTATGCCTTGGAATTAGTCTTTTAGGCATTCTGTTATCTCAAACACTGACTTTAATCAGGCCTTTAATGATCAATGGTAGATGACTATTAATTATGGGTAAAATTATCCTCTCATGGCTCAAACATAGAGGTACGTATGATGAAAAAACCAAAGGAACATCAATAAGGTTAAGGGCTTGATTAAGGACCAAGCTAGATGGGTTTTACAATGATAAATTATGAATAAGAGATGTTATGTACTCAATTAGTAGGCTAGTTCTAGACAAGCATACATTTTAGTGGAAACTAATACAAGGTTAAAAAGAAAGAACATGGATAGTAAATAAGAAGCAGTCAAAGATTTTCCTACCATTACTCATTTAATATCAAAACCAAGTGAACCTACTACTGCTCCAAAGGCTCAAATAACTCCAAAAAATAAGAATCAAGGGAATGTCTTTATTATTTGAAACTCACAAATTCAAAGTACAGTTGTGGCCCCTAAAGGGTAACCAAAGGTTGGTTTTTTACCAATAAAAATTATGGAAAAAATGAAAAATTCCAATGTGAGTCTGCTAATGTGGGACATGCTCTCCATGCCTGGACAAATGGATATCCTTCAAGAAGGATTGTCAAAGATCACTATTTCTAAGAAGCCATCAAAAAAAGAGAATGTGGTTCTCACTAATGCAACTAGGGGACCACTTGAAGGGAAATTACGTAAAATGTTCAAACATCCTCCATTATATATTTTTATGATCATTGGTGATTCCTTGTTACATAATTTATTGGTAGATAGTGGGACTAGCACATCAGTGATGCCAAATTCCATAGTTGACCATCTTGGTTTAAAATATGAACCCTAGTCTAAGGGAGTACTACAGATGGAAAGATCTTGCACCAAACCATCTAGTATCATTAGAAACATCATCTTGACCCTACATTCTTGTCTTGATGTCTTAGTTTTTTAAGATGTGTTTATCTTAGATGTTCCACCTCATTTTTTGCTTTGCTTATCCAGAAAATTTACTATAAAAATTAGAGGTTATCTACTAGTACACCGGTCCTACATGGATTTCAACAAAAGGTATGGAACTAAGGTATCCATCAAAGCTAAGCCTATTACATAATAAAATATTGAGCCTTATGGGCTAGATAACATAAATATCAAATGTACCATTCTTCATGAGGATGAATTCATGGTTAGTCAATAGCTAGACACTCATCCTGAGGATATACCTGATATGTTCTTGGATGAATTATGGAATGATAATTCGTTAGTTGACCCCTTGGAAGGTGTTGAGTAAAAATACATGGGTGTTTACTATTTACATGAAGAGAATCAATCCATACCATCCCTTGTTAAGACTCAAGAAGACTCCAATGGATTGTGGGAATTATTATTTGATAGATCAAGGAGAAAACATAGATTAGTTGCAAGTGCAATGATAATATCCCCCTCTAATGATAAGTATTTATCTTCTTACAAGTTTCAATTCAGTTTCTTTTGCAATACAATAAATTATGAGGGCCTTATCCATGGCCTTCAATGGGCTAGTAAGGGAGGAATAAATAAATTGTAAGCTTATGGGGATAGTGAGCGGATAATTCACTAGGTTAGAGGCTAGAATATCACAAAGAATCCCTTGATGAATTCCTAAAAAACATAGGGTTTGGGACTTAATTAAGGATTTTAAGGCCTTTAACATCCAATCAATTCCAAGGAACCAAAATAAACATGTTGATAGGTTAGTATCCATGGGAGCTCAATTTGATACCCCAAAGGAGTTGAAAAAGACCAAAGTACAACCACATGTTAAAGTGGTAGTAAGACCATCAGTGATAGATAATGAAACTCATTGGTAAGTCTTTGAGAGTGAAAAATAGATTATTTTTTTCTTCCAATAGGAAGAATTTTTTTTTTAATAAATCAAGATAGATTTCAACATCAGTATGAAGAGAAAATTGTTTAGCTGAGATCCAACAAGCTTCCTAAGGGTTGGTCACCTTTGAAGGTCTTTTTCATGAGGGATATCATATGAGGGGAGATAAAGTAGTAATTTAAAATAATGAGAACCATGAAATAATTATTATCCTTAGAGATAAACTCATCAAGCTTGGAAAGGTAAGCACTAAGCCTAAAAACCATGATTTCATTGAGCTTTGTAGAGAATAGGCAGACATCTTTGCTTGGGAATACAATGACCTAAAAGGTTTTGATCCCAAGTTATCCCAACATACTATAGAATTGGAGGATAATAATAATCTTTCTAGGTAGGGGAAAAGGTCCATAAACCCTAAAATTAAATATATTATAAGGAAAGAGTTCATTAGATTGATTGAATCCCTAATCATATTTCCCATAAAGCACTCTTCATGGGTATCTAATTTGGTACCTGTCAAGAAAAAGAATGGGGAGATCAGGTTTTGTGTTGACTTCAAAGATTTGAACAAAGTATATTTGAAAGATCACTACCCTTTACCATCTATGGAGTAACTTCTTTAGATAGTTGTTAGTTCTAAATGCTTCTCCCTTTTGGATGGGTATTCAGGTTACAACCAGGTGCTAGTGAAAGAAGAAGATTAGTATAAGACTACCTTCACCACTAAGTGGGGCTATATGCTTACTAAAATATGCCTTTTAGATTTTTAAATGTTGGGGAAATTTTTCAAAGATCCATGGACATGGATTTTAAAGGATTGTTGAATCAAATGGTATTGGTCTATTTAGATGACATCACAATTTTCTCTAGGAAAACTAGTAAACACTTAGATCATCTAAGGTTGATCTTTGAGAGATGCAGAGAGTATGGGGTCTCTTTAAATCCCAATAAATGTGTGTTTACTATTGATGTTTAAAATTGTGATTTGTAATAGACACCAACAATGGGAAGTTTCAAGATGTGGGACTTGCATCTTGAAACAACCTCCAAATTTTAGAGAAGCTCGTCTCTTCTTTATATAATGTGTTGGGGGGAAAAGGATAGGAATTTAAATAGAAACACAAGTGCAAAGAAAGAAAAATGTAACTATGGCGATGTGCCTAAAAGTAATTGAACCCTTAATCTTAAGCATAGTGAAACTATATGTAAGATTTAGTTACATTAAAGAGAAGATGAGGCATGATCAATGTAAGAGATAGAAACAATAAAAATATAGGCTCATAGTTGTAGACTAATTTTTCAAATGACACAGATAATATCAACAAAGGCACAAAACTCTATCTTCTCATTAATTCTTCGGTCACGTAAAAGGCACAAAAACATGCACAGTTACATAAACTTTATAACATAAGAAAATAGAATAAAGGCAAATGATATTCCTAATCACATCTATAGAAATTATAAACTTGTTACAATAATTATCCCTTATCATGGATCCCCCTACCTCCTTTTATAGCCTCAAATTTTTAGATAAAATAATATGAAATCTGGTGTATTTAATGCCTTGGATGCATTTTGGTCTTGTCAGGAAGGGCCACGCTAGAGCAGGGTGGCTGCCCTAACTGCAACATGTTGATTCATCTCAAGCCTAAATCTCTCATTCCTTCACTTGCTTCACCATGCAACTATCCATTCCACCTTTATCTCCCATGGGACCAACAAACGGCCCTTTTAATGTTTGTAGGCCCCCAAATATCTACCTAGTGAACTGCTCCATCTACTAGAAATAACTCTCACTGAGTTCCCCTCTTTTTCTCTTCCTCATTTTGATCCTTGGATTCCCTCCAAATTGTCCACATGTTCCCAAACTTACAGCCCAAATTGAACTCTAACTGAGCTGGAAGTGTCTATTAGAAGATAGTTTTTAGATTCTAAACATTCTATCTTTCTATAGTTCACTTGTTAAAATAGATACATAGGACCCTCTATTCTATTGAAACGAAAGAGGACCCTTAGTCAATTTCTTTAAATTTTGCTTATTTCTTAAGAGACACTAGAGAATGACACTTGGCACTTTCTACAACATTTATCAAAGACATGCAACACTTTCTGCTTTCCCTATATTCTTACTATATCTTGCTTAGGGACATTTTGCCTTTGACACCTATCACAATCCACTTATTTGATACTTAATGACTTAATAGAAATAAGACTCACCACATTTCTTGCCCGAGCAACCTTCAAAAGAGGCATGGAGACAGGTGGCAATCTTTGCTTCTCTTCAACAAAAGACATGTGGCAATCTCCAGTGCTCTTTTGCTATGTTGTGGAAGTGTTTAGGATGCATGCTAAGCTCCTACAGATGTTGACACTTGGTAGCTTCTATAGACCTTAGAAATAAAACCCAAGACCCACCACAATCTTTATTTAGTAATGAAACTTGAAGATCTTTTGGATGTCGACACATGGCAGCTTCTACTACTTTTGGGAAGATATGTGGCATCTTCCACTGCTTTTGAGCATGGAGTAGAAAGGGGCTCAGTTGATGACACTTGGTGACCTCTGCTTAATTGGTTTGGTTGCACCTTGCTTGCCCTCCAAAAGGAAACTTGTATTTTGGTCTTTGGGATGCTCCTTTGAACTGCCTGTTGAACCGAAAATGGTTCAATGGTTCAATGGTTCAATGGTTTAACACTGCATGCCATTTACACAACCCAAGGTATTGAACCAAAAATATTGAACCAAGGCATTGAACCACTTTATTGAACTAAGGGATTGAACCACCTTATTTTATAAAAAATGAAAGGTGCCTCAGACGATGCCACTTGGTAGCTCCCACTTGATTTCGACACTTAGCCAAAAATGAATCAAAAGGAAAATAGAAATTGTGCTGTGTATCATGACTTCACCATCTCATACCAATGAATGAAAAGACAAAATTTGGTATCACGTAGCTAAAAAATAAAATGCAACATAGAGTAAAATTTTACTCTATAGTTACTAGTGACCCTGAGGACTTTTGGGCCTGCTCAAAAAGAACCCACGACTCCCACTAGACCAAAATTACTAAAAAACAAAGTTTTAACTAATTTTTTTCAAATAGATTACATTTATAGGAATTTCTTCAGGTTCACCTTCCATTGTTTCTAGCTCAAATGAATTTTTTTGTTTACATGCCTAAATTCTATAAGGGCTAGTCCATAATGCTTCAAACTTAGTGTGTTGACCTAGTTTGGTAGCTCTTGCATCCCATTTTAAAAAAATTGAGCCTATTTCAAAATGGGGATTTGAAGTATTTTTATCAAAATAGTCTTTAACTATTTTTGGATGTTTTATCAATGAATCATATGCTGCATTTCTCTTTTCTTGAACTTCTAGAAGTTTCACTAATCTGACCTACATGGGGCCATTTTCTTCAATTTCAATCTGCTTGATTAGCTGGAGAGCAAGAATCTCCAAACTTAGGGGAATTACAATAGGTTTCCCATATACAAATTCATATGGGGACATTTTGATCACCTATTTAGGTGTAATTCTATCAACACATAGTGCTAAATTAAGCACTTTATGCCATTCCTTGTGATGATCAGCCCCTATTCTTTTGATGAGTCTAATCAAGTTCTTATTAGTTGATTCTACCAAACCATTACCCTAAGGGTAATAATGAGAAGAAGTTTTCAGATATATTCCATGCTTTAATGCAAAATTAGATACTTTGGACCCTAAAAATGCTTTAGCATTATTTGAAATTATAGTGTGAGGAGCCCCAAAATGAGTAGTGATACTCCCTAGAAAGTCTAGGATAACATTTTTTGTTGCTTCTTTGAGTGGGACTGCTTCGGTCCATCTGGTGAAATAATTTGTGGCAATTAATATCCATTTATGACCCATACTAGACATTGGATTTATCATTCTAATGAAGTCAAGACCCCATTGAGCAAAAGGTTCATCCATAATTATAGGACTAAGGGGCATTGTTGCATTCCTCCTCATCCCCAAATAATATTGGCAGGATTGGCATTTTTTAACCAATTGATAACAATGTACAAATAAAGCAGGCAAGAAATATCCTACCTCACTTATCTTTATAGCTATGGTCTTTGCAAAAAAATGCCCCCCTGATATTCCATGATGCATCTCGTGTAGTATTCTCTTAGCCTCAGCCTGTTCTACACATCTTAAAAATTTACCATCATAATTTCTTCTGAAAAGGACCTATTTAATTAAAACAAAATGAACTCCCTGTATCTTATAGTATCTCCTCTTATTTTGAGGGAGTTCTCTCAGATAAATCCATTTTTCATAAAATGAATCCTACTAGTGAGCTAGGATTCTTGATCAACCTCTTGTATCTTTAACACCATCTTCATCCCTCCTTTATTTGTCTCCCAAGGTATCATCTTCTCAAGCTCTTGGGTCATATATTGGCACAAACCCCTGCCTCTAACTAACTTGGTGGGTCTGACCTCTACATCATATTCAAGGATTTTAGTAATCTAGTTGGCTCTTTTTTTAGTGATTTCTCCCTCCATGATGTATTCTCTTACACTTGGGTGAGCTACAAGTACTAGAATTTTGCTCCCTAATACCATATGCCTAAATTTATTGAGGGCTTTTATTATGGCATATGCTTGTTTCTCTACAAAGTTGTACTTTGTTTCATAATCCCTGAGAGTTCTTGAAAAAAAGGCTATTGGGTGCTCTCCCTCCAGTCTATCATCTTTTTGTGTCAAGACAACAACAATACTTAACTCTCCTCCATAGACATACATTATAAAAGGCTTGGAAAAATCTAGGTTTTAAAGCACTGGGGCTATTGAGATAGCCTTCTTGACCTCTTCAAAGTCTTACCTTCCTTCTATAGTCTATTTGAAAACTAGGTCTTTTTTTAGAAAGAGTGTTATTGGTCTTACCAAGCCTACAAAATCAGATATGAACCTACTAAAAAAAATTAATCTTCCCAAAAAAGGACTGAATTACTTTTTTATTCACTGGAAGAGGTAGGTTCATTATAGCTGTGATTCTTTCAAGATCTATGGAAACTCCTTCCTTAGATACTCTATGTCCCAAAAATTTGCCTTGAGGTCAGCAAAGATGCATTTCTTGGGATTCAGTGATATTCCAAAATCTTGACATTTCTTGAAGACAGATTCTAAATGATCAAAATGATCAACAATATTTTTTGAAAAAATAGTGAGGTCATCTAGATAGATTAGGATGATTTTATTTATAATATCCTTGAAGGCTATATCCATAGCTCTTTGGAAGGTCGCTCTTACATTTGATAGTCCAAATGGCATCTTAGCATATGAAAATGTTCCCTATTTGGTAGTAAAAGTAGTTTTCTATTGGTCTTCGTCAACCAACCAAATTTGATTGTATCTAGAGAAACCATCTAGCAAATAAAATCTCTCTGATGCAGCCACAATGTGTAAAATTTGTTCCATGAAGGGCAAGGGGTAGTGATATTTTAGAGATGCTCTATTTAGATCTCTAAAATCTACACATAGTCTTACATCTCCATTCTTTTTCCTAACTGGTATTAGATTTGATACCCAGGTTGAGTGCTTGATTGGAAAAATTATTTGGAATCTAAAAGTTTCTACAATTCATCTACCATTAGAGGTTCAATCCTTGGATTTACTGGCCTCTATTTCTATTTGATGGGCTTAGACCCTTCAGTCAGTTCTATTATGTGTTGAATAATGTCTCTATTGTATCCATGAAGGTCTTCATAGCTCCAGGCTATGACTCTATCATATTTCTTGCACAATTTAATTAGTCTTTCTTTTTCCACTTGAGTTATAGAATTTCCAACTTTTAGTATTTTCCCTTCACTCACCTCTATTTTAGAATAGTATGCTTTGTTTGCTTGGAACCTTTTCTTCTCTAAGCTTACATCTTCGGGATCAAAAAGACTTTCTAAGGTGATTAAACCTTTGGGAAGCTTATTGTTTTTTAATTGTATGATTTGATCCCCATATGCTTCTTCAATCTTTGGTTGTAGTTGATCAGTGAACTCTCTTGATTGTTGCAAGAATGAGATTACTTGAGAATCATTCTTAAATACTTGCCAATGCTCATCATTGTCAGGAATAGCTGGCCTTACTATAACCTTTACTGATTCATTGTTACCTAATAGTTCAGTTGCTAGATCAAACTGCGAACCAATCTATGCCATCCTATCAGCTTCAAAATTTTGAGTCTTAGGAACTAATTCAATATTAAAAGCTTCAAAATCTTCTATTAAGTCCCAAATCCTATGCCTGTAGGATCTCATTCTTACATTTTTCGCTGCTGCCTTTTCTCTAATTTGCTTCACTACTAATTTTGAATCCCCTTTTACTATTAGATTCTTTATTCCCTTTTTCTTGGCTAATATGAGCCCATATACTAAAGATTCATACTCAACATCATTATTAGTAAAATCAAATTGAAAATAGATAGCCCTTAAATTTTTTTCACTATTTGGAGCAGTAAGACAAATTCCTGCTCTAGCACCATTCTTACTTCTGGCTCCATCAAAATTTAAAGTCCAAAATTTTAAATCCTTTCCTGATCCTTGATTAGTTGGCATTTATTTCCTCAAAACATTCAAGATTTCATGGTCCTCATCAAAAATGACATATGTTCCCAGGCCAGTAGAGTCATAGTTCCCATATGGGTCACTATGCATCATAGCCAACAACTGGTTGTTCTCTTCTTCTTGATCATGCTCAGTCCAGTCGCCTAGCTCTTCAAAAAAAATCCTTTCTTCCTTATTCATCATGGCATGGGCTACCTCTACCTTTGTAGTGGGCTCATTAGTAATGTGATCTTTATATAATGGTTTAGATGGAATTTTCATCTTCAAACTGTACCTGGTTCTCAAGATGAGATGAGACCAATCAAGAGACATATACCCTCCTATTTTGGCTGTAAAGTCTCTAGATAAACATAAACCAAAAATAGGAGGTATATCTATGACTACTACATCTTGGTTGAAAATTATATTGGGACAAGTATACAGCTACAATGGGAGTTGTTTAATTCTCACTATTGTTTGTACTATTTTGCCATCTAACTACATAACTCTCTTTGTGAGGGGTTCATATTTTATTTTCAAAGCATCAGCTATTTGCTTTGGCATCACTGTGGTACTAGCTCTTGAATCTATTAATGCATTGTGTAAGAGTTTCTTTCCAACTATCAGAGTCAAATAGAAAGGCTCTGGTTTGGATTTACTTACTTGTGCTGCATCATTCACCAAGGTTATTGTCTGATGAGGAACTGTGTCCTTGAGTTTTTCTTTATCAACAAGTCCTCCCTTGGTGCCATCATGCTTAGGCATTGCTTGGATTTGCTTAGGCATTTCTTGGCCTTGCAGAGCCTCTTGTAATAGCGTCTTTTGTTCAAGAATAGCTAGTATGTCCTATATTGACACTTGTGTTGGAGTCTTCTTTAACTGATCTACCACATTCATTGGTCCCAATGCTTGAGCTCTTTGAAAAAAAGGATATCTTGTTTTTTCATAAATTTGGGCAGGAATCCCTTGATTTTTCACTAGCTGAGGCACTTCTTGTCTGGCAATAGTGTTTCCTTATCCTTGAAATGGAGGATTCTCCATGACTTGACTATTTGCAAACTTAGGTTGTTCCACCATCCTTCTCTTTGATCTGGTGTAATAATTAGATTGTACCACTGGTTTTTTGGAGGTAGATGCTTCATTCAAGAAAACTAATTCTTCATCTTCAACCCATGAGAACAAAACATGTTCTGGGGCTATTTCTTCCTCTTGTTGTAAGGACATTCCTTGCATTTGAGCCACTAGGACTGAATTATGCATACCAGGAGACTGGTAGTCTTGATTGTCACTGGAACTTGGAAACTAACCATCCATTCTTCTTTGCTCTACCACCTTTTGTTGTAGATTACCCCTACGACAATCTCTAAGTGTATGAGCATCATTGCAAGGGAAACATCAGGCATTAGTATCTTCTGCATAATTATTTTGTCCTAGAACCATCTCCCTATTTGAGTTGGGAGGAATAGTCTGTGAGGGGGTGGGAACTACAACTAATTGATTTGTTGGTTGATGGTTAGTTTATCTTGGAGGACCCTGATATTGGTTTGGCTAAGATGAAAATATGTTTCCTTGATAGCTTTGATATGGAGGCTTAGAGAAAGTATTATGTTATCTTTTTATATTGATCAACTCATTGGAAAACATCCTTAGGATATTCTTGATATCATCCATCTCAGATGACTGAGAAAGGATAGGTTCTTTCACAGATGGATGAGGGTAAGTGTACATAAACATAGGTGGGCTTACAGATTTAAGAACTTGTTGAGGTAATGGCAAGGAAATTTTTGGGAACATGGGCATGAGAGGCCTTGGGGGTAACTTTCCAGCATCTATTAAATGATTCTCAGCTCTGACTGCATATTCATAAGCCTCTGGAAAAGTGTGTCCTCCAAGTGACTGAATCATAACAGATATATCTAAATTCAAAGCTTTAAGATAAAACACTATGGCCATACTTGGTAATGGTCTAGCTATAATAGGGATTCTATCCCAAGTCTTTTTAAATCTGGAATTGAAGTCAGTCATGGCTTCTTGTGGTCCCTTTTAAATGGTGATTAATTGCTGTAACAAAGAAGACTTATCACCCTTCTCTACAAATCTCTTAAAGAAAAGATCTCCAAGCTCATCCCATGTAGAAATGGTATTTGGGGTCAAATACTTATACCATTCTAAAGCTTTCCCTTTGAAAGAAGCTACTAGTAATCTTATGGCCACATTTTTCTATGTGATAACATGTATAACACAAACATCTGATACATCTTGAAGATGTTCCTCAGGTGTTTTAGAGTCTTGCCCATTGAATTTAGGTAAAGATTTTAGGGCATTCATTGGGATAGGATCCCAAGTGGTTGGTGGTATTGGGAGAATTAAGGGACTACCAGTATTCTAGCTTGCATAATTTCTTGGGGGTATAAGGGCTCCCATATTTGCTATTGGTATTGGTAAAAACTAGTTGACTCTTATTCTCATACTTGTTACCAAAGGTGGAAAAAGAATGCTTGGATTTGTAGTAGATTGTGATCTGGTGATTGGTCCATAGCTCTGACTCCTTGTAGCTCTCTAGTTCATATGGTCTTGAAAGAAAATTCAAGACTGGTCCCACTAAGCGTGCCAAAAACTATTGATGTTTAAAATTGCACTTTGTAATAGACACCAACAATGGGAAGTTTCAAGATGTGGGACTTTCATCTTGAAATAACCTCCAATTTTTAGAGAAGCTGGTCTCTTCTTTAAATCATGCATTGGGGGAAAAAGGATAAGAATTTAAATAGAAACACAAGTGCAAAGAAAGAAAAATCTAACTATGGCAATGTGCTTGAAAGTAATTCAACCCTTAATCTTAAGCACAGTGAAACTATATGTAAGATTCAATTACATTAAAGAGAAGATGAGGCATGATCAATGTAAGAGATAGAAATAATAGAAATATAGGCTCACAGTTCTAGACTACTTTTGCAAATGACACAGATAATATCAATAAAGGCACATAACTCTATCTTCTCATTAATTCTTTGATCACATAAAAGGCACAAAACCATGCATAATTACATAAACTTTACAGATTAAGAAAAAAGAATAAAGGCAAATGATATTCCTAATCACAGCTTTAGAAAGTCTAAACTTGTTACAATAATTCTCCCTGATCATGGATTCCCCCTACCTCCTTTTATAGCCTCAGATTTTCAGATAAAATAATATGAAATCTGATGCATTCAATGCCTTGGATGCATTTTGGTCATGTCAAGAAGGGCCATGCTGGAGCAGGGTGGCTGCCCTGACTGCAGTGTGTCGATTCATCTCTAGTGCCTCCTTTTGAGCCTAAATCTCTCATTCCTTCACTTGTTTCACTATGAAACTATCCATTCCACCTTTATCTCCTAGGGGACAAATAAATGGCCCTTTTAATGTTTGAAAGCCCCCAAATATCTACCTTATGAACTGCTCCATCTACTGGAAATAAATCTCGCTAATTTTCCCTCTTTGTCTCTTCCTTCTTTTGATCCTCGAATTCCCTCTAGATTGTCTGTGCATTCCCAAACTTATGACCCAAACTGAATTCTAACTGAGCTGGAAGTGTCTATTAGAAGATAGTTTTCAGATTCTGAACATTCTATCTTTCTACAGTTCACTTGTTAAAATAGATACACATGACCCTCTGTTCTATTAAAATAAAAGAGGACACTTGGTCAATTTCCTAAAAATTTGCTTATTTCTTAGGAGACACCAAAGAATGACACTTGGCACTTTCTGCAACATTTATCGAAGACATGCGACACTTTCCACTTTCCCTATATTCTTACTATATCTTACTCAGGGACATTCTAACTTTGACACCTATCACAATCTGCTTCTTTGATACTTAACGACTTAACAGAAATAAGACTCACCACATTTCTTGCCTGATCAACCTTTAAAAGGGGCATGGAGATAGGTGGCAATCTCTGCTTCTCTTCAACAAAAGACATGTGGCAATCTCTGATGCTCTTTTGCTATGCTGTGGAAGTGTTTGGGATGCATGCTAGGCTCTTACGGATGGTGACACTTGGTAGCTTCTGTAGACCTTAGAAATAAAACCTAAGACCCACCACAATCTTTATTCGATAATGAAACTCAAAGAGGATCTTTTAGATGTCAACACGTGGCAGCTTCCACTACTTTTGGGAAGATACGTGGCATCTTCCACTACTTCTGAGCATGGAGTAGAAAGGGGCTCGGTTGATGACACTTAGCAGCCTCCACTTGATCGGTTTGGTTATGCCTGCCTTGCCCTCCAAAAGGGCACTTGTCCTTTGGTCTTTAGGATGCTCATTTGAACTACCCATTGAATTGAAAATGGTTCAATGGTTTAATGGTTCAACATTGTGTGTTGTTTACACATAACCCAAGGTATTGAACCAAGGCATTGAACTGCCTTTTTCCAAAAAAAAAAAAAAGGTGCCTCAGATGATGCCACTTGGTAGCTCCCACTTGATTTCAACACTTAGCTAAAAATGAATCAAAATGAAAATAGATCATGTGATCTATATCATGACTTTTCCATCTCAAACCAATGAATGCGAGGACAAAATTTGGCAGTGCGTAGCTGAAAAATAAAATGCAATGTACAGTAAAATTTTACTCTATAGTTACTACACATAAAGGCAAAATTTTGGGTTCCGTTATCTCAAAGGAGGGATTATCTATTGAACCTAATAGAATAAGTTCCATCTTAACACTATCTTTACCCAAAAACTAGAATGGAATCCAGATCTTACTAGGGAAAGTAAAATTTGTGAGAAGGTTTATGCCTAGTTTTAAAAACATGGTCAAACTTATCATTGCCATGCTAAAGAATAACCAAGTGTTCACTTGGTCAAATGAATGTAAAATAAATTTTGAGGCCATCAAGCAAGCCATTTCCCAATCACCATCACTCATGAATCATGACTTCTAAAGGGATTTCATATTGTATACCTTTACCAATGTTGATAATATATCAGATATGCTAATGTAAAATAATGGTGAAGGACTTGAGAATCCAATTGCATTTTTTAGTCAAGGGCTAGAGGGATATTAGGTAAGGTACACTTTTATAGAAAATTAGGCTCTTGTATCTTTGAGGAGACTCAAAAATATCAAGCTAATGTTCCCTAATAGAAAGGTTTATCTAATGGTGTCTCATCTTGGAGTAAGGGACTTCCTCCTTAATAAGGATTTGAATGAGAAGAGATCTAGATAGATTACCAAGGTCATGGAGTATGATGTGGAGATTAAGGTCACCAAGATGGTAATAGGAAAAGGCTTATGTGAGCATATGGTGGATGATCTTCAAGAAGACAAAGAAGTTATTTTGGTGACACAAGATAAATCACAAATAGGTACACCTCTACCTCATACTAGTTATCTACAAGACATGACACATTTCTTAATAACAAGTGAGTGTCCTCAAGGTTTGGAAAAATAAAAAATAAGGTATTTTAGAATTCAATCAATACCTTATGTATTGATAAATGGGGTTATGTTTAGGAATACCTCAATGGATTTCTTCTTAAGTGTACAAATGATAATCAAGTGTAGACATCAAAAGTCTACACATCATGATTTTAAATATTTTAATTTCTTAGGACCCCATTGGGACTATTTAACCTTATAACCCCTAGGTAAAACTAACCTATAGTATGTTTAACTCAAATATCTTCACTTATCCTTTACCTACTTTTTTCCCTTTACCCTTGACCATCAATGATTAGGTTAACCACTAATAGTCACCTTGACTATTGATGGTTAGGGTCCACCTCTTTAAAAACTAACATACAAGTCACCTACCTTGATTTTCTAAAAATAACTTATCCTCATCCATGTGCAATCCATTACAAGAGTGAGTTATAACTAGGAAGCCTAGTTCACATGTTTTTGTAACTCTCTTGCCTTACTTATAAGAAGAGAGGAACAATGAGGTGAAATTCATCTACAATTATTATCAAGATCTTATGCATCTAGAATTATCTTTTTTGTATGTCAATCATCAATAGAAATCTAATGAACCATCTTCTATGCCATAGAGCCATTTTTCTACCAAATGTCTACCAAAGCATTGAGTACCATTACTCTGTCAGAATTACACCAAAGCTCCACCAATAGGTCAATCACATCAAGCATCTACCCAATCACTCTTCTTTAAAATAAGTCTTTGATTTTCAATATTTAATTGTATTATTTTCTTTTTGCACATAGCTTAGAACCTACCCAACTCCAAGAATCCCACTTTTAGATCCCATCAATCAACCACTAATCAACCCAAATCCACACATATCAACCATCGATGGTTTCCTCAACCACTGATGGTCACCTTGACTACCGATGGTCACCATAACAACTGATGGTTATCCTAACCATTGATGGTCACTATGTCAAGAAATTCTAGCAAGCTAATTTCACCTAACTACACCTAATCAAATCTTATTTTCTATATTCCTACCTATTCATAGACCTCTGTCTAATTTTTTGAAGTATATCCCAACCCCCTAGCACTAGTATTAATTAGTTTATCACTAATTTAATCATTTTTGGTCTATTTTATAAGCAAGTGATCTTGTATTCAATTCTAGTACCTTTGATTATTGATACAAGTACCTTATTTTATATTTTTAAAACTTAACTATTTAAAATGTGTGGATTGAAAACCCCTAAGGAAGCTCTTGCTTCTAGAATCTAACTATTTCTAGGAAATCCCCCCAAATATCTATCTAACAAACAAATTTTGATTTAGTGCTTTATTATCTGTAGGTCATCCTCCTAAGCCAAAAATGAGCTTTTCACAATCTTTTAATTCAATTCATGCACTATCAATCAAGTTTTTCAACCATACTCATACTTAATTTTTTATTTTCCCTTTTCTAATAATAAGAAAGAAATTTATTGAAAATTTCTAGCACGCTCGATGGTACCCTTTTGTCTTTACTTGGGTTCTTATTTTCTTGCATCCTCTCTCTATTCTATTCTCATTAACAAAATCAAAAGTTTCTTTTAGGATTAAAATTAAGTGCATACATCAATTGCTTTAAATTTTAGTTTGCATAGCTTAACTTAAAAGAAAATTAATCTATAATAGTTTCACTCTTTGTTGCACACACTTAACCAAACCACTTTCATCAATTAAAAACCAATAAAACTTGATACAAGGTCTAACTAAGATTTCATCACCTAGTGATAACCTTACCCCTTCTTGGCAATTCCACTTGGAGGTCATTACTAAGGGGAGAACCAACTCAACTCTCTAGTTGAGTATAATATCTAGATATCAATATAAATTGGCTAAGCACTTGACACCCTTATCATATTGGTGTATGAAGTGAGGCAGTAGGCCCGAATACTAAGTCATGTATTGATTCTAATACATATTCTTCTTAAGTGCCTAAACATAACCTAAAACCAACCTTAGACTTCCTCTTTAGTACCTACTCTACAAACCAATTTTAATCACACATCTTCTTAAGGCATAAGACAAAAGTGAGATTAATTAAAACTCTAGGGATGAATGTAACTTTTAGAGTGTGATTTTATTTCTTTGATCTTTTATTATCTTCTCTTTATTTGATTAGTGAGCTTTTTTGTGCTTTTTATGTCCCCTATCTCATATGGTTCTCACTCATTAGCAGTGAAAAGACCTTGTAGAGCAAAAACCATCACTAATCCAACCTATCACTTCTACCTCTTCATCTATAGACTATATCTCTAAACTAGTAGACTCACCCCACTCCTCGAGAAGTCCTACTTTCCCTCAATAGGTTCCTCAAGGAGATGTGGATTTTGTTTCTTTCTTAGAAAACAATCATGTAGCCTTGAAACATTATCTTAGAACCATGTCTTACCATATCCTATCTTCAACCCTACCCATAGATCCAATTTATGGAATGCCTCTCCACCTCATAGGTAGTACCTCAATTTCCATGATTATGACTCAACAATTGACTACCCAATCTTCCTCATCAACAACAACCCCTTCAAGACTACCATAGAGAACCAACCAACCCAAAGTACTACTACCCTCATACCTTCCACTCCTACCAACCACTCCTCCACTATAGGGGTGCCTACTTATAACAATATCAACCTTTATTTAGCTACCTCTAACCCATTAACCGCTACACTACTTCAAATCCTTGTGGTGTTTATACCCTCTACCTTACCACTAATTAGTACAAAGGTCACGACCCTTCCATCGATAACCAACCTCACTACTAATCCTATCCAAAAAGCACCCCTTAGACCAACCTTTAGATATATCCCTAGTCTACAAGGGAATGTACCCACTACCCAACCACTTACATCTACCTATCCTTATATATCTTCCACCCAACCATTGACATCCATATACTAATATGTGGTAGCCTTCCAACCTTATACCCACTATTAGTATGTCTCCCAACCATCACAAAAATATGCATCTTATGACCCTTAAGGTGCACAACCCCAAGTAGACCTAATAAAGATGATTATGGATAAGATGACCACCTTAGAGTCATCCATTTTGGGTGCTCACAACATCTTGTCATATGAACAAATTTTTAATGAGCCTATATATCCATTTGTACCTATGAGGTCATATCCTCCCCAATGGGAACTTCCCAAGTTCTCTAAATTTTAAAGTAAGGAGGATCCCCAATAACACCTTAGGGTATTTAGGTATGCTTTATATCTCATCACCTATGATGATACCCTTCTTCTCTGCATCTTCCCCATGTCCCTAGCTAGTCCAACATTGGATTGGTATAGTTCCATACCCAAGCACTCCCTTTTCTCCTTCACCTAATTAGCTCAAACATTCTTGGACCATTTTTTTTTATCAATATTTTTACTAAATTTTCTATCACCGACCTCTACTCTATCCATTAGTTTGAGGATGAATCCATTGCTAATTTTTTGGCTCATTGAAGAAGCCTGATTAATCAAATTTCTTTTTCTTTGCCTCAACCTAAACTCATAGAGCTCTTCACTTGGGCATGTGCCAAACATATCTCCTCTACACTATGTGTCCAAAGCTTTTGAACCTTTTATGAATATTTTAAAATGGCACATAAGTTAGAGAACCAAGCCATTGATGAGGGTAATCTAAAATTCAAAAACAATAATTTAACCCATAAAACTAATGAGGCTTCTTCCTCCATGTCAAGAAACTAGTCTAATACCAACACCAAGAGCAAGGGAACCAATAATGCATTTGTCCTAAAATACACTCCTCCACCTTTCATCAACCAATCTAATTCTTCTAATTCCTCAAAGTAAAACATGAGGAGCCAAACCTAGAACAACCAGAAGCAATTTACCCCACTTGAAGAATCTTATGCCTCCATCTTGGAGAAATTATTGAAATCTAACATCATTCAGCTTCCTACTATCAAACCTCCTTAGCAATTTGATGTCTCTTATATTGCACTCAGTTGGTTCAATAAGAATGATCTGTGTCCCTGTCATCAAGTTATAGGACATGGCATTAATTTGTGTAATACTTTCAAGAGACTTATCGAATCCCTCATTGATTAGGGGGATCTTTCATTGGATAACCCAAATGAACCATCAAACCAATCCCTAGATATATTTAGGTAACCTTTCCCAAACCATGCTCCTATAAATAATGAGATAAATAATATTGAGTGCTCCCATGATGCCCATATAATTAACGTGGTCCTTGACACTCTCATTTCTAAACCATTTACTACCCAATCCTCTATTTCTCCACATCCTCTATCCACTGAGGTAGTGGACTTACCTTACATTCCTTCAAACACCCAAATCAAGGAAATTTCATCCCCACTCCCTTAGCTTATTAAGGTAGTGGAGCCAATATCCTCCCTTTTAGTTGTCATATCAGAATAACTACCCACCATAGCCACCTCATCTTTACCTTTAACTACTGATCAACCCACTCCTTCTTCAGAGGGAATTATTGAAGAAGAAATATCCATGTCCACTACTCCCACCAATGATCCACTTACCTTAACCTTGAATCTTTTGATTGAGGTAGAGGACAAAGTTCCCATCCCCCTCTCCCAACCTCTAGGTTTATCCTTCAAACCTACTACCCAGGGAGCCAAAGTGGTCTATAAACCATTCTCATGACTAGTTGAAAGATTAGAATTCATTTCTAAACCCAACTTGGATTGGGATACCTTTTGGTAAAAATTAGGTCTCCCTTTCATTACCTAATTAGAACCTCTAACCCTTTCTTAGGTGAACTAACCTGTCACTTCTAGTGACCAACCTCTTACCATATCTACCTAATAAACCAAACCCTCTACCCAAAAAACTAAAACATCTACCTAACAACCAAAACTTCCACTAAACCAACCAACCCTCAAACACCTAAGCCAACCAAGACCCAAGTATCCAAACCCTCTCTAATCACCCCAATTAGATCTAGAAAAAGCCTTGGTATACTCCCTACACCAAGCCTTAGTCACCCATCTATGAAAGTAGACCTAACCTCCTCAAACCTAACAATCAACTACCAAACCAAGGAAACCAAAGAGGTAAAACCACATAAAGGATGGAAGGCCAAAATTTTTCCTCCCTCAACCTTGCCCTCCATTTTGGAGCCTCATCTCTTTACCTTGAGAAGGAAGCCAATTACCTCTACCAAAACCCCACCACCTCTTTTGGTTACACCTTTGTAGTTGATTTTGGACACACTTCTTTTTACCACACCAACAATACCTAAGCTACCTACCTTACAATCCTCTACCTATAGCTCATCGATCTCCTTACCAAATTAAAGCCATCAAGCAAGCACAACTCCCTATCTAAATCACATATCACCAAACCTATTTATACATAACCTTCTACCCCAACCATCAAAGCAAATATTGCTACACCTATACCACCTTTAGCTGAGTCCTACTCAACCATTCTCCATAGGTTATTAAAAGATGATTATTTAGCCTTACCTCCCATCAAGTCCTTTAACCCTCTTTATTCAAAACCCATTTGGTATAATGACCACCACATGTGTTCTTATCATATGACACTCGACCATGACATGGAGAACCACAAGGCTCTATAAACTATTATCCATTGGATTTATGATGAGGATAATCTTTTGACATATGAACCTCTTATGGACCCCATAATAATCTATCCAATAACCATACCTACCCAATAATTTCCTACTCCTCCACTCTCCCCTAATAGTGAGGATGAGTTTGAACAACCTATTGGGTGAATATTTTGTCATCAACTAACTGATGACAAAATGGGTATATCAACCACAGCATAGGGAGATTTACACCATGAATAGTATGGGTTTACCAGATCTGGACGAAGTAAATCTCTCCTCTTATCAAGGGGAGGTTCCCTATAAATACTTACATGCTGGATATATGTATATAATTAATCAAAAAATAACACAGGGGGTGGTATAACAGCATCTACCTCTCTTTTTTCAGAGGTAATGTACAAAGAACAAAAGAGGAAAAATCTTGGCCTTAAGCTAACAACACTCCTCTTCTTTCAGGAATGATATTAAATAGAAAGCAAGAAATCACCTGAAGTAAAAAAGTCCACAAGAATGCTCACGCAAGCACAAAGTCTTCCATAGCTTCTTTCATCGATTCAGAATAAGTACAATCGTAGAGTAAAGTGAAGCACAAAGTCTTCACCTAAAACTACAAAAGATAACTAAATATCAAAGGTAAAAGCAACACAAAGTCTATCTTCTACCCTCTAGAAGCACCCTTAGATAATATAAACACACCCACTTTGCTTATTAAATTAGATGAATAAGATATTACTAGGAAAAAGGACATAAGAACTATTTCCTAAATAACACAGACAATCTCAACACAAAGTCTGAAATAACCTGCTTCTCATTCATTCAACAAAATATGATTTACAAATTTGAGCACAAAGTCTCAAAAGTTGCTTCAATTTCAGCAGAGTATTTGCTATTAATTTTTCCAAGATAATTTACAAATGAGTTCTCCACTATATAGAGAGAGAAAATCCTCAAAAACAAAAAATAATAAAATATACAAAATATCTTGGTCAAAGATGACTCATCTTTGACTTTTAGATATTTTTCCAAAATATTTACATGTAATTACATATTACAAAATTGCATGCACTTTTCTCAAGACAAAAGTGCATAAGGAGAGAAGAAGAAAGAAGGAGAAAGAGCCTCGATTCTTGCCACCAGACTTCTTCAGATGAGCATCAACTTCTTTAGAGAAACTTTAATGACCTGAAAGAACTTATGTTGAAAGGACATTGATGAAGAGGGATTCTTTAGAGAAACTACAGCATGAATCATGATTATGCAATCAGGATAAGAAAGTAGCAATTTGGGAGAACTGCACATTTGTTGGTCATGATCAGGGAAATGCGCTTGAAAGGGATGAGACATGAGCAGGTCCAAAAGTGAAAAAAAAAGGAGCGGGCATGGAAAATAAAAATTTTATAAAGATAGCAAAAATGAGGGAAAGGTATGCAGTGGTGGCAAAATTTGCCACCTTTGCATAAAAATATGCAATGGTGGTAAAATTTTCCACCTTTACAGAAAAATATGCAATGGTGGTAAAATTTGCTACCTTTGCATAAAAATATGCAATGGTGGTAAAATTTTCCACCTTTACAAAAAAATATGCAATGGTGGTAAAATTTGCCACCTTTGCATAAAAGATGCAATGGTGGTAAAATTTGCCACCTTTGCATAAAAATATGCAATGGTGGTAAAATTTTCCACCTTTGCATAAAAATATGCAATGGTGGTAAAATTTGCCACCTTTGCATATTTGCTAAAAAAATGCTAACTCATTGAAATTAATCAAAAATTTAGGCATTCAAATCACATTAAAAACACAATGAATTTCACATTTGCCGAGAAATAAAACTAAGAAAGGTCACAAACTTTTTAAAGATATCAGTTGAAAAAACCTAAGATCAAGAGAAACTTGCTTTGAAAGATGAACCTAGAGAGAAAACATGAAATGGACAAGTTTCATAGGGGTTGTTCTAAAAATAAGCACAGCTGATTTTGGGAACAACAGCTGGCTCCTGTTAGAGAACTACCTTCTATTGCAAAAAGTAATTGAAGGGAGTAGAATCCAAAATCTCCAGTGCCTTATAAGTGTGTCATTGGGCCACGGAGTCAAGCTACTCAAAAAGAAAGGCTCCAAAAATGAAAACAAAATAAACAAAACAAAGCAAAAGACTATACAAATATACAGGTGAATTTATTTGGTACTTCAAGAATTGAAGTACTTCAAATGCTGCCCCTCAAGAGGTAGTGACAATGGTGTTCTCTCCTGATAAACCAGTAAGAGGCCATTTTCTCCCCAGAATTGATGATGTGTGAATGGAAACCTCCACCAGAAAACCAACTTCTTGTGCCTTCCCTTTGGTTTTCTCCTCTTGCTCCACATCAAGATCTATCTTTTGATCCGAAAACCATGAATCTTTGTTTTCTTGGTGAAGATTTCTTTTTTCTAATCATGATGTGCAATAACATGGTCAGCTACCATAATTGGTTGCTCTTCTAGTTCTATCTAGCACTTGATTTGATTGTCCTCATTTGACACCTACCATTGATTGGCACTATCAGGTCCACTTGTCGTTGTTTCATCTGAACTAATTTTTTGGTTGGCATTATCAAGGGCTTTAACGGGCTCTTCACGAACCTCTTCTATGGTCAAAAAATAATTACCCTTGCCTAAGGACTCAAACAGAATCTGAGCTATAGGAGATGACATTTGGGTGACCACGTACTTTGCCTCTCTCTCAGGAAGCAACCTTTGCATCATGCCTTTCACAGGGATTCTTGCTTGGGATAATTCCATGCTCAATTCTCCTCTAACATCCTTGCAAAATTTTCATCCAAGCAGAATGCCATATGAAGTTGGGACATTAGCTACCAGAACTGTCATCTTGATCTTCTTGTCAGGGAACGCTGTAAATGCAAATTTGGCATCTTGGATTTGCCCCAATAGTGGTACTTGTTTGTTCTCCATGGATAAACATCTCCCAAAAGTTTTAGTCAATGTGAGACCAAGTGATTTTTTAACTTTAGCAGGCATGACATTGTCAGATGCACTAGAATTGATGATGTAGTTGCTCAGCGTGCAACTGTTTATTAACAGGGAAACATAGAAAGGTTCTATTTTCTTGGGAGCAACTGGAGGAGTCATGACAAGATTATTTTAGGTGGATACATTCTTTGGGGGATCATGAGTTACCCTTAGAATTTCTTGTCTTATAGGGACAGCTGTACCTTTCACACATTCTGCCAACCTATCCAACTGTTCAGGATGGGCTTGTAGAAATTCAAATTTAGACAATTGAATTTTAGTCTTTGTGACATGATCAATTATGTCAAATGTCTAAATTAGACTAGGGACAGAGGATGGGAGTTCACTCTTTTGGTTTTTGGGATGGGGAAGGCTAGTTTGTGAAGTTGAAGTAGAGGGTGCAGGGATGCTTGGGGTATATACCTTTTCAACAGCTATCAGGTCCTTTGGTTAGAAGGGTAGAGTGGTTCCCTGCTTGGCAATTGAAATTGATAGCTGAGGTTTCTCCTCTATTTTCTCTTTATCGTCTTGTCAAGCTGACTATTTTTGGGACCAGGTGAATACGACATATGATCCATCAGCTACATTCCCCTCACTTTTGGGTTCATCCTGATAATTTAGGTAACCAATGATGGAGTCACCAGCTAATTCTTCTTCTTTCTCTTCAAAGAGATTAGCATCATATTGTTGGTCCAACTTAGGTTGGAAAGGGGAAGCGTGTTCTGTTTCCAGATATCCAACTGTTGAGTTGGTTGAGGGGCTTCAAGGGCGAGGTTCCTCTGTGGGGGAGGAAGACAATTTGGTTGCCCTTGATTCCTAGCAACATTGCCTTGGTACGCTTGATTCTGAAATGTCCTCCTTGGCATATCTTGATTAGGAGAAGTAGACATAACTTGGGACATCTATCTTCTGAGAGCTACCATTTCATTTGCTAACTTTTGTACCATAGGATCTGTAGTAGCTATAGAAGAGCTTTCAGCAGATGAAGAGAATCTATTTTTACTTGGGTCTTTTCTGATCTTACCTGCCAGGATAAGATCATCTTCAATCTCAGTAGCCAAACTTTGATCTAATGCTAAATCCATAGGGCCAACTTGCCTTAATAGGAAACTTACTTCAGGAAGCTTCGAGTTGATGAAAAAGCACTTGAGATTTTCTGGTGTGGGTTGAGCAATAGCTGGAATCCGGTTCTTCAACTTGTCAAATTTGGCTACGAAATCCCTCATGGGTTCCTTAGATTCCTTTTTCATTTGGGTTAGCTGGGCTAACAAAGCATGTGCATCCTCAGTAGGTTTAAACCTAGCTTCAAATTTAGCTTTGAGCGTATCCCAATCAGTTACTGACCTAGCCTACAAGTGATAGAACCAATCTGCAGAAGCACCTTGCAAAGTCTCCAAAAAAAGTCTTACTACCACATCCTCAAATTATACACCAATTACACTGCATGCTATGGAGAAAGCAACAATATGCTCATTAGGATGAACCTTTCCATCTCTAAAAAACTTAGGAATTATTTTTTTAGAACTATGAGGTAGTTCATGTAAGGGTGCAGTCAAGTTAAAGGGACCAAAGGAATTGCCCCATGGGCCTTGAGCCATTATAATAGGAGGATTAAATGGCAAGATAACAAACCTTGGTGGAGTGTTTATAGGCAAGTAGTGATTAATAGTGAGAAAAGAAGTTCTACCTTGCGTTGGTGACCTGACAAGGTTAGAAGGAAAACTCCTAGACCGTTGAAGAGAAGATGGTGGAGGAAACAGATCAAAATTGCTCTACTATGCCAACTCAAACATGGGGTCAAAAATACCCTTAGATCTCTAGATTCTTGTGTACTGTGGAGTTTCCAGATTTTAAAATGAAAAAGGGACTGAAATTGCTTCAAGTTGAAGCTTGAGGCTTCAAAATGCACGTTCTTCCAAGCAGCTCTGGTTTTGTAGACCAGATAATGTAACAGAGGTAGATGGTAAGGATATAATGATAATAAGTAAGACATGGAATGGAGTCACCATAATATGCAATGGATAAGGGTAGGGACTGCTTCAATATAAAACTTGAGGTTTTAGACTGCACATTCGATTCCCTAGTGGAGTCACCAAAAAACTATTGGGTGAATATTTTGTCGTCAACTAACTGATGACAAAAATGGGTATATCAACCACAGCATAGGGAGATTTACACCACAAATAGTATGGGTTTACTAGATCTGGATGAAGTAAATCTCTCCTCTCATCAAGGGGAGGTTCCCTATAAATACTTACGTGCTGGATATATGTATATAATTAAGCAGAAAATAACACAGGGGGTGGTATAACAGCATCTACCTCTCTTTTTTTAGAGGTAATGTACAAAGAACAAAAGAGAGAAAATATTGGCCTTAAGCTAACAACACTCCTCTTCTTTCAAGAATGATATTAAATAGAGAGCAAGAAATCACCTGAAGTAACAAAGTCCACAAGAACACTCACGTAAGCACAAAGTCTTTCATAGCTTCTTTCACCGATTCAGATTAAGTACAACCATAGAGTAAAGTGAAGCACAAAGTCTTCACCTAAAAATACAAAAGATAACTGAATCTCAAAGGTAAAAGCAGCACAAAGTCTATCTTCTACCCTCTAGAAGCACCCTTAGATAATATAAACACACCCACTTTGCTTATTAAATTAGATGAATAAGATATTACCAAGAAAAAGGACATAAGAACTATTTCCTAAATAACATAGACAATCTCAACACAAAGTCTGAAATAACCTACTTCTCATTCATTCAACAAAATATGATTTACAAATTTGAGCACAAAGTCTCAAAAGTTGCTTCAATTTCAGCAGAGTATTTGCTATTAATTTTTCCAAGACAATTTACAAATGAGGTCTCCACTATATATAGGGAGAAAATCCTCAAAAACAGAAAATAATAAAATATACAAAATATTTTGGTCAAAGATGACTCATCTTTGACTTTTAGATATTTTTCCAAAATATTTACATGTAATTGCATATTACAACATTGCATGCACTTTTCTCAGGACAAAAGTGCATAAGGAGAGAAGAAGAAAGAAGGAGAAAGAGCCTCGATTCTTGCCGCCAGACTTCTTCAGATGAGCATCGACTTCTTCAGAGAGACTTTAGTGACCTGAAAGAACTTATGTTGAAAGGACACTAATGAAGAGGGATACTTTAGAGAAACTGTAGCATGAATCATGATTGTGTAATTAGGAGAATAAAGTAGTGATTTGGGAGAACTGCACATTTGCTGGTCATGATCAGGGAAATGCACTTGAAAGGGATGAGACGTGAGCAGGTCCAAAAGTGAAAAAAAAAAGAGAGCGGGCATGGAAAATAATTTTTTTCCAAAGATAGAAAAAATGAGGGAAAGGTATGCAGTGGTGGAAAAATTTGCCACCTTTGCAGAAAAATATGCAATGGTGGTAAAATTTGCCACCTTTACAAAAAAATATGCAATGGTGGTAAAATTTGCCACCTTTGCATAAAAATATGCAATGGTGGTAAAATTTTCCACCTTTGCATAAAAATATGCAATGGTGGTAAAATTTTCCACCTTTGCATAAAAATATGCAATGGTGGTAAAATTTGCCACCTTTGCATAAAAATACGCAATGGTGGTAAAATTTTCCACCTTTGCATATTTGCTAAAAAAAATGCTAACTCATTGAAATTAATCAAAAATTTGGGCATTTAGATCACATTAAAAACACAATGAATTTCACATTTGCCGAGAAATATAACTAAGAAAGGTCGCAAACTTTTCAAAGATATCAGTTGACAAAACCTGAGATCAAGAGAAACTTGCTTCGAAATATGAACCTAGAGAGAAAACATGAAATAGACAAGTTTTATAGGGGTTGTTCTAAAAATAAGTGCAACTAATTTTGGGAACAACACAACCTCCTAGTTCAACCTCTCCCTCTATTCATACCATAAATGTGGTCACAAGATTATAGTAGAAGTACAAGTGGAAGGCTAAGGTGTCCATGTCATGGACGTATCCATCTTCAAACCCCTAACCAATCCACACCCAACCATCTCCATCTTCAACCAAACCTAAGGTTTCTATTTTAGGTGCCTTCCAATCTAACCCATTAGAATCCATTAGGAAAGTTATCCTCAAGTAACTTCATCAGACCTTGATGAAAATGGGCTTGTATGAGTTGATCTCTACCTCTCCCTATCACTACCAAGCATTAATAGAGGCTTTATAATCCATTAAGTTCCAACTAGAATACCCTCAACCTCTAGTAGCCTTTATTGGCACCCTTTAAATTTCCAACCTTATTACCTTTAAGGATTTAGAAATATCCTCTATCCATATAGAGGACCCAGATCCCCCTCTCTTTATTATTACTTACATCAACCAAAACCATGTCAAATAGGTCATGATTGCTGGGGGAGCTAGCATTAACATCATCTATTTCCATGCCTATAACTAACTCAACTTTCTAGATAATGTCATGTTTGAAACCTCAGTCATCCTTTGATTATTCAATGATACCATGGCCATTACCTTGGGGAATGCCATCCTTCATATCCATTCAAGACACTGCATGCTCCCTAATATTTCTTATGTAGTAGAAGGTGAATTCTAATAAAATGTCTTATTGGGATGACTCTAGATCTATTACATGGGTTGTGTCCCCTTCACCCTTCACCATTGCATTAAATTTGAACATGAAGGCCAAGCCATCACCATCCAAGCTGACCCAAGTTCTTTCTTACTTTCAACATGACCTATCACCCCAATGATGTTCTCACACCCCTATCTAACACACCCACAATAGCTAAAACCTAACCTTCACCCACCAAACCAGATATCATATCCCCTTCCATTGAAGAGGCATCAACTAGTTACTTTATCCATTCAAACTAAATCCTCACCATAGACCCTTTGGAAACAATTTTCCATCACCTTTCATTGGGGAAGTATCAACTTTTATCCCTTGAATCTTTCCCTACTCCTCACAAGTATGGGAAACTCACTAACTAGTTAGGATATAACCACAATTTTGAAACTATAATTTCCTTTAGACCTCCCCACCATTAGACCCATTTTTTCTTTGGGGGACTTGAAAACCCCCTTGGCACTTCTACCACCTCTCTCTCACTTAGGAAATTTATCTTTAGTTTCTCTTACCTAAATAAACTGAGATTTTCCAAGACATACCTCCATTGATGTGCTTGGAAAGGCTATAGTCTTGGGTAGTATGAGCATGGCTCTCATGAATTGGTTACCATCAAAACTAGGATTTCACATGAGAAGCACAAACTTAGTTTCATCTTAACTAATAAGAAGAAATCCAAATAACCCATTGTTACCATTGTTGAAGAAGATGCATGTTTCTCACTAACCTCACCTCCACATGCATATGAGGATGCTGACATCATCCCACCTAATTGTTTTTTCATCAACATGATTAGCCTCAGACCCTTGACTTATAAAAAGGAAGGGGTGATTGTATCCATCTCTTTGACCCATCTTTAGATGATAGGAGAAAAATCTCCTACCATTAGCACTATTCAGTGCTAAGATGATGATTTTATTCTCACCTATCTTGGTACCCTCAATTCTTCCATCCATAAATCCCTTCCTCTTGAGACCTAGACCATGTTTAATGAAACAAACATGGATATCAACTTGGGCACTCTAGATAACCCTCACATTATCAAAATCACCCAATCATTAAATGCTAAGGAACTTCAAGACTTCCCCTCTTTCCTCCAAGACCATAGCATAGCCTTTACTTGGTCTTATAGTAATATGCCTAGGATTAACCTTGACATTACCACCAATAGCATAGACACTAACCATGATGCCAAGCCTATTAAGCATAAGATTTTATGCATGCATCCTCACATAGTCCTTCTTATCAAAGAAGAACTTTAGCATATTTTATTTGTCAATTTTATTCAACCCATTAACTATCCCCAATGGGTTTCAAATGTCATACCTATCACCAAATCCACATGGGGACTATGAATTTTCATATACTTTCATGACCTCAACCTCACCTACAACTAATATTACTTTACTTTATTGATCATTGACTGGATTTTCACTATGTAAGAAAGCCAACCTGACCTTTGGTACCAATAAAATTTTGACTATCTTAACCTTGGCATAGTTTCTTCTAGCCTTTATAGGAATGTTTAAATATATTTTATCTATATCACCCTCTCTATACCATTATGGTAGGAATTCTATATAAATGTGGCTTTGATGGTCTCTTCTTTCATTGCCTACATAGTCATGAATCCTCTCACACTATTAAGGAAATGCATGATGGCATTTATGGAGGAAAATTTAGTGGTATTGCTATAGATAAATGTATCCTTCACCTCAGATATTATTGGCCTACACTTAACTAATACTATTATGAGTATCTGAAAAAATGTTTCAAGTGTCAACAACCTACCAATTTGCATCATGCACCTAGCCATAGTCTTCAAGTTTCTACTAATTTCTAGCCCTTCTCACTATGGGGTCTAGATCTTATTGGTGAATTCAACCCTCATTCCTCATAGAAACACCATTCTATCATCACCATGACCAAATATTTTACAAATTTGGTAGAGGATATCCCTCTAGTATTGACCAAAGTGGAAAATATCATCGACTTTATCAACCATCATATCAACTATCACTTCGATGTTCCTTATAATATTATCACTGATAATGGTAAATACTTTAAGAACAAGAAAGTACAAGGTCTATGTGATGCATTTAGCATTAAGTTAAGTTTATCCTCACGCCATCACCCTTAATCTAATGGATAGGTAGAGGCCTCTAATAAAAATCTTAATAAGATGCTAACTAAAATGGTCAATGAATCTAGTTAGGATTAGCATTTACACATCCCCTTTACATTATGGTCATATCGTATAAGAATTAGGACCCCTATAAGTGATACCCATTTATTTATTATGTTTGGAGTAGAGGTCACCTTGCCTCTTGAAGTCTAAATCCCATCTCTTCATATGTATTTGCAAGATCTCATTTCTAAGAGAAATTACTATAAACACTATCTAACCCAGCTAGAGTAACTCAATGAGCATCATTTAGCATCCCTTACCCACCTCCATGTCTATTAAGAATGCATAAAGTGTGTTTATAACAAACACATTAAAGTGTGAGAATTCAACATCAGAGTTCTCATTATAAAAGAAAACCAACATGTCACTAATATGAAGAAAAGCAAGCAGGGAAAGTATGCTTTCAATTAGCTTGGACCTTATGTCATCAACCATAAGTATGGATCAGGAGCTTACTAGTTGTCTTCTCTCGAAGGCCAACTAGAACCTAAGCCCCTCAACGCTTCACATCTATGTCCATTATTTTATTAAGAAATATCAATTCCACCGTTTTCCTAACTTAAGCTCATCCCTTGTTATCCACCCACATTCCATCTACCCATTTTGGGGGTAGCTAATTAAAGAAGAATCATGAGATTATATATCATAGTCATAGCTTGATATTGAACATTGGGTACCATGGCTCTACCCATAGCATAGTTCTCATGGTTCTTTCCACCCCTTTTCAAGATGGATCCCCATAGTTGTTATCACCTAAACCTCTTTTACACCTAATCAACTTTTTTGTGATTTCATTTTTGCCTTCATAAAGGTGAGCCACTAAGCTGACCCAAGTAAGATATGTCAAGAAAAGTCAAAGAAATCAAAGAAAACCATCCCTATCATTAGCAATCATGGGTCATTCCTAGCATTCATAGACTACTCCCTTAAAGGACAGTTATTGCAAATTTATATGAAATTTCCAAATATAAGGTAGATTTCTCCCTTGAAGGATAGCTATAAAAAGCATTAAACAAAGCACATAAACTTAGACCAATCCATCAAAGGATGGTTGAGGAAATCATTTTTCAAAATCATATCAATTTCTTAGAAGCTTCATGTATTGATCAGCTTCTTATTTACAACAATAAAGCAAAAGACCTATTTTCACAATTAAAACAAAAACAAAAAGCCACAATTAGATCTCACATAGCATAATAAAGTGGAATCCTAAATTGGATTTCACTAGTAGACTTCTCACATTGATTAGTCTACACTTTACATGGCATAGACTTATTTATATCAACTCTTTGTACACCTATAAAAGAAGGATGCTAGTCTCACAAGAAGGTTCCATTTTCACTCATCTCCCCTGTAAGCAAGGGATTTTGAGCTTACTTAAAATTATGTGGTCAATACACTTTTTAACTAGATAAAGAATACTAATGCAAAGTATTTTAAGGGCTTATGTTCATTAAGATAATACAACTTCAATTCTATTTTGGTCCTTATCAATGAAGAAGCATCATGCTCTCTTCTTATTCTATCCTGACTAGTTGATATTTTCATTATGGTGTCTATCTCTTGATTATATTCTTTATTCTCCCCTTTGTTGTTGTTAATTAAACTACCTCATGTGTTTTATCATAAAGATTAACAAGAAGTGTACCCATAACTATAAGCATAACCATACCAAGCATGATAATATCATAACATCCATAATCATTTAAATAATCAAAAAATTTCCACCACATGTCTATGTCTAACTAATGAATAATATATTTATTAAACATTATCATGTTGTAAGCATCTAGGAAGCATAACCATAAATCAAAACCATCTCATGCCTATATAAGCATATATCAATGCTTACATAACCATAACCATAAGCATAATATCATCCATAAGTAATCATTTTTCCACATTTATAAATATAAAATAATGTAGTATTTACTCATTAAAGATTTTAGAATGTCATAATCATAACCAAAATTAACAACCATATCATGCCTAGTTAGGTTAGTCTACATTTATATCTACCAAATCAAAAATCACATAAGCATAATCCATAAACAATAAACATCAACATCAACCCTTAAAACCATGAACATGATCATAAATTAATGATAATATATAATTTGTACATCAAATAACATAACAATGTATACAACTAGATATATATGTCCCTCTATCAAAATGTACATCTCATTACATTATCACACAGGCCAATATTAAAACATTTATATCTATACATCATAACATATCAAATCATGCCCCTAGGGTATAATTTCCACTAGTTTCACCTACACTACCATTTCCATCTAGTGCCTATCCTCCTAAGATGCTTGTTTATCCCCCCATCAAAGTAGTACACTGACTTGGAGTCACCACAGTTGCTCCACCTACTAAACTAGCTCTATACTCACTACATTAGGGATATTCAAGACACTATGTCAGAACAATAGTCTCATAGTACCCCAACTCCTCCACTTTGGCCAAACACCATGTCATAAGGATCATACTTGGTGGCCCTCCTACCTATGTTGCCACTGCTCCTACTCTCTATCTCAAGGTGTCCATCTTCTAGGTTACCAAGCCAAGTGAGGTCCTATATTAATCTCTCTCACCTATTATGGTAGTACCTTAACCTTATAATGTCATAATTTGGCCCTATAATGTGGCCACCTATCCCTATAACCCCATAATATATGCTTATGTATTAGCTAGTACTACCCCTATCTAACCATCAACACCACCTCCATGTACCTATACATTTACTTATGGACCCCTACCAACTGGATCCAAATCCATAGCCTACTAGTCACCATCATCCCACATAAAATCAGTCACTAAATAAAGTGTTTGGTACCATGTTGCATAGCCAACAACAAAAACAACATCATCAACCCTTGCTCTAATATGTAGTTCCTCAAATCTAGGACCATCTCCTCTAGTTGTGGCTTGGGTAATAAAAAGTCAACATCCTCTCTCTTATACCTTAGGAATGGACCTAAAACCCCTTGCACTGAGCTAAACTACCTACAAACTCTATCAAAATGGATGAGCTCAATCTCACCCTCTCTCCTCTCATAGATCCATCTCTATCTCTATAATGACAATGTATGATAGTTGTAGAGGGCCCACCTAGTAAAGACAACATATGGCCTCTAAACCACATCACCCATAACCAATCCATCTAATGCATCCTTGAACTAGTGAATATCTCTTACACCTCCTCTAACTCTTATCAATGCATAGTCTCCCCTCCATCGCATGAAGCCCACTCTAAAATCCATCTAAGCGTAGCCCTCCCATGGTAGCCTTAATGGTCTCATAACCCTAATGTGCTCATATACCCAAAAATGGAGCACAAACCCCATGTTGATCCCATATCATCTATGATCTTGGAATCCCCATAGCTCCCTGTAGATCTAAACTAGCAAAACTGACACCAACCCAAACAGTGTCCTACCAAACAACATCTCCACTAGCACATTGAGTAGTAGATAACGAAACCACCCACTACTCAAATCTAGTAATGTAAAGTAGGATACTACCATCATCATCATGGTCATCAATCATCTCTCATTTGGAACCCTCTGCTATAATGGTCCATAACCAAAACCACTAAAATGCCACCTAGCAAGGGCCTGATCTTCACTACACAAAAGCTCCATCTACTCACCACTCTTTTTAATCTCTATGTGATATATTGGCTTCCCCTGAATGGGTATTCATGTGATCCTATGAACATCCTCTAAGAGTATGGTCATCTCTCCTATTGGTAGGAGGAAGGTATTCATAGCTAGATCCCATCTCTCAATGAGGGCCATGATCATCATTACATCTCATGGAAAGTGATGATAGTGTCTCATGGATCTAAGGTTGACCTCCCCCATGTGTGTCTAATCATCCTTAATCATCCACCCATGGATCTTTTTAAAGATCCTAGGAACCTGATCCCTCATCTAGATCTAATCTCATGCCTACAAAAATTAAAATTGGCATGCATGCTTAGTTTTCCATTTACACTACTCATTCCTAAATCCACCTCTTTATTATCCTAAACCCACCTAAATCAACCCATTACAAAACTAACCCACAACCATTACCTTTACATCTTTACCTATCATGACCCTCACCTACCAAACATTTTAAACACCTACCTTAACCTATCAAACCAATACTTATCTCTCTTTTTCAACAAAAACCTAAACCTTTTTATCACACCATTTCTACTTGAGACCTACCTTATGTCCATCAGCGTTTAAACATTTTAAAATGTTAAAAACATTTTCCAACACCCTATTTCCTTTATTTTTCATAAATCACTTCGCCATTCTTTTGACCACCAATGGTTTCTATGATTGTTGATGGTCAAGTGACCATTTATCTTCTATAGTCGACCATCGATGGTCAAGACTGACCATCGATGATTTGGTAGAACCATTGATGATCACTATGTGTGATTTCTAGTGGAAAAATACCTAACCCTACCCTACAAAAAGACTACTAGAATAATACTAATCCAAAAAATAAGCTACCTATCTCTATCTTATACCCTATATCCTTAACCCAAAAATCCTTTCCATTTCAAATTTCATTGGTTAAATTTTACATTCACAAGCAAAACCTAACTCTAGATCCAACTCCCCAAAACCCTACCAAAATAGCCACATACTACCCAAATTCAACTTTAAATCAACCAAATCCACTAACCTATAAATTTAAAACACCACTACCTCATTTCATGAACTCTATCATGGAGCCCACATCTAACTACTCCATCATATCCTCATCTACCCTACATCCTCAGTCCCAATAGATCACAAACACATGCTTCTAACCAATTAAAAACCACCAAGTTAGTACAATGCTTAGTTAACCTTCTCACATAAAATTCCAAATTATCAAATCACTCAGAGCATGAAAAAAATAGGAGTTAAATAGCAAAAGTGAAAATGAATTTTCATTTTCATTTTTTTATGTTCTAGACTTTTAGGGTTTCCCCTTAACCATTGATGATTAGGGTGACCATCAAAAATTGATCTTGGGACCCCTAACCATTGATGGTCAATAAACCCACATTTTAATTTTTTTGGACACCCACACCTCTTTTCCAAATTTTTGGAGATGACCTTCTCCTATAAACCCAAACCCACCCATAGAGATTACCCTTCTCCCACCAAACCTCATCCCTCATCGTTGGTCCTTTTAACTTAACTAGTGCATGTTTTGTAACACTTTTGCTTGTTCCTTTGACTGTAGTGATAACATTTCCATATTAACCCTTTTTAAACTCATGCCACCTCATGCATATTTGATCCACTTGTGTATTTTTAGGAGCATGTCCTACCTTATATACCCATGACACTTGACCAGTTTGTGTTTTCCATGGGAACTTCCTAATTTGGATACCCAAAAAAACACTAACATTTTCTAAGAGACTAACAAGTATACCTAGCTGCCATGCCTAAATGCAGTCATGTGGTACACTAGTCACTTATCTTTATAGTACAAACCTTTATTATTATTAACTATGACAACCTAGTCAATTGCATGATCTCGACTATCACACCTTTTTATCACTCTTTGAGCACTTATTTGTGCCTTAGTGCTCAACCTATCACCCACTTTCATGTCAACCACCATCATCATTAACTATGTCAAACTTGTACCTATTTTTACTTTACCTCATAGCCTCTCAGTTTGAGGGGGAACACCTCCTCCCATACTCAAGGTGACCAAACCTTTGACTAATATAAATTTTTGTTTCATATTTTGTTGATTCAAGATGCGTAATAAAAGGGGAAAATATAGACATTATAAATAAACACACCATGATTTTGACTGTTATAATTCCCTAAGAGCTCTTTGGGACCATTTAAGCTTATTACCCCTAGTCAAACCTAACCTATAGTCAATTTAACTCAACTAGATTAACCTAGCCTTTACCTACTTTTTTCCCTTTACCCTCGACCATCGATGGTCAAGTTGACCACTAACAGTCACCCTGACCATTGATGGTCAAGGCCCACCTCCTTAACAACTAACATGCGAGTCACCCACCTTAATTTTATAAAAATAACTTGTCCTAATCAATGTGTGATCCATTACATGAGATATTTATAATTAAGAAGCCCATTTCAAGTGTTGTTGCAACTCTCTTGACTTGCCTATAAGAAGAGAAGAATAAAGAGGTGAAATCCATCTAAAATTATTATCAAGATCTTGTGCATTCAAAATTGTATTTTTTATAGGTCAATCATTATTAATAATCTAGTGAAATAGATACTATAGTATAGATCCATCTTGCTACCACAATGCTACCAAAGCACCAAGTACCATTACTCTATCAGAATCACATCAATGCTCTACCAATAGGTTAATCACCTTAAGAATCTACCCAATCAAATTTATATAAGATAAGTCTTTAATTTTTAGTATTCAATTATCTTATTTACTTTTCACATATATCCTAGCACCTACCCAACTCTTATAATCCCACTTTGGGATCTTGTCAATCAGTCACACTTTAACCTAGATCCACACACAATAACTATCAATTATTTCCTCAACCACTAAGAATCTATTCAACTATCGACAATCACCTTGACTGCCAATGGTCATCCCAACCATTGATGGTCACTATGGTAACAACATCTAACAAGCTAATTTCACCTATCTATACCTTATCAAATCTAATTTTTTATGTTCCTACCTATTCATAGACCCCTATCTGATTTTTTGAAGTAGACCCTAACCCTCTAGCCCTAGTATTAATTAGTTTATCACTAATTTAATCATTTTTGGTCTAGTTTCTAAGCAAGTGATCTTGTATTCAATTCCAATACATTTGATTATTGATCTAAGTACCTTCTTTTCTATTTTATAAATAAATTTTTAAAATGTGTGGATTGATATCCCTCGAGGAAGCTCTTGCTTTCAAGATCTAGCTATCGTTAGGTAATCCACCCAATTATCTATCTCATAAACAAAGTTTACTTTAGTGTCCTCTTATCTACAAGTCATCCTCCTAAGCCAAAGATGAACTCTTCAAAATCTTCTATTTCAATGTGGACACTATTAATCAAGTTTTTCAACCATACCTATACTTAGTTTCTTATTTTCCCTTTTCTAATAATAAGTAAGGAATTCGTTGAAACATCAAGTGATAAAGCTCTTAGAATAGTTTCATGATGGGCCTATATGAGGCCATTTTTATCTGAGAATAATAATATTAAAATTAATGACATCTATTTATTACTAGCCTAACCTCTTTAATGATGACTATGCATAGGTTAGGAAATGTCATAAGTGTGATCTATTTGTATAAAAACAAAGATTGACAGCCCTTCTTCTCAACCCAATTTAGGTGGAGTAACCCTTCATGCACTGTCGTATGGAATTCATAAGAATGATAAATCTACCATATAGTGGAGGACATAAATGGGTGATCACTGCTACTAACTACTTCACTAGGTGGGTAGAGGCAAATGACCTTAAATAAGCTAATGAAACAATAATGTTGGACTTCTATGACAACATAGTGACTAGGTTTAGTGTACTAGCCACAATAATATTAGATAATGTTATAGCATTTATTGTCATGAAAATAAGTGAATGGGCACTTAATTTAAGAGTCTACCTTAGCACATACTCTAATTACTACCCCCAAGGTAATGGATTGGAAGAGTCCACAAACAAGAACTTGATAAGAATTATCAAGAGGACTATAGAAGAGAATCAGAGGGTTTAGCATAAAAAGCTATGAATAAACTTATGGGCTGATATAATGACTCTAAAATTTTCCATTAGTAACTCACCATTTGTCTTTTTTTATGGGATAGAAGCTAAATTTCTCATTTCTATTGAATTACCTACCTTGGAGTTAACCCATTATCTTGAGTTGATGGAGAGTGAACCTATGAGTGTGAAGATGGAAGAGGTCATGGAGTTTGAAGAAACATGGGACCTTACAATGAAGACATTGAAGTCACATCAAGATCAAGTTATGAAAGCCTTTGACAAGAAATCCATAGCAAGGGACTTCAAAGAAGAGGACCTAGTCCTCAAATGGGACTCAAATAGGGCCAAGCCAGACAATTGTACCAAGTTTGACAACTTGTGGAGTGGTCCTTATTTGATTCATGGATGCAAATATAATAATTTTTTTAGATTACCCAACTAGATGGAGAGGTATTACCCATCCCAGTCAATGGCATTCATTTAAAGCCTTGTTAATAGAATAGTTTATAACCATTATACAATATTGTATATATTAAATTAGTTTTTCATGTTTTCCTCTAAGTGCCTTGTGCATATTTATTTTAGTTCTATGTTTCCCTTAAATAAATGCTTTGGGTACATTTATATGTTTTGTTTCTTTTTTCTCCTTGTTACTTCAAGAGGAGGTTTAAAAGAAAGTGGTAGCCTTGTGTTATTTTTACAATAGTTTCTTCAAAAAATACCAAGACTCTATATGCCCAATAGATTAGATCAAAGAAAATAGTCTTTACATAACATGAATGTAATCACATGATGTTGCTATAAATTTTGGCTAATTTTAGCCTACATATAGAAATTTGCATAGATGGAGTAGTTTCAAGAAGTCATGGTATGGAGTGATAAGATGAATAGAGTTTATGATTGAGTGGATGATCAAATTATGAAGAATAAGATCAAATATCACCTTCAAAGATTTTTAAACACTTTAATCAAGCTTAAAGTACAACTTGTTGATTTTTGGGAAGCAAGTATGGAAATAGGTCTAGAGTTGCAAGTAGAGGATCCAATGGGTCTCCATGGTGTTCAAGCATTCATGGGTGCATGGAGTAGGTTGGCATAAATTATTAAATTTTGTTTAAGCCTTGACAAATAAAAATATGACAAGAATAAATAAAAAATAACCAGACTATCACCACACATCATGTAGGAATGAATAGGTCAAACTAGTTGCACATGTAATAAATGCACTTTGGAAATTGATCAGGGTCAAATTATTTCATGGGAATGATGTTTTTATGCCAATATCATCTCCTAAAAATTTTGTATCTTGACGATTTCTCTATCTCAAGATACAAGTCTTCAAAGTTGAACTAGTAGAGTGGGACATGCATGGGGATGTCAAGTTAAGGCCATGGAAAGTAGTTGTTTAGATTTAAATATTACTAAAGATGAACACAAGGTTAAAAAGTGTCATGATATTGGGTGTATAAATCAATATCAATGGCATGTAGACTATGAATAAAGTGGTGGGTCTAGATAGATTAATGAAGAGTGTTTAATCATGTAAGCATGGATTGATCGTGAGTGAGAGGTCAACAAGTCAATGAATCCTAAGAATAAACATGAGACTACCAAGTGTCATGACCATGGTAAACTACCAAAAAAATCAATGGTGTGAATTCAAACCATGCAAAAGTAAATCAATAGTTTACGTGAGGTCAAAGTTTCAATAAGTTTAGATTAAATGTGAGGATCCCACATGGCATAAGCATGAGATACTGACCAAGATTCAAATGTGGGGTATATAAAAGGATCACATGATCAACAAGTGCCATGATCAAGGATCATAGATTATGATCAATGGCCAATATTAAAAGTCAATCCATAAGAATTCAAATGAAGCTCAACTATGATCCAAGTCAAACCAGATCAAATATTTCAAGGGGCATATATTGCCATTAGAGTTCAATCAAGAACCACTAAGCATAGGGCATAGTCATATGGTCAAGATTATCAATGATGAAGTTTTGATGCCATTAAAGCTTAGTATGAACTTGTATTTTGAAGATTAAGAACATACATGGTCTAGTTTATAGGGTTGTAATATTTTTATATGACTATGGTCATTGTTATTTAAAGAAGATATATGCATATAATGATTCATTGACTTTTATAAGGTTTAGAGGTAGAATAGGTTTGTTTAGACCTAATATAGTTCAGAAAAAAGGCTATACAGCCTATAGGATTTCTATTAACATGATAAGTATAGGAAAACTAATAAATATATTAGTTTTAAATCTATAGTGAGACCTATGATCAGATATCAAAGTGAGGGTAGATTTGTGATTATGGATAAGTTTTTCATCCTTCAACATAGTCTTATATTTGATAATTAGGTACCTATAGCCACTCAAATTAGACATGGTTATGGATCTATCAAGTTTAAAGATAAGAGGATTTTGTTATCATAAGGAAATCAAGTGGAAGATGGCATAGAGTCCCAAGATGTAGATATAGTGGTTAGATAAATTAGTTGGATCATTTAATAGATTTTTTGGGTCCTTAAGGGTTTTTCTTCATAGTAGGATCATGACTCATAATCCAAAACACATTCTTGTATTCTAATGAAGGGGATCAAAGTTGATTGGGACAATTGAAGGTTATTTTGTCTATGATGTATTAACTCTAATTGGATAAAAATATGGTGGAACATTAATTTAAAGGTGATGGCTCATTTATGGTTGATGTGATCCCCCCCCCTCTCTCTCTCTCCCCTTTTTCTTCTATATCTCCAATTTCTTTCCCATTATAATGAGCTCTCTCTAATTTTAGATTATCATAAGGACTCTCTAATTTTTGAAGATCAAGAAACTCTCATTTTATAAGGCTAGATACTATAATTTTTTTTAAGAACTACCTCTTGATGCAATAAAAGACTTTGTTTACCTATATCTTGCATTTGATTAGTGTTTAGTAAGTGTATGCATGATGAACTTGTGAAGGAGATTCTTCCATATCCATTGTCCTTCTTGCTTACCTATTTTAAGATGTTTTCAAGATATTTTTAGGTCTAGACTTGTGTTATTTTACCATTAATGTAAGCTCTATATGAGTCTTAGAATACTTTGTTTCCATTCATTGCTTTTAAAACCTAGTTTATGAAATACTTATACAATTAGATAGATCATAAGGTTGTGTGAGATAGTATTGTATTACACAAATCTAGTGTGGGGTCAATCATATGTGAGCCTCATTTAAATTTGGTACATCACATGTTAGCTTTCTTAGTAACCCTCTTTATAACCCTTTTCATAGTAGAAGCATTAGTCAAGATGATCCATTAAGAGGAAGTTGGCCTTATCTATAGTTTCAACCCTATTATAGGATACCCATAGCCTAAAGTTATTCCCATTGTGTAGCTTAGTTGGAGATATCTTGAATAACCCTCTCCAAATGTGCAAATTAAGCCTACAATACTTCCTCTAGCACTATTCCTCTCAAATTATCTATGTAAGACACAAACATTATTTTTTTGAACCTTACGAGCCCTTTTTTTTTTAATCAAAATGGAAACATTCATATATGTGACCTTGTGATTTTTATGAAATATATTTCTTAATTTTATCATGTAATTCATATCTTGGTGATAATTTCAAAAACTAATCTAAAAATTAGTTCTGATAGTAGCCATAGTTATTATATACCTTTTGTAACTCAGGGTATCTATTACTCTATTCTCCTTACCCTTTATATAACCTATATCAAAATAATAATTTAACATAAATTTAATCCAATTCCTTTGTTGAGAATTCAAATTAGGTTGCATGAATATATATTTGAATCCCAAATTGTTAGTCTTAAGATCAAAAGGTTTCCTAAATAGGTAATGCATGTACTATGGCAGCCAATTATAAATATTATAGGGCATAATTGGCTTAATAAATATTGAATTGTCATGATTTATAATATACTAGTAAAACTTATTTCAACACTACTCATCCCAAACCATATCTAAAAGCATATATTAACACAATAAAATAACCATTCAAATATGGGACATACAACACTGATATAGATCTAAGCCTCTTTTTAAATATTTGAAAGGATTTTTCACACTTATCATTCTATAAGAACTAATACTATCTCCATTTTAAGGAGGTGATAGGTTATCTATCTTAAAAAATTTAGGTACAAAGTTCCAGTAATACCCTATTAAACCCATAAAACTATGCACCTCATGAATATTTTTATGTGTTAAACACTATAAGAAGAATTTAATGTTTGTTTGATCTATGGATATTCATTTAGCTAAAATAATATGCCGTAAATATTGTACCTTTTTTTAAATAAGGCACACTTTGATAGTTTCCCAAATAATTAATGCTTTTAACATTACAACACCAATTTTAAGTGTCATAAGTGCTCTTATGTGTCCATAAAATATATTAAAATATCATATAATAAGACAAAACAAATTGATCTAGTTAATCCCTTAACACACAATTCATAAGATTCATGAAGCCTACATGTTCATTGGTTAACCTAAAAGGTATAATTTTGAATTCATAGTGTCCATATCCTATTTTGAAAGTATTTTTAAAAATATATTCTTGCTTGAGCAATAACTGATGGTATTATTTTCTAAGGTCAATTTTTGAAAAGATCATTTCTCCTCATATTTTAATCAAAAATATCATCAATATGGGGTAAATGATACCTTTTATTAATGGTTTTCTTATTTATAATCAATTCATAAATGAAGAGTCTCATCTTTATATTTAAAAAAAAAACACATGTGCTCCTAAGAAATAGTGATACATTGGGTCAAATAAGTCCTCTGAATAACATCTATTCAAGTATGTTGTCATAATCTAGAGTGACATGGATTAAGGTTTAAATCCTTGACTGATATCGATTGTGAAGTTAAATTCCATTTTGGGAGTAAGTCTAGATCGATAGTTTGGAAACACATATTGATAATAATGCAAAAATGGGTGATCTTCAATGGTATGTTCCTTATATTATCCTACCTCATCTATATTAACCATAAAAAAAAAAACCCTTCCTTTAATATTTATTTACTTTAACTATTGAGATTTGTCTTAAGTTCCTTTTTTCACCATCAATTTGAGTTTGATTTCCCAAAACATCTAAACATTACATTATATTTTCAAATTAGTCTATATTTTACCTATGCTTCCAAAGTAAATTTAATCCTAATATCACATCATATGATCCTTAAAAATATTAAAACAGATATACTATAATAGAAAAGTTAGTGAGTTCTAATTCTAATTATACAAGGCACTTATCAACCTTGACTATAAATTGGTTCTTATATTGCATGGTCTAAGAATTTTTCATATGCCCAACACTTCTATGAAGTTTATTAATAAATTATGGTGAAATAAAACATTTAATAACCTAAATTACAATAAAAATAGAAATAAAATATCCAAAAAAAGTACCTAAAACCTATATGGGTGAGATCTAATATTTTAATAATTCAACATAAGACAAACCAAGAAAATGGCATATCTTATTGAAATATAAACTATGAGAAGATAGAACTAGCCACAAGCAATCACTCAAGGTTTCAGATTTTTTTCTAGTTTATGGACAAAAACCCATCTTACCTATTGATCTTAAGATACCAATGTACCAATTCATGCAAGAGTATATGGGATAAGATAAAATAATGCATTTTAGACTATTAGATAAGGTCTAGATATAAGACATGAACTAAAATCTTACACAAATTCCATAAACATCATGATATTATCAAAACATGGTTTGATAAGAGATCTAAGATAGAAGACTTAATGATCTTAGAGTTAGTGATTCTATGAGATAGATCACATGAGAATAAAGGACAAAATGATAAGTTCACACCTTTATGGGTTAGATAATATCAAATATTAGAGATCCTAAGTAAGAATGCCTTCCACTTGAAATACCTTCAAGGCAATTACCTCACCTTTCTAGTCAATGTATAGTTTTTGAAGCACTATTTATAACTAATCCAACTGAAGATGCCTCAAGATGACTGTAAGTTAAGGTTTTAGATGTATGATTAGAATATATTTCTTACTTTCTAGAGTAATTTTTATGCTTTCTAGGATTAGTCTTTCCTATTTTTTTATTTTCATTTTAGTAGATTAGTTGTTTTAATTTTAATAAGTTATTTGTCATGATTTCTATATTAGTTTTATAAAACTATAGAATAGACAAACTGATTTACTACATAGATATTACAAAGAACTACCAAAAATAAGGGGATGATTCACAAGAATGCACCATTGACACTCATAAGGATTTACTTTGATAGTATTAGATCTTATAGAGTTAAAGTATTTGTTATGACTAAATTAGTCCCTAATTTTATTGGATGAGTTTACTAGACCTCAATGATTTACTCTAATTTAATCATGTAAATTTTATAAATGCTTTCCATTTTCAAATAATAAATACACTATAACATGATAAAACTTGGATGAGTGATAATAAACATAACTAGATATACAATGGCATAGACATATTGATAAAAATAAGTTTTATTAAACATAGAACCAACCAATAATGGTTCCTAAAATTTATTCTATCTATGTTTCAAAAAAAAAACTCAATCATATAAACTGATAAAAGATGGGTGATTCAAGAAATATCTACTAGGGATATGGACACCTAGATGGTAGTAGATCAAGGATTTGAGTGGAATAATAAGTATCTCTACCAATTATATATACACCTAGATATAATTAGATCAATTCCTAGGCTTCCCTTACTATTTGTTTATAAAATGTAAAATCAAAATGAAATCTACACTACCTATCCAGGACTTTGTCAAAACTCTCATAATAAGGAGAATTTTATCAAAAAAATCACACACTTAGATCTAAGAAATGGAAAGGGTTAGTACATTACATGAGGAAGTAGGAGTCTATTTCAAGGTCTAGTTTTTTTTATTCATTTCTTGATAGGTCTAAAGTTTAATTATGCCATATTTCTAAGATACTAGGTTCTTAAAATACTTAAGAGTATTTTACCTTATGAGTCACCATTTGGTTCTTAAAATACTTAAGAGTATTTTACCTTATGAGTCACCATTTGTTGTTCCCTAACACACACACTCCAAATTAATATTTCAAATTGGGACACATTATTTTTTAAAATCATAATTTGGGTTATTAGAAACCTTAATAATCCATGATATAAATTTACTCATGAAAAAGTCAAGGTTGTCTTCAAAAGTCTAAAGTTACCAGAGTTTGAATTATAAAAATCAAAGCTTTAATGGATATTTTTAATTATTATTAACCTTAGGTTAATATTTACCTTTTAAAATTTGATGCTTTGATTTATGGACTAACACGACTAATGATTTAATCCTAGTGTTCCTATGTTTTCTTTCAAATGATTTCATGATTATTAGTGAAGACATGTTAATAAGTCATGATCAAGCCCTACCCTTATTGCATAATATTGATACAAGTGGCATCACCACATTATACATAACCTATATCCCTTCAAAAAAAATTTAAATCTTTGAGTTCTATGAGATTTGATAATTCAACAAGTGGCATTCATACATTACATGAAGCTTTTAGCTTTCACGAAAACATTATAAGTATTCAAAGTCTTCAAGAACAAGTGAAATGATATAGTTTAATTTACCAAAAACCATAGAATATTTAAAATGAAAATTAAGAATTTAATGCCTTTGAGTTCTCTCATTCTAATGGTCCCAAGATTCTAAGTTCTAATAATTTGACACTTGGCACATTTTAATTTATCTAGAACAACATAATGATTAACATGGTTTAATGGTTATGAGTTTACATGGTCTAATGGTTATAATCTTTTGATCTTTGAGAATTCAAACTTGGGCACATTTTAATTTACCTAGAACTATAGAAGGATTACATAGGTCTAATGGTTTTGAGGTCCCATGGTCTAATACCTCTAAGCTTTTAAGCTCTAAAAAGATGACAAGTGGCACAATTTTATTAACCCAAACCTTCAAATAAGATATACTCAATCAATAGCCTAATTGTCCCATAGATCTATGTCTTCATGCCTCCAAGGCCTGAGATCATGCCATATGTCAACCTTTTATTACATGGACTTACATAGTTCAAAAGTCTTAGGCTCTCACGCTCCCATGCTTCTGAATCCCCATAAGATTAAGTTTAATCCATGTGGAACAATTATGTTAAATGGAAACCTTGAGGTATATAAAGCATATATGTAGATCTAAATACACAAGTCAATGACAATTGGACAAGTGACATAATCTAGGAGATGTAGGATCAAAGTATACATAAATAAGTTTGATGATAAGGCAAAAAAGTGAGTGAGAAAAAAATTGAGAACTATCTAGAACATGATGATTCGATACATAAAGTTAAAAAATAATTACCATCTGGAAAATAATTGAATTCACCAAAGTTGATTTGCACATTTAAATTGAAATGGGAACAAAATCAAAGGTTTTTATTTTCATGGATGGTGCACAAATGCATTCAAGACTCAAATTTTTAGGCAATATATACAAAATCTAGTTGAATGTTAGTCATTTTTCCATAAATATATAAATCTAAATTTGTAATTATGAGACATAAAGTATCTAAAGAGCCCTAGAATTTTTAATGAACTTGAAAGAACAAACCAAATGATTTATAAAATAAATTACATAGTTTAAACTAATATAATGACATCATATTCAAATAAAGTGTATGTTAAATACCCACCAATGTTATCTTGTGCTTGAATTGAATAATACATGGACACAATGCTCAATAAAAGTGTCCTCAAATTCAAGTTCATCAACTATTCATTGCTCTAGAATGTTGTGGAGCATATGGTTCCTACTCTATGGAAGATCAATTATCTCTAGAAGAGAATAAATATATCGATGACCTACTTCCCATTAAAACATAAGATATTTATATAATGGTGGAAAAATAGGTAATGCCTTGCATAGACATGATTAGAGATTTTTTTTAAGAAATAATTTTTGGGGAAAGAAAATAAAAAATTTAGTTGTGGTTATATTTAGGAGGTATTTCAAAAGGTATCTCAGAATTCCATGGCCTAATACCACCTATAACCAAGTCTCATCCAACGTTTGGATTGAACACAACATAGTAAATAGAAAACTAAAACAATGGATATTTAAGGGATATAGGTGAATCCTAAGGGGGCATTTCATCCAATTATATTGTCAAATTTAGACCTAATATTAGGAAAATTATGACCCTCCTAAATAAACTATTTGGATTCAAAAGTATAACTTATGTGCAAGTGGAATGGGTCCATTTTTTGAACATTATTTTAAATTTATATGAGTTAGCCTCCTTTAAGGAAGTTATAAGTGATATATTGAAGGCATAAATGTTTTATCATAATCAAAGGCTAGATTATGGCAATTTTTTATGATATCATATCTACTAGATGCAATCATGAGCACAATTCATAGGACACAAGGGGAGCTATGACAAAACTCAATAGAATATTTAGGTAATATAATATATAAATATTAATCTTTAATGTTTATAAACATATTTAAGAATGAAATTCAAAGAGTGAGAAAATATATCCTCCAATATGTCAGGTAATCCATGGAAACTAAATGCCTCAGTTGTCTAAAAACCTAATAAGAATCATTGTTAAAATAGGGGATTATTGATACTAAATTGACCATAAAATCATTATAATTGAAGGGATAAGTATATAATAAATTTATATCATGCCATGTGCCATAAAAAATTACAAAACAAGTGGATTTTTAACTCTAAAATAACATTGATGAAGAACTTGGATTTAAGCATCAGGCCAATTATTATTAAAATACTCTAAGTATTAGACAACTATAATTTGTGGTTCGACTACATTTCCACAAGTTTAGGAAAGTTACATTCCAATATAATTTAAAGGTGCCCCAATTCATGGAATGGGAGCCTAGGAAGAAAATTAGGACATACCTTAGGTATCTCAGGGAAAAGAAGAAGGTGAACATTTAATATGGTCACTAAGAATATGATTATGATGTTATTTTTTTAAATGCATTAGATGATAATGAGGTGTGGACAAGGATGAAATATAAACAAATGTATATTAATTTTGGTCAAGATCTTCATTATAAACCTAATTTTACTAAAAAACAAGACAAGGATATGGAATAATAAGAATAGAGATTATAGATCCATCAATGTCCTCCAACTCAGCCACAAAATTTATAAGGGTAAGACCAACCTCTGTTTCCTATAGGAGACTAGAAAATTTTACAAGAGGGAGAGTCTAAAATCCATAGGGTGTATAATCCAAAAATATGGAGATAAATTCTAAGAGGTCTACCCTATTTTTATCTACCTTCTTCATCTCTAGATAATATTACTATAGTTTTTGGAACAACCACTATAAAAGATAAAAATACACCTCCTCTAGACTAGTATAAGAGTACATTATTGATGAGACATCTACCACCACTTATATTTTTACCCACATTATTCTCTTAGAATTTATATAGTCTTATTTCATTTCTATTTTATCTAATCTTTTTTCTCTTTGGGCACCTATAGTAAGTCCACCTCCATCCATTACCATCGGTGAGGAGGCATCTTATCAAGCACTCCCTACCATGCTAACCCCTAATCCATTCACCCTTACTTACACCACTTTTATCCCTCTATCCATTCCTTCACCATCACTTCCAATGATACTTTCCACCATTGTAGCTCCTAAAGTCATTCCACCATCTCCCTCTCCTTCCACTCTCCCTATGGTCACTTACTAGGTGAAATATAAGGGTCCTACCTCCTCTAAGGGAAGAAAAATATAATAAAATACATATTTTAATTTCCCCCCCATATATTAATCCATTGATGAGGAGGGAGAAGAATAATATTAGCCTACACTAGTAATATCTTTAGTTGAATATTTAATTGATGAAGGTGAAGAAGATGTAAAAACAATGAATGAGTCAAGAATAATAATAAGCAAAAAGGTATCCCTAGATGATGAGGAAGTGGAGTTGTAAAATGATAAATCTATGAGATTGGAAGGCATATAATAATAAACTCTAGATATCACTTTGTACCAATAAATCTTCATGAGATAAAAAAGATAAAACATAAACGAGGTAGTTTCTTATCTTGTTTCATCTATTGTCAGTGTAAATATTCTAGCTATAGATTTACCTCAAACTATTCTAAATATTATTTTTTATATTTCTATTAACTCTCTCATTATTTCAACTTCAAATCAATTAAAGGATCTAAGGAAAAAAATTCATTTTTAGATTAGGGTTATAGTTTCTACATACAACTCTAGAAGGCCACCAATACTCAATAAAACATCATCTCAAGTAGAGATTCTTATGCCATAGTGTTGTAACAGTGTAGGTTTTAGACATGTAAATCCTAGGTTGTTAAAGGGGGTGGGTATCACGATAAATAAAAATAAATATTTGAAATATATATATAAAACTAATTTATCTAAAATGTAAGAATAATGAGAAAATTGACATATCTAAAATTAAAATGAATTATTGGAGGTCAATAAGTCTGCAATATGATTGAATATCAATCATGAATCTTTTGCGCTAGCACTAATGTTAAAAACTACCTTCAAATAATAGGGAGGTTGAGAGGAGAATAACACTATAGTGCTAGTGTCCAAGTTTCAATGCTAATATCCATATGTAAAGACACTACTTGATAATTCTATGGATGTTGTGTGAAGGTTTTAAATATATTAAGGTGAAGTTTGAGCTCTTGATCCTTTGTCTATGTCACTATTTTGCCAAATATTTTCCAAAAACTAATGAACACTTTCATACATGAAACAAAAATGAAATCAAATTCAAAGGGGAGAGAAAACATAGGTTTTGGGATGTTAAGATTACATGATGTAAAACCCCTACTATCTTGACCACTTCTTATATTAACCTCAATGATAAGGGTCTCAGATCTCATGTAGTTATCCTTTAGGTAACATGCATAATCAATGTGTAGGGTGTGAGAGAGTGACTTTAACTTAGGACCTTATTTGATCAAGAATATAATTCTATGTGTGATTAATAAGTAATATACAGTGTGATGAGCTATACTATTGACTAATTTTATGTAATTATGTGTTAAAGTAGTAAGTGCTAGATGTAAAATGCCTTGTGAGGCTCTTTAAATATAAGAAAATTTGATTTGAATGTGAGACCCTTTTTTGTTGATTTACAAGATGTAAAATAAATATAAAATCATAAGATAATTCTCAAGGAAGGGTTAGGTCCCAAAAAATGTTAAAAAATTGACCATTTCACACTAGCACTAAATTGGGTCTTGGACTGTGCTAGTGTCCCAAGATCAAAAAATTGAGAAAAACTATATAAAATGGGCCATGGGGGCCCTAGGACTAGGAGGGGATGACATAGGACAATTAGGGGTGAAAAAAATAGGATAAAAAAGTTGTAATAAATACCAAAAGACCCAAAGTGACCATGTGAATAAGACTCACATTAATCAATAAGGCCCTCATATGAAAGAGCAACAAAAGACATAATAGTTGTGGTTGCTTCACCAAATTAGGGTGTGTAATTTCCCTTGCCCCTCCCCCCCCTTTATTCTATTAATGAAATGAAATTGAATTTTTATAGTAGAATTAAAAATATGTGTACCTATACTTACATATGTGATTGATCCATGTGGAGGATGGATGTGCTTGAGGCCTATCCCACTTCTTGACTAGAAAAGTGGACAATATCTAGAATAAGGTCTGTAAAGAGGAAATCCACAATGTGGATTACCCATATACTAAATATAAATGATGAAATTAATTATGAGGAGTAAAATCTTATTTTTTCCCACCCTAATATGTGAACTAAATCTAATAGGTATATATAAATGTGAAGAAATAATCCTTGATTGCCCCCACTATGGTACGTGAAGTGAATCTAATAATTATCTATAAATGTGGAGAAATAATACCTATTTCATGCATTATATTATGTAATTTTAATTTTATAAGTAATTTTATTGGAGGTTGAGACTATTGATCGGCCTTCATAATTTGGGTCTGGTGAAATCTATGGATCAATTGTTGTAGTCAACTATATGACCAAACCTAGTGAAATCTTAGGGACATATTGGTAACAATTTGGGTGTAATATAATAATATACATAGAGATAATGGTATAATGTGTAATTTTATATTTATAACCTATATGAATCCCATGGGATTAAGGACATATGTTTTACATCATTCCCCCAAATCTAATATCTAAGTAATGTAACTGTGTTCCCTGTGTATAAAAATATATTTGTATAAAAATGATGTACCATTTACATGCCCCTATATTCATAATATGAGTCTAAAAATATGTATAAACCATGAGTAAATTTTGATAATGTGAACCAATATTTGACAAGATCATGGAACCTTGTAAATATTAGCCAGCCTATGTGTCTAAACATCTAAGAAAATCTGTGTATCCAAATATTTAAGTCAATATGAACCAACATAAACTAATCTGAGTCAATCTAAAATAATCTAAGTTAATTTGAACTAATCTGAGTCAAATTGAACTAATATGAGTTATTATAAACTAATCTAAGTCAATCTAAACGAATCTAAGTTAATTTAAACTAATATAGGTAAATCTGAACTAATCTATGTATCTAAAACACTATATATATGGGTATTTTGATTAGTGTTAATAGTTTAAGTATGCCTCATTTTAGTGAGATATCCAAGACCATGATAAGGGAGTTTAGTAAATTTTAATACTAGTAAGCATGTTAGTAATAGTTATCATTGCTAAGATGAACATAGGATTAATTATTTTGACATTTATAGGAGAATTGTTTGGAAACTAGGACCAATATAGGCTTGTGGTCTATAGTGGGTTGTTAAGGAAATATAAGTTTTGTCATTTTGTGGAATTAATTTGATTGGATATTAGTGTAACTAAGAATTTTTTTTGGATATAATGATCAAGTATCATGCACAATAAATATATAGAAAATTAGAGATATGGTTCTTGAGATATCACATTTGGAAGAATATAGTATTATTTGGTGAGATTAACATGTAAGGTCAACCTTAGGCAGGTGACATTTTTGAAAATATGGGTAAAATTGGTTAGTTAATTGGTTTGAAAAATCATTTGAACCACATGACTTGAGATAATTTTTTTTTATAATCTTATAAACATGTTGCGGAGATGAGGAATGACCGTGATCCACTATGAGGAGGTGGAAGCACTCATCCAGGCTAGGTAGAAGGTTACCTAAGTAAGAAATCTATTATTTCCCTAATTTTTAACATATTTAATATATGTTTCATTAAATTTAGTGAAAATTTAGTAGTTTATGGCCCTATTTTGGAGGATAAAGCTAATTTCATCAGTATAGCACTACTATCCTAGGTTATAACACTATTGTCCTAGATTTAATGCTACTATCTAGGGTTTACTACTAGTGTCCACTAGAGTTAATTTCACCAATTTTGCTTATGTTTTATGCTTTATGAATATTAATACATGTTTATTGACTCTTAAAATATGTTAATACAAGATTTGACTATGTTTTAAATACAAATGCATGTATTAGGGAGTTTTGGAGTGGCCTAAAGATGGAGTATTTACATGGACTTCCCTTAACAAATGATGAGAGGGCAATGATCGATAGGGATGGTTTGGGCCATGTTGTATCACTTGATCTAATGGCTTGAGACAACCATATTATTATTTTTTTGTTTTTATCACTTGGATTCTCACCATTTAAGGAGATGTATCAACTCTCCTCATCAAGTGGCATAATTGAAACACCTCTAATTTGTGGGTAGCCTAAGAATAAGGTGAATCTCTACATAGGGATAGCTCCCTAAAAGTACTAATAATATACCACTAATAAATCTATGCTTGTGAGGGAAAGGAGAGACAAAAATTAAATAAAACTATCTTAAAGTAGGTGATACACCAAATTTGTTGATGGCTACCAACCAGATACATGTTACACATGAGAACAAGGGACTAACCAAACATACACTTTTCTAATCTGCATCTTCTCACATCAATGTTTCATTATGAGGTTATGGTGAATGTTCAGTATAAGAGGAATATAAAATATGTCTATAATGACACTATTGAATAGGCTAACTCATTCAACTTTGACACTTTCTATAACACTTCACATGACCTATAATAAGAAGCTTTCTAATTGCAAATAGGTGAGAATGAGACAACATGCTAAGAAAACAAGAGTCATCACTAAGAAATATCAATCATAAAAGTAAAAATAATTATTAAAATTAATTTTAGAGGTAAAAATGAGTAAAGGTTTGCCATACTTAGGTGGAACATAAGTTATAAAGGCCAAACTGGTGAGTTCTTATAGAACTTGAGAGAGAGAGGTGAGAAGAGAAAAGTAAAAATGTCATAATGAAACTTTTAAATATTATAAAAAGAGTTATATATACATGATAATAATATGTGAAATTAACCATGAAATTTTAGGAAGCAAAAGTGTCACCCCAATTCATGAAACTCTTGAAATGTGGCATAAAAGTTCTCATTTTGGCTTAGAAAATGACATTTATGATTTATCCTTATTTTAACATTATAAAACTGACTAGGGATAGGTATAATTATTTAAATTAATGGGAAAGTTTTCAAACATGCCTCTTCATGCATTAGTTGTAGTCTTGGTCATCTAGAATCTTCCCAAAATGAACTATTACCATTTGCAATCAAAATAACTCTTCTTTCCAACACCTTGCACACTTGGCCTAAAATTTTCCTTTAGTTTCTCATGAAAATACATAAAATATGGTTAGTGACATGTTTCAAGACCTTTCATGTCCTTATATGCATCAGACACACCTTAAAAAGACATCCACTTAAAGCAACTACACTTCTCACCATCTTGTTCATTATGCCAGTTTTGACTAGATGAGATGAGATCTATTTTTGAGGCACTTAGTAGTTTTTATGAGGTATGAAATATACATTGGGAGCTATATTAAGTCTGAATATTAACTTCCATATGATTGGCATCTCTTGAAACCTCCTAGAACCTACATAATGCATAAAATAATTATAAATACCTTATTTTGTACTCCATCCATACAATTCTATACAACTCATCCTAGTGGGGAGTATCATAAGAGACTACTATAAAACCTCCAATAATCATTGTATGAAAAATATTACATTAGAGTGGCTTTCTATCTTCATTTCCTTCATTGGGTTATTCCAAGGGTTTATCAAGGGTTTAAGCCTATTTTTGCTCTTAAGGTTTGTTCATAAAGATGGAAAATTTTAAATGCAAAAAAATATCATAAGAATTATTTTAAAGGACCCAATAAACATCCCTAAACTTCAATGACATCCATGCAAAGTGTAAAGGGAGATATGATCAATCAAACCCCTCTTATCGATCTTGCTTCTCATTTGCACAAGCCATGAAATGATTCTTAAGACCAAAAATGGATTTATTGTGCTTTTTATTTAAATAAAAATATTTAAAACCTCTATTATGAACCTAAAAACATTAAATAATCCATTGGGATGTTTACTTCATGTTAGAATTAAAGATGACTTCTCATTTGGGCACTAGGCCTAACCATGCCTAATAGATTGTCTGCACCTTAAATCCCAAAATGACTCTTTTATGACTATAAATACATCCCAATATAATATATACCTCAATATATCCCAATATACATGTTATAAATTATTTATAAAGGATACATAAGGCTGGAAGTAACATTGACCTAACATTTGGTCTTTAGGATAAAACCCTACCATTTAGGCTTGACTACAACCTTAGCAATCTAGACCATCTTATTGGGTTACCTCAATTTTTAGGTTTTTTTAATGTTTACATAGATTTTTTTAAACTTAAAAAACCTTATTTCAATTTCCAATAAATTTTTGGTCCATCTATTTATCACCCTTTCTTCAAGAATGCAAGTTTTACTCATAAGGGGAGTGCCCTTTGTCTGAGATAAAATAGAGGGAACTTCCCCTATTTACTCAGACAAATTAAATTTTTTAAAATCATATATAAGTTTAAATGACATTATATACAAGTTTTCATCTCTTTTTTTTGTCATTTGACCCTTAAAATCCTCAAAAGTCTAAGACTGATTGTTAAAAGGTAGACTGTGTAAAAGGAATTTACCTTATGGACTGGGTTATGCATCTTTAGGGTCCAAATAATGAGAGTATCATAAGGATATAATTATGGTATTATATTCTTAATTTATCACTCCAACCTCTCTTGTATCCTTCTATACACTTGAACTCACAATATTGTGTATACTTGTTTGACTGTGTCTCTATTTTGGAATGACACCTGTAGGTAATCCTATATGATCAAGCTTGAGAATGATGATTTTGGGTACCCTTAGAGTTTATTAGGGTAATTTGATATTTTTTTGGCATATATTCTTCATATTCAATATGTATTAATGCTGAAAATAATGTTCCTGCTCACTGCCTACAATAGTCAACAATAGTTGACTTCTTTGGAGCAAAAGGGCCTATAAGTACACATTTCCCTTTTAAAATTGTCATATGTTTCCCTTGAAAATAATTTTATATTAAATTTAAATTCACAAATATGTTTCCCTTTTTATAATTATTTGTTAATAAATATGTGCGATCTGACAACCAATTGTAGATGAATAGTCTGTTGGTTAGGCACCTATAGGTGTATCTTGAGGATAAAACCCTACATATCAACTTGCTTTGGTTGAATTTATAATCATTTTAAACATATTACCTTATAAAATCAAATTCATCTTAAAATCTTGTACCCTCTTTATTTTTTACTCTAAAGCACTCTTTTACCTCCCTGATGATGTAGGTGTGTATTTTAGAATTAAACACACCTGTAGGTGTGTCTAGGGTCTAAAACACAATATATTATCCTTTATAAATTATAATTAAGTAATTAATTATATATTAAACCATATTAAACCATTCCATAAATAAATATGGTTTTCATTTTATCCTTGAAATGGAAATTCTCTCTAGGCTTCAAACTATAGATGTCACTGCCTAACACTAGTGCCTAAAGTGTGACTTTAGCCCCTCTATTAACCATCTTATCTAAGTCACATACCATCCATATTTTGCCTAAATCTTATCTTTTATATGATATTAAAGGTTGGGTCATCAATATAAATCAATATTTTTTTTAACTTTTTGTATACAACCTTGGTAAAAGGCTTAGGTTCTTTATTTTCCCATTTTAGAGAAAAAGTCCCTGAGTTTAGTTCTTGCTTCATCCAAAATTGTTTACACATCCATTTATACATTTGATACCTCAAATAGGTTTTTCATGTACTTTTTATTTATATGAAGACTTCATGGATGAGTTCCATCAGTTTATCTAACCTTTTTTATGCAAGTAATCTTAATCCTCTATTGATGCCACATGTATATACATATCTCATAAATAGGTAGTGAGGAAAATTCAAGTAGTATGCATGATATAGGTGATTATAATACATTATAGGCCATTAAAAAGGTTTAAAATATATTATTTTTAACTTCAATGACCTCAAATTAGTCTTAACCCTCCTTCCCATATGTTTTCTCATGAATGGTACCTGTAGGTATTCTTATAATGTTGTAAACATAGCAATGAAGGGAAAACCATGGGTATGTGCATGTTTATAGGTATACAAAAAATCCTATAACCTTTCAAGGTATCAAATGGGTTATCTCAATATCAGGTCAAAAAAAGGTAAAATAATTCATATGATGTGTTATCCTTGCTTTGAAGCACCTGCAAAATATGTGAGTGATTGAGTATGACTACTATAGTCTCTTCTTCTTGACAAGTGAAGGTTTATAAATGATTCCCTAGTATTATATTTTATACCAAATTTTGAGACTCTCACTATAATTCCATTAATTTATGCTCAATAATCTCCATACACATGATTCCCTATTACTGCAAGTAAAAATGAGCAATGAGCTAATTGTGAGTATCAAGACTAAAATTTTGATTCAAGCATGATGTGATGAAACCAAGCATGAAATTAGGGTAAAATTTATCATTGAGACATGTTAAAAATCATATTATATTTTCATAAGACATCCATATAGAACCAAACATTTTGTAATAAGGAAAACATGACTGAAGCTTCACAATGGTGACACCTTCCTATAACATGAGATAAAATTGATCATTAAAACACAATTAAATATGAAATTAAATATGTATATAATATAAAAAGAGATACAACATCCTCTAGATTCAACATCACCAACTAGTTTATATGGAATTATATAAAATGGAGTAAAAGCTATAGGTTATAGGAAATAGTGAGCAAAACTAGACAATCAACTTGTAAGGGATGGTTCATCAAGCATGATTAAATAATATTAAAAATATTATTATATAAATTTATATTATTTTGTGTATTACCACCTCAAAAAATCATTTGACCTAAAACCTCTTCAACTATCTGTACCAAGCACAAACATGTTGACCACTTCTATGTGTCTAAAAAGGCGAAGAAGGAGTAAAATGGTTTTAGATAAAAAATGACACTTTTAGAGTATGTAAATAATGGAAATGAACATGAATAAAATTAATATACATTCAATTTCATTCTCCCATGTGTCACCTTCCCTCATGGGTTGTACAAGTGCCAAACTCACTCTTTTCAATTGGTTTCTTGATCTTTAGTTAGATAACCTAAAATATTTAGATGGGTCTAACATTCTTGATAGGTAATATAAAATAAGGATATTTGGTCACCTTTAAACCAATGTCACTTACATTTATGACCCTTAAAATCCTATTAAATGACTCAAAAGATATATTGAATAATTAGACCAATACCAAGGCAAATATAGCATTAAATAACATCAAGAGATATATAATACACCTTATGAATAAATATTATACCTATAAAAACACTTAAAACTCAAGTTTTTACCTATAGGGGCCCTAATTTAACATGCATGGTCAAAAATTTTCAACAAATTGGTGACTCATAGGGGTAGTATGCCTACTATACTAACTAGACTAGTAATATTATCAGTCCATGGGATAGGGATTCATTTGAATTATAAGATAAAAAATAAGACCTGACACTTAACAATTAGGATTTGACAAAGACAGAACAACTAATTATCTCAATCACACAAAATAAAAGACACACACAAAGCAAAATCAAACACACATGTGCTTCATGAGCACTTGTGGAACACACAAACCAAACTAAACAAACTAACTCAAACACTAACTAACTTGAGATGAAAAATCCCTCTTGGATCAAAGGGGAAGTTTTAAGCCCTTCTTGCTTCATGACATGAAGGAATGAATGAGACATATATTTTTTGATCCTTGACATTGATGCCTCTAACATTTTTAGTATGTTTTCCAACTTCATTACCATAATGTTCAATGAGATCCAAGTAGTTAAAAACAAGTTATATATGTAAATTAATTCTTATTTCATCCAAACAACCTCAAATTTCTCATATGGATCCTCAATTACAACCTCTGATGGTGGTTCAATAAGGCATACCTTCTTGATTTCCATAGTGCTCTCAATAAGATTGGGTTTCTTCTCAGCTACAAGTTCATCTAGCTCATCAAATATTTTTGCATATTCTACCCAATCTTGGTCATTATCTTCCATGGAAGACTCTTTAGTTACCTTGTAATGTACTTAAACCTTAACTTATCAAATCTCTTTAAGCTCTTGAAATAACTTCATTTATAGTTGCCAATCATCTTTGTCATTTTTATCATCTATAATCACTACCTCTTCAATCTTATCTTCTTGATGTATGAGGTTATCAATCTAGTGTTATTCAAGCTACAATGCATATGAGGGTGGTTCAAAATTATGTTGAGGTATTGGGTCATCTTCAAGAATAACAACTTCCATCTTGGTCTCAAGAGATTTTTTTAGGATTGTAACCTCTTTAGGGATGTCTTGAAATTGTTCTCCATCTTTAATAGCACATTCATCTTCATGCTTGAGATGATTATCCAAAAAAAAATGATCAAATGTAGAGTCTTCTTAGAGTACTTGTTTATTCAAGTGTTTTTCACATTCTACATAAACAGCTGTAAAAGAGTTTTCAACATGTTTCTTTTCATACAAGAAGCCATAATTACACTTGTGATCACCAAAGGGAGCCCTTATAATGATTTCTTCTTCTTCAATACTTCGTACCTCTTAAGGGATATCAAGTTACATCTCAACCATTGTAACCTAGAACTACTTTTCAAGGACTACAAAATCCTCAATCTCCTCCTTCCTGGTAATGCCAAGGCTAAACATCTTGATATTAGGTGACTTAACCCAATGAGGCTACCAAGGATGTATGTTTTCTTCAAACAAGAGTTTTGAATTTTTATCAATCAAATTCTCTTCTTTATATTCTTATACCATAGGTACATCAATGTAAATGGTGATGGGGTGAGGACAAGATAAATTAGTTGGTGGTAGTGGAACATATAACTCAAAATTAGATTGAGAGTGAAGTATAAGGGATTCTCTTGGAAGCTCTTGAGGAAGAGGAGGAAAACCTTAGGATAAAACAACTTGAATTTCTTCCTTTTATTTGAAAATCACTTCATTGGCATCTCATTTATCTTGAGTACTATATTGAGGAAGGTTATATGGGGTATGTTTAGGCATAGGATCTTCCTTTGGTTCTAAACCTTTCATCACACCTTGACTCAATAATTTCATTCTTGACTCTAATTCTTCAATTTACTTGGCTAGGTTCTCTTGGAAAAGTCTCTATTGAATTTGATAGGAATCATCATAAGGATAAGGAGTAAAATAGGGATGACATGGAAGAAAGATGTCTCTTGAGGAAGGGTGGGAGGGGATTGCATAGGATCAAGATCTTTTTCAACTTCAGACTCTTTATCAAGGATTTTATCCCCTTTCTTTCCCTAAAATTCCACTACCTTATTACAGCTTAGTATGCTAGTATTATGAGTCTCTTATTGAGGTGGTGATGAAAAATTAAGACTAGATGAAGTATTCAAAAAAAACTTATGATCTCTTTAGGATTGGACTATCCACCTTGTCTCTAACTTGGGATTTCATATCTAGAGGTAACTTCTTGAGGTGGGGATGAAAAATTAGGAGTGGATAATGAGGTATTAAATTCCACTTCCTTTTCTGATGATATGGACTATTACATCTACTTATTTTCAAACTCAATATACCTATCAATATTTGCCTCAAAAATAAGGTTTATCTTCCCAACTCTCTCTTCCAACTGATTAGGAAAAAGATGGATTTGATAAGCTTGATTGATTTACGAGAAATAATCATGTAGGACTAATAACAATGTTGGGGGAGTGGATATGAGGGCTGATAAATTTGGTGGTGTTTCTCTTCATAGTTTCTTACCTTATCTTCTAAGGATGAAACTAAGCCACTCACATCTCGCATCTCACTTGTGAGCCTTTGCCAATTATCCCTCTCAATAGGTACCCATTCTTTTTTGACAAACTCTAATGCATATCTCACCTTATGAATAAGATGATTAGGAACATCTTTACCATGCCCCCTTAGTGGATTAAGATTTATCATGCAATTCTCATAGCCAAAGATATTTTGCTTGAAATTGGAAATGGACTAATTAGAGAAGTGACTAGGTTTACTAGGAAGATCAAGGTATTGAGAAGGATGGTTATAGGACAAATAAAATTCATGAAAAGGTTGATAATGATCACATTGGAGCTGGTAAGAATCATATTGGGATTGGTAAGGATCGTGATAAGGCTAATAGGGAATGCCATAAGCTTGATAAACCTCACCAATGAGGCTACCAAGGAGGTATGTTTTATTCAAGTAAGAGTTGTGATTTTTTTTCAACAAACTCCTCTTATTCAGCTTCCCATACCACATGTCTATCAATACAAAGGGTTATGGGGTGAGGAGAAGATGAACTAGTTGGTGGAGGTAGAACATAAAACTCAAAATTAGATTGAGAGTGAAATGTAAGTGATTCTCTTGGAAGCTCTTAAGGAAGAAGAGGCAAAACTTGGGATAAAACAACTTGATTTTCTTCCTTCTATTTGACAATCATTTCATTACAATCTGATTTATCTTGATCACTCTCTTTTGGAAGGTTAGATTGGGTGTGTTTAGGCATAGGATCTTTCTTTAGTTCTAAACCTTCCATCACACCTTGACTCAATAATTTCATTATTAACTCTAATTCTTCAATTTGTTTGGCTAGGTTCTCTTGGAAAAGTCTCTCTTGAAGTTGATAGGCATCATCATGAGGATAAGGATTACAAGAGGGCTGATGTGGAATAAATGAGGTCTCTTGAGGAAGGGTGGGAGGGGCTTGCATATGATCAATCTCTTGCTCAACTTCACACTCTTTATCAAGGCTTTTATCTTCTTTCTTTCCCCAAGATTCCACTACCTTATTCTAGCTTAGGATGTTAGTATTAAGAGTCTCTTAATGAGGTGGTGATGTAAAATTAGGAGTGGATGAAGTGTTTAAATAATTTGGGATCTCCTTAGGCTTGGAATCTCCACCTTGTCTCTAACTTGGGATTTCATATCTATAGGTCACATTTTGAGGTGGGGATGAAAAATTAGGAGTGGATGATGAGGGATTAAATTCCACTTCCTTTATTGATGATATGGATTACTGCATCTACTTATTGGACAACTCAATCTACCTATCAATATTTTCTTCAAAAAAAGGTTTGTCTTCTCAACTCTCTATTCCAACTAATTTTGGAAAAGATGGTTTTGATAATCTTAATTGGGTTTATGTGTAGGAATAATGTAGGACTAATAACAATGTTGGTGAAGTGGATATCAGGGTTGATAAATTTGGTGAGGCTGCTCTTCATAAGTTCTTAGCTCATCTTCTAAGGATGAAACCAAGCCACTTACATCTAACATCTCAATTGTGATCCTTTGCAAATTGGATCTCTCAATAGGTACCCACTCTCTTTTGGCTAACTCTAATGGATCTCTCACCTTATAAATAAGATCAATAGGATAATATTGACCATGCCCCCTTAGTGTATCAATATTTATCATGTACGTCTCATATCCCAAGAGTGTTTGCTTGAAAGTGGAAATGGATTGATTAGAGAAGTGACTAGGTTGACTAGGAAGAGCAATGAATTGATAAGGATAGCTATATGATTGATAAAATTCATGAAAAAATTGATAATTGTCACATTAGATCTGGTAAGAGTCATATTGGGATTGGTAAGGATCATGATAAGGCTGATAAGGAATGCCATAAGCTTGATAAACCTCACCAACTTGTGTAAGAAAATATTCAACATCAAAATTAGCCATGAAACTTCATTGGGAATCCAGAACACATAAAACATTACCAACAACCTTCAATAGGAAAACCTAGGCTAATTAACAAGCTAATATAACTTTATTGTTTTCATTGATTCTTTGATATATTCCTCTAAAGGCTGATGTGTTGAAAGACAACACCAAAAATATTTCAAATTCTTAGACTAAGAGTCCTACCAGTCATGCCAAAAACTACTATCACTTAGATTTTCAAATTTTAGGATATGTCTTAGCTCTCCTCATCCAAGTGGTACAACTAAAACACCTCCAGTATATGGGTAGCATAATAATGAGGTGAATCTCTAAATAGGGCTAGCTCCCTTGATGTACCACTTGTAGAGCACTATTAAACCTATGTATGTGAGGGAAAAGGGAGAGAGTAAATTTAAAAAACATATCATAAAGGAGGTGATACACCAATTTTTTTGATGAATACCAACCAACTACATCTTACACATGAGAACAAGGGACTAGCCAAACTTACACTTCTCTAATCTACATCTTCTCACATTAATGCTTCATTATGAGGTTATGGTGAATTTTTAGGCTAAGAGGACTAGACAAGAAGTCTGTAATGAAACTATTAAATATGATAAATCATGAAACCTTGAAACTTACTAAAACACTTCATATGACTTGAAATAAGAAGCTTTCCAACTATAAATAGGTGAGAGAATGAGACAACATGCTAAGGAAACAAGAGTCATCACTATGCAACATTAATCATATAAGTAAAAAACAATTAATGATAATGGAATAGGTAAAAATAAGTATTATTTATTTATCCATGGTATGAAAATGGGTAGGGATTTTCCATACTCAGGTGGAACATAAGTTACAAAGGCCAAAATGGCTAGTTCTTATAGAACTTGAGAGAGAGAGGAGAAGAGAGAAGTCCAAAGGTGACAAGGAAACTTGTTAAGATAATAAAATGAGTTAAATATGAATTATAAGAATATTTGAAACAAACCATGAAATGTTAGGAAGCAAAAGTGTCACCCCAAGTCATGAAACTCTTGAAATGTGGTGTAGAAGTTCTCATTTTGGCTCAAAAACTACCTTCATGATTTATCCCTATTTAAACATTAAAAAACTGATTATGGATATTAATAATTATTAAAATTAATGTAAATATTTACATACATTCCTCTACATTACTTTATTACAATCTTGGTCATATAAAATCTTCCCAAAATGAGTTATCACCATCTATAGTCAAAATAACTATTCTTTCCCACACCTTGCACACTTGGCCTCAAATTTGGATTGATTTGATCATAAAAATACATAAAATAGGTGAATTAAATGTTTTAATACCATAAATTTCCTTAGAGTCATCAATAAAACCTTAAAAACACATCCACTTAAAGCTTTCACACTTATCACCATCTTGTTCACTATGCCAGTTTTGACTAGCAAAGATGAGAGCTCTTATAGAGGCACTCAGGAGTTTTTTTAAGGAATTAAACTTAAATTGGGAGTTATATTAAGTATTAATATTCCATTTCATATGATTTTAATCTCTTGAAACCTCCTACAACCTACATAATGCATAAAATAGTCAAAAAAATTCTATTTTATACTCCATCCATACAATTCTATACAACTCATTTTAGTGGGGAGTATCCTGAGAGAGTTTTATATAGCCTATAATAATAATTATTGGTATAATAATCCATTATAGTGGATTTAAATCATCATTTCCTTCATCTAATCCTTTCAAGGGTTTAGTAATGGTTTAGGCCTATTTTTTCTCTTAAGGTTTATTTATAAAGATGAAACATTGGAAATGCAAAAAATTCTCACAAGAATGATTTTGAAAGACCCTATTAACCTTATTAAACTTCCCTAACCTCCATGAAAAGTTTCAAGGGAGATATGAGCAATCAAACCTCTCCTATCAAGTTTAATTCTCATTTACACAGGCCATTCTATGGTTCTTAATCCCAAAATGGATTTCTTGTGATTTGTCTACCAAAAAAAAGATTAAAAACATCTTTTATGACCATAAAAACATTACATAATCCATTGGGATGCTTACTTCATGTTAGAATTGAAGATGACTTCTCATTTGGGCACTAGGCCTAACCATGCCTAATAGCCTGTCTACACCTTAAAGCCCAAAATGACTCTTTGATGACTATCCCTAAATAAAAATATATTAAATACCTCCATATTCCCACATATAAATTTTATAAATTATTTAAAATTCATACTTAAGGATAAAAGTAACATTGACCTCATATTTGGTCTTTAGGACAAAACCCTATCTTTTAGGCTTGACTGCAACCTTAACAATCCATACCACGTTTGTGGGTTCCCTCCTTTGAGGTGTTTTTTATGTTTCTTGGGATTTTTTTCAACTTAAAAAACCTTATTTTAGGGTCCAATCAATTTTTTGTCCATCTATTTATCACCCATTCCTCAAGGATGCAAGTTATGCTCATAAGGGGAGTGCCCTCTATCTGAGACAAAACAAGGGCACTTCTCCTATTCACTCAAAAAAAATTAATGTTTTAAAATAATATATAATTGACAAGGAAATTATATAAAAGTTTCAAATATTTTTATTGTCATTTATCCCTTTAACTCTTCAAAATTCCAAGATTGATTGTTAGAAGGTAGACTGTGCGAAAGGATTTTACCATATAGACTAGGTGATACAAATTTAGGGTCCTATCTCTTCTTATTTTCCACATAATTATGGTATAAAAAATATATAATTACCATAATTAATTTATTCTAATCTTCATTTATCCCTCCAACCTCTCATGCATCCTTCCATACCCTTGAACTACCAAAAATGTGTATACTTGACTGACTGTGTCTCTATTTTAGAGTGAAACCTATAGGTAATCCTACAAGATAAAGATTGAGAACAATGATTTTGGGTCCCATTATAATTTATTATGGTAATTTAATTTTTTTTTTGGAATATATTCTTCATATTCAAGCTATATCATTGTTGAAAATAATCTTCCTACTCACTACCTGTAACAGTCAATAGTAGTTGACTTCTTTGGAGCAAAAGGGCCTATAAGTCCACATTTTCCTTTGGAAATTATGATATATTTACCTTGATAATAATTTTATACTAAATTTCCATTCACAAATATGGTTCCCTCTATCTAATTCTTTTTTAATAATTATGTTAGAGCTGACAGCCAATAGTAGATGAATAATCTATAGGTAAGACACCTGTAGGTGTATCTTGAGGACAAAACCTTGAATATCAACTTTTTTTTGTGGTATTTATATTAATTTTAAACCTATTACCCTATAAATATAATATAATTCATATTAAAATCTTATAGCCTCTTGATTTTTTACTCCAAAGCACTCTTTCACCTACCTACTGCTGTAGGTTAGTATTTTAGAATTAGACACACTTGTAGGTGTGTCTAGGGTCTAAAACACAATAAATTTTACTTTATAAGTGATACTTAAGTCATTAATGATATATTAGAACATATTAAAACATTCCATCATGAAACATGGTTTGAATTTTATCCTAGAATTGGAAAGTCTCTTTGGAGCTTCAAACTATAGATGTCACTACTTGACAATAGTGCCTAAAAGTGTGACTTTAGGCCCTCTATAACCATCTTATCTAAGTCACCTTCCCTCCATATTTTTCATATATCTTATCTTTTATAAGGGTTGTAAGTTTGGGTCATCAATATGCATCATTATTATTTTAAACTTGTTATATAACCTTGGTAAAAGGCTCAAGTTCTCTATTTTCCCATTTTAGGGAAAAAGTCCTCGAGTTTAGTTCTTGCTTCATCCAAAATGGTTTACACCTCCATTTGTATGTTTGATACCTAAAATAGGTCTTTCATATAATTTTATTCATATGAAGACTTCATGGATGAGTTCCATCACTTTATCCAACATTTTTTATGAAATTACTCTCAGTCCTTTGCCAATGCCACATGTAGATGCATATCTCATATATAGGTAGTGAGGAAACTTCAAGAAGTATGCATGATATATGTGCTTATGATATATTATATGCCCTTATAAAGTTATAAAATAAATTATTTTCAACTTAAATGACCTAAAATCAGTCTTAAACCTCTTTTCCATGTGTTTGCTCATGAATGGTACATGTAGATATTCTTGTAATGTTGTGTACATGGCAGTGAAGGGAAAACCATGGGTACATGAATTTTTATAAGTATAAAACTATTAATAAATACTTTAAATTTATAAAATGGGTTATCTCAATCTCATGCCAAAACAAGATAAAATACTTCATATGATTTGTTATCCTTCTTTTGAAGAACCTCAAGGTGCATACATATAAAATATGCGAGTGACTGAGTATGACTACTATAGTCTCTTCTTATTGACAAGTGAAGCTTTTTAATTCATGTACCTAGTATGATATTTTTTACCACATATTTATAATATCACTATAATTCCATGAATCATGCTCAAATTTCTCCATACACATGATTCCCTATGACTACAAGTGAGAATGAACAAGGAGTTGACTATGAGTAGCAAGATTGAAAGTTTGATCTAAGAATGATGTGATGAAACCAATAATTAAATCAGGGGAAAATTTAGAATTTAGACATGTGAAACATCATATTACAATTTCATGAGACCTCTACAAAGAACTAAACATTTTTTAACAAAGAAAACTTGACTAAAGCTTCATAATCATGTCACCTTCCTATAACATGAGATAAATTGATAATTAAAACATAATTAAACATGGAGAGAATATATTAATATATATGACATCTTATAGAGTCAAAATCACCAACTGGTTTGTATGTAATTATCCAAAATGGAGCAAAACCTATAGGGTCCAGGAAATAGTGAGCAGAAAAACAAAATCAACTTATAAAGGATGGTTCATAAATCATGATTGAAAAATATTATAACTATTGTTATGGAAATGTATTTATATGATTTTAATACCACCTACCAAAATTATTTGACCTGAAACCTCTTTAATTGTCCATACCAAACACAAACATGTTGACCAAATATATGTGTCTAAAAAGGCAAAGAAGGATAAGAATGGTTTTAGATAGAAAATGACACTTTTAAAGAATGTAAATAATGTAAATTAAAATTATTAAAATAAATATACATTAAATGGACTTCTCCCATGTGTCACCTTCCCTCATGGGCCACACAAGTGCCAAACTCCCTACTTTTAGTTGGTTTCTTGATCTTTAGTTAGATAACCTACAAGATTCACATGGTTATAACATTATTGATAGTGAATCTAAATTATTGGACATTTTAGAGGAAAAGGACACTTGGGCACCTTTAAATCCATGCCACTTGCATTTATGACCCCTAAAAGCCTATTAAATGACTCAAAATGACATATTCACTACTTAGACCAAAACCAAGGCTAATATAGCATTAAATGACATGAAAAGATATATAATACACCATATTAAAAATATTAGACCCCTAAAAATGCTTAAAACTCAGTTTTTACCTATAGGGGCCCTAATTTGACATGCAAGTTCAAATTTAGTCAACAATTTGGTGACTAATATGGGTAGTATGCTTGTTATACTAACTAGGATAGTAGCCTTATTAGTCCATGGGCTAGGGAGTAATTTTAATTATGGGACAAATAAGAATAACTAACACTAGACAATAAGGATTTGACCAAGTCAATATAACTAATTACCTCAATCACATAAAACAAAAGACACACACAAAACAAAAGCAAACACAAATGTGCTTCATGAGCACTTATGGAACACACACACCAAAATAAACAAACTAACTCAAACACTAACTAATCTGAGATGAAAAATCCCTCATAGATCAAATGGGAAGCTCTAAACCCTTCTTTCTTCATGAAATGAATGAATTACTGAGACATATAGTTTTTTGATCCTTGACATTGATGCCTCCAAATTTATCATGATGTTTAGCAACTTAATTGGCATGAAGTTAAATGAGAAACAAGAAGTTCAAAATAGGTTAGATATGTAAATGAATTATTCTTGTACCTAAATAGCCTCAAATTTCTCATATCGATCCTTAATTACAACCTTTGATGGTGGTTCAACAAGGCATATCTTTTGATTTCTATAGTGCTCTCAATAAGATTGGGTTTCTTCTTAGCTAAAAATTCTTCTAGCTCATCAAAGAGATTTGCATATTATACCCAATCTTGGTCATTTTCCTCCATTGAATTCTCTTTATTTACCTTGTCATGTACTTGACCCTCAACTTGGTAAAGCTCTTCAATCTCTTGAAATAACTTCATTTGCAGCTACCAATCATCTTTGTCCTCTTTATCATATAGAACCACTACCTATTCAATATTATCTTTTTGATGTATGAGGTCATCAATCTAGTTTTATTCAAGATCCAATGAATTTTAGGGTGGTTCAAAATTAGGATGAGTTCTTGGGTCATTTTTGAGAACAAAAACCTCCACCTTGATCTCATGAGATTTTCCTCAGACTGCAACCTCTATGGGGATGACTTGAAATTATTTTCCATCCTTAATAGTGCATTCATCTTCATGATTGAGATGATTATCCAAAAAAAATTTATATTAGATTTAGAGTCTTCTTAAAGTACTTTCCTCTTCAAGTGTTTGTCAAATTTCTCATACATAGGTGTAAAAGAGTCTTCAGCATGTTTCTTTTCATATAAGAAGGTAGAATTACACTTGTGATCACCAAAGGGAGTCCCTATAATGATTTCCTCTTCTTCAACATTTAGGACCTCTTGAGGGATCTCAAAATTCATCTCAACCATTGTAACCTAAATTTATTTCTCAAGGACTAAAAAATCCTCAATCTCCTTCTCCCTCTTGGTAGTGCCAAGGTTAGGCATCTAGAAATTAGGTGACTTAGCCCAATGAGGCTGCCAAGGAGGTATGTTTTCTTCAAGCAAGAATTCTAAAATTTTATCAACCAATTTCTCTTATTTATCTACCCATACCATAGGTCCATCAATGCAAAGGGTGATGGGGTGAGGATAAGATGAAATAGTTGGTGGAGGTGGAATATAGAACTCAAAATCATATTTAGAGTGAAATGTAAGGGATTCTCTTGGAAGCTCTTAAGGAAGAAGAGGCAAACCTTGGGATAAAACAAATTGATTTTCCTCCTTCCATTTGAAAATAACTTCATTGGAATTTTATTTATCTTAATAAATCTCTTGAGGAAGGTTATATGGGGTGTGTTTAGTCATAGGATCTTCATTTGGTTCTAAACCTTCCATCACACATTGACTTAAAAATTTCATTCTTGACTCTAATTCTTCAATTTACTTGGCTAGGGTCTCTTGGAAAAGTCTCTCTTGAAGTTGATAGGAATAATCATGAGGATAAGGAGTACAAGAGAGATGACATGGAATAAAATAGGTCTCTTGATGAAGGGTGGGAGGGGCTTACTAGGATCAATATCTTTCTCAACTTCACACTCTTTATCAAGGCTTCTATGTTCTTTCTTTCCCCAATATTCCACTACCTTATTCTAGATTAGGATGTTAGTATTAGGAGTCTCTTATTGAGGTGGTGATGCAAAATTAGGAGTGGATGAAGTGTTTAAAAAACATGGGATATCCTTAGGCTTGGATTCTCCACCTTGTCTCCAACATGGGATTTCATATCTACAGGTCACTTTTTAAGGTGGGGATGCAAAATTAGGAGTAGATGATGAGGGATTAAATTCCACTTCCTTTATTTATGATATGGAATTCTACATATAATTATTGGTCAACTCAATCTGCCTATCAATATTTGCTTCAAAATAAAGGTTTGTCTTCTCAACTCTCTCTTCCAACTGATTTTGGAATAGATAGCTTTGATAAGCTTGATTGGGTTTATGAGTATGAATCATGTAAGATTGATATAAATTTTGGGGAAGTGGATATGATGGCTAATATATTTTGTGAGGATTATCTTCATAAGTTATTATCTTATTTTCTAAGGATGAAACCAAACAACTCACATCTACCATCTCACTTGTGAGTCTTTACCAATTGGCTCTCTCAATAGGTAGCCACTCTCTTTTGACCATATCTAATACATCTCTTACCTTATGAATAAGATGAATAGGAACATCTTGACCATTACCCCTTAGTGTATCAAGATTTATCATGTACTTCTCATAGCCCAAGATAGTTTGATTGAAAGTGGAAATGGACTAATTAGAGAAGTGACTAGGTTAACTAAGACGAGTAAGGTATTGAGAAGGCTAGGTATAGTACTGATAAAATTCATGAAAATTTTGGTAATGGTAATATTGTAGCTAGTAATAATCATATTGGTATTGGTAAGGATCATGATAAGGCTAATTAGGATTTCCATAAGCTTGATAAACCTCACCAACTTGTGTAAAATAATACTTAACACCAAAATTATCCATGAAACTTCATTGGGAAGAAGTAACATAGAAAACATTACCAAAAATATTAAAAAATAAAACTTGGGTTGATTGAATATATGATATAGCTTTAGAGTTACCATTTATGCTTTTATCAATGCCTCCAAAGGCTGATGTGTTGAAAGACAATACCAAAAATATTTCAAATTTTTGGACTAAGAGTCCCACTAGGTGTGCCAAAAACTATACTCACTTGGATTTACACACTTTGAGGAGATGTCTTAGCTCTCCTCATCCAAGTGGCAAAAATAAAACACCTCTAGGCTATGGTTATCCTTAGAATGAATTGAATCTCTAGATAGGGATATCTCCCTTGATGTACCATTTGTAGACCACTACTAAACCTATGAACATGAGGGGAAATGGAGGGAGAAAACTATCATAAAGGATGTGATTCACCAAATATTTTGATGACTACCAACCAATTTCAAGTTATACATAAGAACAAGGGAGTAGCCAAACATACACTTCTTTAATCTACATCTTTTCAAATCAATGTTTCATTATGAGTTTATGGTGAATGTTTAGGTTAGGAGGAATATATAAGAGGTCTATAATGACACTAATTAATATAATATCTCAATAAATCTTGATACTTACTAGAACACTTCACATGACCTACAAGAAGAAGCTTTCAACTATAAATACATGAGAGAATGAGATAACATGCTAAAGAAACAAGAGTCATCACTAAGATAAATCAATCATCCAAGTAAAACACACTGAAAAATAATGAAAGATTTAAAAATTAGTATTATTTATTAATCCATGCTATGAAAATGAGTAGGGATTTGTCATACTCAGGTGGAGCATAAGTTACAAAGGCCAAAATGGCTATTTCTTATAGAAATTGAGAGAGAGAGGAGAAGAGAGAAGTCTAAAGGTTATAAAGAAACTTGTAAAGCTGATAAAAGGAGTTAAATATGCATGTGAATAAGATTTTAAATGAACCATGCAAGGTCAAAATCACAAGTGTCATCCCAAGTCATGAAACTCTTGAAATGTGGTGTAGAAGTTCTCATTCTGGCTTTAAAAACCACCTTCATGATTTATCCCTATTTGAACATCATAAAACTAATTAATGATAGGTATGATAATTATAATTAATGTTAATGGTTTCATACATGCCTCTATATGAATTAGCTGTAATCTTGGTCATCTAAAATCTTCCCAAAATGAGCTATCATCATCTACAGTCAAAATAACTCTTCTTTCCAATACCTTGCACACTTGGACTCAAATTTGGCTTCATTTGATCATGAAAATAAATAAAAATGGGTTAATTACTTTCTTTTAGACCCTCTATGTCCTTATATCTATTGTACACACCTTAAAAATACATCCACTTGAAGCTTTCAAACTTCTCACCATCTTGTTCACTATGACAGTTTTGACTAGCTAAGATGAGATCTCTTGTTGAGGAAATTAGGATTTTTTTATATGCATTAAATTAAAATGGGGAGTTATCTTAAGTACTAATATTCACTTACATGAAATTGGAATATCTTGAAACCTCCTATAACCTACAAAATGCACAAAACATTTAGAAATACCCTATTTTAAACTCCATCCATATAATTCCATACAAATCATCCTATTGGAGAGTAGATTGAGAGAGTATTATACAACCTTCACTAATAATTTTGTGCAAAATACTCCAATAGAGTGGCTTTTCATCTTCATTTCCTTCATCATGTCTTTCCAAGGGTTTAATAATGGATTAGGCTTGTTTTTGCTCTTAAGGTTTGTTCATAAAGATGGAACATTATAAATGCAAAAAAATATCATAATAATTATGTTAAAGGTCATATTAAACACATTAAAATTCCCTAACCTCCATGCAAAGTTTCAAGGGAGATATGAGAAATCAAACCTCTCTTATTGAACTTGCTTCTCATTTACATAAGCCATGTTATGGTTCTTAAGCCCAAAAAATGGATTTATTTTTATTTTTATACAAAACAAATTATTAAACACCTATTTTATGACCATAAAAACATGACACAATACATTTTGATGCTTAATTTATGTTATAATTTAAAATGACTTCTCATTTAGGCACTAGGCATAACCATGCCTAATAACATGTTTGCACCTTAAAACCCTAAATTAATCTTTGATGACTATCCATAAATCCAAATATATTAAATAATTCCATTTTATCCAATATAAATGTTAAAAATGAGTTATAAATCATACTTAAGGTTTAAATTAAGATTGGCCTCACATTTGGTCTTTAGGACAAAACCCTACCTTTTAGGCTTGACTATAACCTTAGTAATCTAGACCATCGTGTTGGGTTACCTCCTTATGTGAGGTGTTTTTTAATGTTTCTTTGTATGTTTTTCAGCTTCACAAACCTTATGTTAGGTTCCAATCAATTTTTGGTCCATCTATTTATCACCCCTTCTTTAAGAATGCAAGTTTTGCTCATAAGGGGAGTACCCTCTATCTGAGAAAAAACAAAGGGCACTTCCCCTATTCATTTAGATAAATTGAATGTTTTAAAATCATATATAAGTTAAAATTACATTATATAATTTTTTTTAATCTCTTGGTATGGTTATTTTAACCTTAAACTATTCAAAATTCCAAGACTAACTGTTAAAAGGTAAACTATGCAAAAGGATTTTACTGCATGGACTAGGTTATTCATCTTTAGGGTCCTATATCTAATTTTTTTCCACATCATGAGGGTATAAAAAGGATATAATGACCATAATTAAGGTATTTTAGTCCTAATTTATCCCTCCAAACTCTCATGTACCCTTCCATACCCTTAAACTCATAAGAATGTGTATAATTGCTTGACTATGTCACTATTTTGAATGACACCTGTAGATAATCCTATATGCTAAAGCTTGAAAATGATGATTTTGGGTTCCTTTAGAGTTTATTAGGGTAATTTTAAATTTTTTAGGGCATATATACTTCATATTCAAGCTATATTAATTTTAAAAACAATCTTCCTACTCACTACCTACAACAGTCAACAGTCTTTGACTTATTTGGAGCAAAAGGGCTTGTAAGTACACATTTCCATTTGAAAATTGTGATAAGTTTCCATTTATAATCCTTTGAGAGTCAATTTACATTTGAAAATATGGTTCCCTATATCCAAGTCTTTGTTATGAAATATGTGGGTGCTGGCAATCAATTATAGATGAATAATCTGTAGGTAAGGCACTTATAGGTGTATCTTGAGGACAAAACCCTACATATAATCTTGTTTTAGTGGTATTTATACCAATTTTAAAACTCTTACCCTATAAAAACAATCCAATTCATCTTCAAATCTTCTACCCTCTCTATTTTTTACTCCAAAGCACTATTTCACCTACCTACTGCTGTAGGTGAGTATTTTAGAATTAGAGACACTTGTAGGTGTCTCTAGGGTATAAAACACAATATATTTTCCTTTATAAGTGATCCTTAGGTAATTAATTATATCTTAAACCATATGAAACCATTCATCATGAAACATGGTTTGCATTTCAGCCTAGAAATGGAAAGTCTCTTTGGAGCTTCAAACTGTAGATGTCACTACCTGACAATAGTGCCTAAAAGTGTGACTTTAGGCCCTCTGCAACCATATTCTCTAAGTCACATGCCATCCATATTTTTCATCTCTTTTATTGTATAGGTGTTTCAAGATTGGGTCTTCAAGATACATCAAGATTTTTTTAACCTTGTTATACAGCCTTGGTAAAAGGCTCAGGTTCTTTATTTTCCCATTTTAGGGAAAAAGTCCCTGAGTTCAGTTCTTGCTTCATCCAAAATGAGTTACACCTCCATTTGTACATTTGATACCTCAAATATGTCTATCATGGGATTTTGTTCATATAAATACTTCATGTATGAGTTCTATCACTTTCTCCAACATTTTTTGTGCATGTACTCTCAGTCCTCTACCAATGCCACATGTAAATGCATATCTCATATAGAGGCAGTGAGGAAACTTCAAGTAGTATGCATGATATAGGTGATTTTGATCCATTATAGGCCCATAAAAAGTTCTTAAATAGATGATTTTAAACTTCAATGACCTCAAATCATTCTTAAACCTCATTCCCACATGTTTGCTTATGAATGGTACCTGTAGGTATTCTTATAATGTTATAGACATGACGGTGAAGGGAAAACCATGGGTACATGCATGTTTATAGGTATACAACTAGTCCTAAAAAATTTCAAGGTATCAAATGGGTTATCTCAATATCATGTCAAAATAAGGTAAAATAATTCATATGACATGTTATCCTTCCTTTGAAGCACCTGTAGGTGCATACCAATGGTAGAATGTGTGAGTGACTCAGTATGACTACTACAGTCTCTTCTTATTGACAAGTGAAGGTTTATAAATAATTTAAATATTATTAGAGTGTGTACCACATATTTATAATCTCACTATACTTCCATGAATTATGCTCTCCATACACGTGATTCCCTATGTTTGCAAGTGAGAATGAGCAAGGATTTGACCGTGAGTTGCAAGATCAAAAATTTAATTTGAGTATGATGTGATGAAACCAAAAATTCAATGAGGTTAAAATTTATCATTGAGACATGTGAAACATCATATTAAAATTTCATGAGACCTCTACATAGAACCAAACATTTTATAACAAGGAAAACTTGACTAGAGCTTCATAATGGTGACACCTTGTAACATGAGATATATTGATAATTAGCACACCATGAAACATGAAATTAAACATGGAGATAAAATAAAAATATATCAAACATCCTCTAGATTCAAAATCACCAACTAGTTTGTATGTAATTATCCAAAATAGAGAAAAACCTAAAGGGTACATGAAATAATGATTAAAAAAACACAATCAGCTTGTAAAGGATGGTTCATCAAGCATGATTGACCAATATTAACAATATTATTATTTAAATGGATATATATAAGTTTACCAATATTAACAATATTATTATTTAAATGGATATATATAATTTTAATAACACCTCCCAAAATAATTTTACCTGAAACCTCTTTAACTACCCATACGAAGCACAAACCTATTGACCACTTCTGTGTGTCTAGAAAGGCAAAGAAGGAGTAAAATATTTTTAGATAAAAATGACAATTTTAGAGCATGTAAATCATGAAAATAAACATTATTAAAATTAATATATTTTCAATATCATTCTCCTATGTGTCTCCTTCCCTCATGGGTCGTACAAGTGCCAAACTCCCTCTTTTCAGTTGGTTTCTTGATCTTCAATTAGATAACCTACAAGATTTAGATGGGTCTAACATTAGTGATATATAATCTGACTTATTTGATGTTTGATAGGAAATAAGTAAATTGTTTCACCTTTAAAACCATTCCAATTTCATTTATGACCCCTAAAAGCTTATTAAATGACCCAAAATGACATATTGACTAAGTAGACCAAGACCAAGGGTAATATAGAATTAAATGACACCAAAATATCTATAATACACCATATGAAAAAATATTAGACTACTAAAAACACCTATAACTCAAGTTTTTACCTATATGGGCCCCAATTTGACATGTATGGTCAAATTTGGTTAACAAATTAGTGACTCAAAGGGGTAGTATGCATGTTATACTAACTAGACTAGTAACCTTACCAGTCCATGGTCTACATATTCATTTGAATTTTGAGATAAAAAATAAGACATAAAAATTTAAAACAAATATTTGACAAATAAAATACAACTAATTATCTCAATCACACATAATAAAAGACACACACAAAGCAAAACTAAACACACATGTGCTTCATGAGCACTTATGAAACAAACTAAACAAACTAACTCAAAGCCTAACTAACATGAGATGAAAAATCCCTCCTAGATAAAAAGGTAAGTTTTAAATCATTCTTTCTTCATTAAATTAAGGAATGAATAAGACATATAGTCTTTTGATCCTTGACATTGATGCCTCCAACTTTTTCATGATGTTTGCCAACTTCATTGGCATGATGTTCAATGAGAACCTAGTAGTTAAAAATATGTTGGTTATGTAAATTAATTATTATTTCATATAAAAAACCTCAAATTTATCATATGGATCCTCAATTACAACCTTTTATGGTGGTTCAACAAGGCATACCTTCTTGATTTCCATAGTGTTATCAATAAGATTGGGTTTCTTTTCAGCTGCAATTTCTTCTAGCTCATCAAAGAGCTTTGCATATTCTATCCAATATTTTTCATTGTACTCCATGGAATAATATTTATTTACCTTTTCATGTACTTGAATCTCAACTTGGAAAATCTCTTCAAGCTCTTGAAGGAACTTCATTTATAGCTGTAAATCATCTATGTCCTCTTTATCATCTAGAACCACTACCTCTTCAATATTTTCATCTTGATGTATGAGGACATTAATATGGTGTTATTCAATCTCCAATGAATCTGAGGGTGGTTCAAAATTATTATGATTTATTAGGTCATCTTCAAGAGCAACAACTTCCACCTTGGACTCAAGAGATTTTCCTAGGACTACAACCTCTTAGGGGATGACTTGAATTTGTTCTCCATCCTTAATATCACATTTAAATTCATGATTGATATGATTATCCAAAAATTTTTTATCATATTTAGAGTATTATTTAAGTACTTCCCTCTTAAATTGGTTTTCACATTTCTCATAGACAACTGTAAAAGAGTCTTTAGCATGTTTCTTTTCATACAAGAAGGCAAAATTACACTTGTGATCACCAAAGGAAGTCCCTATAATGACTTCCTTTTCTTCAACATTTAGGACCTATTGAGGGATCTCAATTTGAATCTCAAACATTTTAACCTAAATTTAATTTTCAAGGACTAAAAAATCCTCAATATCCTCCTTCTTAGTGGTACCAAGGCTAGGCTTCTTGAAATCAAGTGACTTAGCCCAATGAGGCTGTCAAGGAGGTATGTTTTATTCAAGTAAGAGTTATGATTTTTTTTCAAAAAAATACTCTTATTTAGCTTCCCATACCATAGGTACATTAATTAAAAGGGTAATGGTGTGAGGATAAGATGAACTATTTGGTGGAGGTAGAACATAGAACTCAAAATCAGATTGAGAGTGAAATGTAAGTGATTCTCTTGGAAGATCTTAAGGAAGAGGAGGCAAACCTCAAGATAAAAAAACTTGATTTTATTCCTTCCATTTTAAAATAACTTAATTATCATCTTACTTATCTTGATAAATCTATTTTGGAAGGTTAGATGGGGTGTGTTTAGGCATAGGATCTTTCTTTGGTTCTAAACCTTCCATCACACCTTGACTCAATAATTTCATTCTTGGCTCTAATTCTTCAATTTGTTTGGCTAGGTTCTTTTGGAAAAGTATCTCTTGAAGTTTATAGGCATCATCATGAAGATAAGGAGTACAAGAGGGATGACATGGTAAAAAATAGGCCTCTTGAGGAAGGGTATGAGGGGCTTGCATAAGATCAAGCTCTTTCTCAACTTCACACTCTTTATCAAGGCTTCTACCCTCTTTATTTCCCCAAGATTCCACTACCTTATTCCAGCTTAGGATGTTAGTATTATGAGTATCTTATTGAGGTGATGATGCAAAATTATGAGTGGATGAAGTTTTTAAAACACTTTGGATATCCTTAGGCTTGGACTCTCCACCTTGTTTCCAACTTGGGATTTCATATCTATATATCACTTTTTGAGGTGGGGATGCAAAATTAGGAGTGGATGATGAGAGATTAAATTCCACTTCCTTTATTGATGATATGGATTGATACATATGATTATTAGCCAACTCAATCTACCTATTAAGATTTTCTTCAAAAAAATGTTTGTCTTCTCAACTCTTTCTTTCAAATGATTTTTAAAAAAGATGGCTTTGATAATCTCGATTGGGTTTATGAGTAGGAATTATTTAAGATTAATAAAGATGTTTGGGAAGTGGATATGAGGGTTGATATATTTGGTGAGGCTGCTCTTCATAAGTTCTTATCTCATCTTCTAATGGTGAAACCAAGCCACTCACATCTAACATCTCACTTGTGATCCTTTGCCAATTGGCTCTCTCAATAGGTCCCCACTCTTTTTTGACCAACTCTAATGGATATCTCACCTTATGAATAAGATTAATAGGAACATCTTGACCATGCCCCCTTATTTTATCGATATTTATCATGTACTTATCATAGCCCAAGAGTGTTTTCTTGAAAATGGAAATGGACTAATTAGAGAAGTGACTAGGTTGACTAGGAAGAGCAAGGTATTGAGAATGTTGGTTATATGACCAATATAATTCATGAAAAAATTGATAGTGGTCATATTGGAGCTAGTAATAATCATATTATTATTAGTAAGGATCATGATAAGGATGATAGGGAATTCCATAAGCTTGATAAAACTCACCAACTTATGTAAAATAATACTCAACACAAAAATTATCCATGAAACTTCATTAGGAAGCAAGAACATATAAAACATTACCAAAAATTTTCAAAAGGAAAACCTAGGCTACTTGACTAGCTAATTTAACTTTGGAGTTACCATTGATGCTTTGTTGTATGCCTCCAAAGGCTGATGTGTTGAAAGACAACACAAAAAACTTTCAACTTCTTGGAATAAGAGTCCCACTGAGCATCCAAAAAACTATTATCACTTTGATTTTCACCCTTCTAGGAGATGTCTTATCTCTACTCATCTAAGTGGCACAAATGAAACACCTCTAGGCTATGGTTATCTTAAAAATGAGGTAAATCTCTAGATAGGGATAGCTCCCTTGATGTACCACTTGTAGACTACTACTACTAAACTTATGATTGTGAGGGAAAAAGGAGAGAGAAATATAAAATAAAACTATCCTAAATTAGGTGATACACCAAATTTTTTTATCATTACCTACTAACTTTATGTTACACATGAGAACAAGGGTCTAGCCAAACATACACTTATCCAGTTTGTATTTTCTCTCATCAATGTTTCATTATGAGGTTATGGTGAATGTTTAGGCTAGGAGAAATATAAAATAAGTATATAATTTCACTATTTAATATGATAACTCACTCAACATTGAAACTTCTTAGAACACTTCACATTACCTACAAGAAGATTTTCATCTATAAATAGGTGAGAGAATGAGACAACATGCTAAGGAAATAAGAGTCATCACTAAGCAAGATAAATCATATAAGTAAAAATCATTATGAAAAATAATATAATATTTAAAAATTAGTAGTATTTATTAATCCATGGTATGAAAATGAGCAGGGATTTTCCATACTCAGGTGGAGCATAAGTTACAAAGGCCAAAATGGTTAGTTTTTATAGAACTTCAGAGAGAGAGGAAAAGATATAAGTCCAAAGGTCATAAGGAAACTTTTAAATATGATAATTGTATTTAAATATTCATGATGATAAGATGTGAAATCAATCATGCAAGGTTAAGAGGCACAATTTTCACCCCAAGTCATGAAACTCTTGAAATGTGGCATAGAAGTTCTCATTCTGGCTCAAAAATCTGCATTCATGATTTAGCCTTTTTTGGACTTCCCAAAACTGATTTAAGGATATGGATTATGATTATAATGAATGGAAATGGTTTCACACATTCCTCTTCATGCATTGGTTGTAATCTTGGTCATCTAGAATCTTTCCAAAATGAGCTATCACTATCTACAATCAAAATAACTCTTCTTTTCCACACCTTGCACACTTGGCCTCAACTTTGGATTAATTTGATAATTAAAATCAATAAAATGGGTGAATTAAATATTTTTATACCATACATGTCCTTAGATTAATCATGCACACCTTAAAAAGACATCCACTTAAAGATTTCACACTTCTCACCATGTTGTTCACTATGCTAGTTTTGATTGGCTGAGATGAGAGCTCTTATTAAGGGACTTAGGATTTTTTTTAAGGAATTAAGTTATAATTTAGATGTAAGTATATGGCTTGGGGTAAAGTATTGTGTCTTTTGAGGTTGAGTAGGGAATTACTATCGAACTGGGTGATGCATCTTTAAGGTCCTATTTCTAATTTTTTTCCACATCATGAGGATATAAAAATTATATCATGACCATAATTAATTTATTATAGTATTCATTTATCCCACAAATTTATCATGTACCCTTCCATATCCTTGAACTCATAAGAATGTGTATACTTGCCTGACTTTATCTCTATTTTGGAATGACACCTTAAGGTAATCCTCTATGATAAATATTTATATCTATGAATTTGGGTCTCCTTATATTTTATTATGTTAATTTTACATTTTTTTTGGATATATTCTTCATATTCAAGTTGTATCAATGATGAAAACAATCTTCCTACTCACTACCTACAATAGTCAACAATAGTAGACTTATTTGGAGTAAAAGGGCCTTTAAGTCCACATTTCCCTTTAAAAATTGTGATATATTTCCCTTGAGAAGAATTTTAGAGTCACTTTCCATTAAAAAATATGGTTCCCTCTATATAATTCTTTGTTATGAAAGATGTGGGAGATGACAACCAACTACAGATGAATAGTTTATGGGTAAGGCACCTGTATGTGTATCTTTAGGACAAAACCCTACATATAAAATTGTTTTGGTCATATTTATAATCAATTTATACCTATTAACCTCTAAAAATAATCAAATTCATATTAAAACATTTTACCATCTTGATTTATTACTCTAAAGCACTCTTTCACCTCCCTACAACTGTAGGTGAGTATTTTAAAATTAGACACACCTATAGGTGTGTTTAGGGTCTAAAACATAATATTTTATCATTTATAAATTATCCTCAGGTAATTAATTATATATTAAACCATATGAAACCATTACATCATAAAACATGGTTTTCATTTCAGCCTTGAAATTAAAATTCTCTTTAGAGCTTCAAACTGTAGATGTCATTGCTTGATAATAGTGCCTAAAAGTGTGATTTTAGGCCCTCTATAACCATTTTCTCTAAGTCTCCTTCCATCCATATTTTCATATATCTTGTATTGTATATGGGATACAAGGTTGGGTCATCAAGATGCAAAAATAATTTTTTAAACCTTGTTATACAACCTTGGTAAAGGTCTTAGGTTCTTTATTTTCTCATTTTAGGGGAAAAGTCCATGAGTTCAGTTCTTACTTCATACAAAATGGTTTAGATCTATATTTATAAATTTGATAACTAAAATAGGTCTATAATGGAATTTGATTCATATTAATACTTCATGGATGATTTACATCACTTTATCCAACCTTTTTTATGTAAGTACTCTCAGTCTTCTACTAATGCCACCTACAAATGCATATCTTATATACAGGCAGTGAGGAAACTTAAAGTAGTATGCATGATATAGGTGCTTATGATCCATTATAGGCACTTAAAAAGTTATAAAATAGATGATTTTCAACATAAATGACCTCAACTCAGTCTTAAACATCCCACATTTTTCTCATGAATGGCACCTGTAGGTATTCTTGTAATTCAAAGACCTAGTAGTGAAGGGAAAACCATGGGTACATGCATGTTTATATGTATACAACAAGTCATAAAAAATTTAAAGGTATAAAATGGGTTATCTAAATATCATTTCAAATCAAGTTAAAATACTTCATATGACATGTTATCCTTCCTTTGAATCACTTGTAGGTGCAAACCAGTGGTAAAATGTGTGAGTGATTGAGTATGACTACTATAGTCTCTTCTTCTTGACAATAAAAGGTTTATAATTGATGTAAATTTTATAGAGTTTGTTCCACATATAGATACTCTCACTATACTTACATTAATCATGGTTAACATGATCCATACATGTGATTCCCTATGACTGCAAGTGAGAATGAGCAAGGAGTTGACTATGAGTATCAATACTAAAATTTTGATATGATCATGATGTGATGAAACCAAGAATGAAAATAGGGGAAAATTTATAATTTATAAATGTGAAACATAATATTACAATTGCATGAGACCTCTATAGATAACCAAACATTTTACAATAAGGAAAACTTGACTAAAGCTTTGTAATGGTGACACCTTCCTATAAAATGAGATAACTTTATCAGTAAAACACCATGAAATATGAAAATAAACATGTAAATAATCTAATAATAATATAACATCCTATATAGTTAACATCACCAACTATTTTGTATGTACTTGTCCAAAATGGAGCAAAACCTATAGGGTGAAGGAAATAGTGAGCAAAAAAACATAGTCATCTTGTAAAGGATGGTTAATAAATCATGGTTAACTAATATTTGATATATTATTATTTAAATTTATATACCTAATTTTAATAACACCTCCCAAAATAATTTGACCTGAAACCTCTTAAAATTTTCATACAAGTCACAAACTTGTTGACAACTTTTATGTGTCAAAAAAGTCAAAGGAGTTGAACAATTTTAGCTCAAAAATGACACTTTTATAGCATGCAAATAATTTAAATGAACTTTAGGAAGATTAATAGATGTTCCAAGCCCTTTTCCCTTGTGTCATCTTCCCTCGTGGGCTGTACAAGTTTCAAACTCCCTCTTTTTAGTTAGTTTCTTGATCTTTAGTTAGATAACCTGTAAGATTCAGATGGGTCTAACATTACCAATAGGGAATCTGAATTTATTTTTTTATAAAAAATATATACACTTTGGAACCTTTAAAAATAAGCCACTTGTATTTATGACCCTTAAAATCCTATTAGATGCCTCAAAATGACATTAACTAATTAGACCAAGGCTAAGGATAATATAGTATTAAATGACATCAAAATATATATAGTACACCATATGAAAAAATATTATACCCATAAAAACATGTAAAACTTAATTTTTTACCTATAGGGGCTCCAATTTGACTCGCAGGGTCAAATTTGGTTGATAGTTGTGCGAGAGGTGGAATGCCAATACTTGTACATTGTGGTTGCCTATTGGGGAGATAACTTGTTGGAAATATTGTCATTGATGTTAAATTAGCATTTAATGTCTAAAGGTGTTTTTAATGTTTATATCTTGGCTGAAGTGTGTTAATATTATTTAAAATTTGATGAATATATTTCTAGTTGCATAAAGATAAAAGAGGGCCCATGAGGAAGTCAAAGAGTCATCACTAAAGATAAAAGAGGAAAAGGATCAATTTCTCCATGACGGGTCACCTTGAGGAATCCAAAGAGTTATCACTAAAGATAAAAGATGAAAAGGATGCATTTCTCCATGAAGGGTCACCTTGAGGACTTCAAAGAGTCACTAAGTAAAGATAAAGAAAGAATCCAAAGGGTCATACAAGGGTGAATGTCAAAGGTCATTTGGAAAGCTATAAATAGAGATTTGTGAAGCCATTTAAAGATATAGAAGTGAATGATTCTATCTATCTAAGAAGATTATAGGAAAGCAAAGAAAAGAGAAGAGATATATATAGTAGTATGCTATCATTTGTTGAGAAAGTAAAATTAAGAGATAGCCAGTGTGGTATACATAAAAGGGGTTGGTACTCCTATGGGTTGGTGCTCACGAATAGTTGATATGTTGGTGCTCAGAAAATGGGTTAGTGCTCTTGAAATTTGGTTCTTATGAATATTTTAGTTTAATTTGGTGCTTTCAAACTTTTTAACTTAAGTTGGTGCTCTTTATATACTTGAGATTGTTCTCTGTGGTTTTTCCCACTTTGGGTTTCCACGTAAAATCTACTCTCTCTCTCTCTCTCTCATATGTGGTGCATGTTATTTCTTTTAGTTTTATTACATATCTTGAATGTATGATTAAGTGGTTAAAAAAAAGGAATTTGATTAATTAAAATATATATCTTGTGCTTAAAAATTACTATTAGAGAAGGTTTCTTTAGAAAGGGTTTAATAGCTTGAAGGTAGATTAGGGAAAGCACAAGATGGCCAAGTATCTAAATAAGGAGAATCAAGAGTTGAAATCTATGGTTGAGGCTCTTAAGTAACATGTGTGTATCTTGGATTCTAAGTTGGCTATAGAAGCAAAATAAAATAAGATATTTATTCAAGATCTTAAGAATCAGCTAGAGGTTACAAATTCAAGTTTGAAATCAAGAGAAGAAGAGTGTAATCAGTTGAAGGTTGAGTTAGGTTGTTTAAAGGATAAGCATGAGAGGTTCATAATCCAAGTTGAGAAAGATCATGAAATATCAGTCCAAGGTAAGAAGGATGCCCAATGTTTTCAAGTTTTCAAATTCTTTTCATGGACATTATTTTATTTTTCATCATGTTGGTCATAGGGAAAGAGATTGTATGAAGAGAATCAATCAGTCAAAGTGAGATCTCAATCACATTAAAGAAGAAGGTATGAGAAATGTTGTTTGTTTTTGTTGTCATAAGGTTGGCCATATTGATAAATTATGTACAAATAAAGTAAAGAGATATAAAAGGTATGACAAAGGATACATAACCCCTAGAAGATATGAGAAGATATAAATTTAGGTTTGGAGACCTAAGATAATAAAGGTTGATCAGGTTAAGTTTAAGAGTGAGAATAAATTACTTGCTACAGTAGATAAAGAATTAGATAGGAAGGACTGTGAAGAATCTATTTTTATATTTGAGCATGAGCCTTGTCAAGATAATATAGTTTCAAGAGTTGAGAAGATTAAAAACATCATGAATGTTGAGGTTAGTAAGTCAAATAAGTTAGACATGCTTAAACAGATTCTAAGAGGAAGACACAAGAAGACCAAGGAAGTAACAGAGGAGATGTGGGAATCTCCTGAGTGTTTTTTCTAGGACCCTTTGTGTGGGGTGTCTCTTCTAGGCTTCAAGGAAACACTTTTAAGAAAAATTGAAGCATGGTGGATGTTGTTGGGTCTTGGCTATGTTGCATGACAAGAAGGTGAGTTGACAGATTATTTTATATATCAATTGAGGGGGAGATAAGTGTAAGCTACAAGAAATAGGTATAGGAATAGGTACATGGAATAGATTAAAAAATAGGTAAAAAGAATAGGTATAGAAATAGGTTCAGGAAATATGATGCTATAGTAAGGGTGAGTTACTATATATTTTCAATTGGTTCAGTTTATAAGTCTTAGTTTCAGGTTGGCTTGTACAGTACATGTTTTTAGAATTGGTGATAGTTTCAAGTTGCCATCAAAGACAAAGGGGGATATTTTTGGAAATATTGTCATTGATGTCAAATTAGCATTTAATGTCTAAAGGTGTTTTTAATTTTTATATCTTGGCTACTATTTGTTAATATTAATTAAATATTGACAAATATATTTTTGGTTGCATAAAGACAAAAGAGGGCCCATGAGGAAGTCAAAGAGTCACCACTAAAGACAAAAGAGGAATAGGACACATTTATCCATGAAGGGTCACCTTGAGGAATTAGAAGAGTCATCACTAAAGACAAAAGAGGAAAAGGACACATTTCTCCATGAAGGGTCACCTTAAGGAATTTGAAGAGTCACTAGATAAAGACAAAGAAAGAATCCAAAGGGTCATGCAAGGGTGAATGCCAAAGGCCATTTGGAAAGATATAAAAGGAGGATTTGGAAGCCATTTAGAGATATGGAAGTGAATGATTTTATCTATCTAAGAAGAGCAAAGGAAAGTAGAGAAAATAGAAAATATATAGTAGTGTGCTATCATTTGTTGAGAAAGAAACATTGAGAGATAGTTGGTGTGGTATACACAAAAGGGGTTGGTGCTCCTGTGGGTTGGTGGTCACAAATATTTGTGTTAGTACTTATAAAATGGGTTGGTGATCCTGCAATATGGTGCTTGTGAACTTTGTAACTTGAGTTTGTGCTCATTTATATACTTGAGATTATTCTCTATGATTTTTCCCACATGAAATTTGGTCTCTGGTCTCTCTCTCTCTCTCTCTCTCTCTCTCTCTCTCTCTCTCTCTCTCTCTCTCTCTCTCTCTCTCTCTCTCTCTCTCTCTCTCTCTCTCTCTCATGTGGTGCATGTTATTACTTTTAGTGTTATTGCATATCTTGAATGTATGATTAAGTGGTTAAAATAAAAGGAATTTGATTAAGTAAAATATATATCCCATGATTAAGATTCAGATGGGTCTAATATTACTAATAGGGAATCTAAATTTCTAGATGTTTTATATAAAATAAATACACTTGCCCACCTTGAAAACTATACCACTTACATTTATGACCCTTAAAAGCCTACTAGATGACTCAAAATAACATTAACTAATTAGACCAATACCAAGGCTAATATAGCATTAAATGACATAAAAATATATATATTACACCATATGAAAATATATTATACCCCTAAAAATACCTAAAACTTATGTTTTTACCTATAGGTCCTCCAATTTGACTTGCAGGGTCAAATTTGGTTGACAGTTATGCGAGAGGTGGAATGTTGATACTTGTACATTATGGTTGCCTATTGGGGAGATGACTGTGATGTTGGAGGATGTATATAAAATATTGATATTTATTATTATTGGTTAGAAGGTAGTACTATTGGAGTCTACTAGGGATATATCTATAGATCAGGTTGATATGTACTTTACATCTATGCCCATAAGGACCCATTGGCTAGGGAGTAGTAGTGATGTGTTGTTTTCTTTTATTGTTAAAGTTAATGTTTCATTATTTTAAAAAAAATTGGTAGTGCTATTGGTCTCTTTTTTTTGGATGTGAGTGGGGTATATTTCACATATATGATGCATGGTATAGTGCAAGATATAAAGGATAATAGATTGTATACTCATGGGGTCACACAGTGTTATCCCAGTTATATAAAGATTTACTTTTGCTTATGAGCTATGCATAGGTGACATTACATCTTTAAAATTATTAAATTATTGGGAATATGATCATATTACATTGGATATACTATAGGGGTTTCCATGGATGGATTGGTCTCAGCCAAAGATGTTTTTAGAGAAATTGACTAGTACAACACATGTACACTCAAGGAGCATGATGCATTATCGATAAGTGTTTGATTAGTTGATGTCTAGAGTCATTATTTAGAGACCTTACATGGGATTTTAGGGGTGGAATGAGGATGGTGTTTAGTTTAGATGGGTTTGAGTGAGCCTTTGGTTACATGAACATTGGGTTAATGTATTTGAGATATTTTAGTATGAGCAGGTGACATGATAGTTTGGTGTCCTCTAGGATGTATCACCTACACCATGCATATGGTTGAGAATTTATTGAGTGATAGTGAGGTTAGGTAGCAATATAAGACATAAAAATATAGAGTTGGCTACCTAAGCAAGATGTAGTGATAGATATACCTAATGTAAATGACATAGGAGTGACTGACACCTACACAATATGGTGGATATAGCATAGATGGCCACCATTATTTACAAGATATAAGGTGATCATGCAAGATGTATTAAATTTGGATACCATTAGGGCAACTGAGGGTACTTTTTCATTATGTATTTATACATTTTTTTTAGTTTAGTGTTTGATTTATTGATGGAATATATAATGCATTATGTTAGTATGCGTAGATCCAAGAGATGATGAGTATTGGGAGAACATTATTGAGGATGCCCTAAAATATCTAATATGGCATATACCTAACGATATTGTGGATGATGGGATAGTGGAGAGGGTAATATGAGTTGTATTTATTCATGAAAATCTATTTGATTGAGTGTCAATTATCATTGTGGCATATAGGTGAGTAGTTGCTAATAAGGATAAGGTATATGCTAAGCTATAGATGTGATCTGTGACCCTACCCAATGTTTTAAGTGGGGTAGATGGTAGTATCGTGGATGAATACATCTATATACAGTGAGATCATAAAGAGGTGGTGGCAAAGTTGGTAGTATTAAAAGATATAGAGAGGAGTCAAAGGTATTTATCAATATCTGGAGGGGATGTGAGGGCATCTTGTTATAATGTTGATGTATCTAAGACTGAGAGTGAGGAGGGTGATCATAGTGACCAAAATTTGAATATTGAGTGATTATGTATTATTGTATTATAAATTGTTTTAAATCATATATATATATATATGAAATTTTTAGCATATGGGTATTATGTTATTTGATATGTTAACTTGTGGCATTATATATTTGAGTAAATGTTTTGGTTGTATTTAATTCTTATGTTTTGATATATGGATGTATTTATTCAGTTAGGGAACTAAAATTGATTGATAATATGTGTATGGGTGTTGGATTAGATTTGTGTATTGGATTAAGAATGTTATTTGTTAGTTGTATCATAGTATAGTTGAGTGTGGATCATGTGACTATGGCTTACACTATCTGAATCTAGATGGAATGGTAAGCAAGTAACTATACTGATCATGTCATGTAGGTGTAGAAGTATACTCTAGAACTAATAATGATTAAGGTACATTGTTTGTAGTTGGATGTGTAAACTATGTAGAAAATAGTTTAATTAGCTTCTATACTAAAAATGTGATATGATATCTATGATTGCTGCAAAACATCTTAATTGGTGGTCAAAATTAAATTATTCTCTGATCTATGTGATTATTTTTAGATATATTAATCAGTAGTTAAATTAAATCTATGATCTAATCTCTGTGGTTGTTACCAAAGATATTAATTAGTGGTCAAAATAAAACTTTGCTCTAATATATGTGATTGTTACCAAATATCTTAATTGGTATTTGAACTTGAGTTTTTCTCTAATCTCTATTATTATTGAAAAATATCTTAATCAGTAGTCAAATTAAAGCTATGCTCTAATCTCTACAATTGTTGCCAAATATCTTAATCGATGGATGAACTAAATTTATTACCTAGTGTTTATGATTATTGTGAAATATTTTAATCAATAGTATAATTAAATATGTACTCTGATATTTAAGGTTGTTACCAAATATCTTCACCAATGGTCAAACTAAAGTTTTACTCTAATCTATGTGATTGTTGCCAAATATATTAATATGTAGTCAAACTAAAGCTGGTGGTGGGATGGGTTTATATTTTTTAACATGATTTTATAAGTAGGTTTATCTCTTTTGAACTATCTTCCATCTCTTCTAAATCTATGATGCATGAGATTTGACATAAGTAGATGTCCTAGAAACCACATGGCTCATACGATGAATAACCAATGGTTCCTTAAAAGGAATATCTAGGGATAACTCAATCATATAGGAGTGTGATCTAAGAGAGTGTGGAGAAGGATATATTTATGCCTCATATTTTAATTCTATCATGCCTCTATTAACACAATAGTCAATATGATTTCTAAGTGCACAAAAATTATTATCCCAATGTCCATTCATTTCATGATAGTTGTAATATGGTTTGTTTCTTATTAAATACAAATTATGTGATGGATGATGTTGAGTAAGATGAAGGGTGATCATTCCTTTATCTATTAGTGTAATTAATATATCATGAGGCTTATCTCTATCTAATAACTATATGTCCCCATTGATGGTTTCATGTGCTTTATCCACTATAGGAGATGTTGTGTAAATGGATTTTTACCTTTATTGAGTATATTGATTGGTGGTTTTTTTACCACTTATTATTGAGTAATATATGTATGATTTTTTTTTTACCATATTATATGATTGTGCCTATGATAGACCAAATTCCAAATATGGCTTCTCAAAATCTATCTTTAAATGTGGCTCTACTAATCCCAACTCTTGATCTAGTGTGATAGCCTTGAAGAATTAAGTGTTGAAATGATTTATACGTCTCATATAATAATTTCTCCTTGATATGGAAAGTGAGACCTTTAGAAAATATTTAATGTACTTTTAAATCTATTATCTAGTATACCAATTGTTTTGTGCATAATTTGAATCATAGAATGTAATCACTCACTATTTCTAACCCACCATGGTGTAGTAAAGGAAACTTCTCATATGTGACTCAATTACACTTATTTTTTATGTAATTCATGATAAATATTTCTTATAACTCATCATATGTATGTAGTGAACAACTAGGGAGTGAATGATGAAACCAATTTATGCCTCGCCCTCTAAGGTCTGTGGAAATATATGTAAGAGGATCAAACTATGAGGATGTATTCCATATCCTTTATATAATATTTTAGATGTAAATATGGATCTCTATGTCCATTTAACTTAGGTAATATTTTTATTTGAAGCTAATTTGGTATATTTGAAGTGAAAATTTAATGAGGGATAGGGTTGCCATGGATTACATTAGAATTAAGCCAAAAGTGGTATGCTTTATTTTTTAAGGTGAAATGGTTTAATTGTTGTTATAAAGTACCCATTTAATGCATCAAATATATTACCTCTTTTTAATGTATATTAACATCATCAAGAGGATCATTTAATTATTTAATCTTATTACTAATTTTAGCCGTTAGTACACTGCATTGGCAACCTTTTTTAGGGAGAGTTGGTTTTATCTCTATAACCTTTGGATGGGTGATAGCTCAGACCTAATGAGAGGGAAGGATATCACTCTCATGGAGGTTAGGATGATAAATGGGTTATATTTTATTAAGGGGGGTTGATGGAGATTAATTTGTATATTTTATTTTGTTAGTTTGAAAAAAAGTATCGCATGCTAGTGGACTAAAAGATATGTAAATTGTGTAAACTATGAACATAAGTATAATTTAATTTGTGTTTATATAAATTAATATTATAATATGAATTATCATTTGATAAGAAATCAATTTGATCATGAGATATGGGTGAAGTAGGGAGAGAACTGTAAGGACTAGACTCAATGTCTTCACAAAAATCATAGTAATCATCATTGTTCTAAGGTTCATCAAAATTAAATTTTAATTCACTTGTAGAGGTAAGAATAGAATAATTTTCATTTTCATGCTCACTAAGAGATAGAGTAGAAGATTTTGTTAAAATTTTAATACTGTGAAATATATCATCATGTGTAGGTGTAATGCAATTTATGTCTTCACAAGTTATGAGTGGAATGTATGTATGATCATTATTATCAATCTTGGAGTCAAGGGTAGAATAAGTAGTAATAATGTTTTCATTTATCACATCATGAATTGTAGGAGGATATTTAGATATATTTGAATTATCTACATTTTTAAAAGAATCATTGTGTTGATATTAGAATGTAAAACAAGGTGATTAAATAATATCATCTACTTTAGTTTGTGCATTGGTAAAAGGTGCAATATTATTTGTACATGCTTTTTCAAATTGAAAAGAGAAGGATAAATAATATGCATTGCTATTTTCTAAATTTATTGAATAATGAAAAAATAGATTTCATTTATTACACATAAATTATTTTAATTTTAATAAGGAGGTATAAAAAGTGGTGGAAAAGGTAGGATCATATTGGAATAAAGCACTAACAATAAGAGGTTATTTTGGCATTATATTGTTAGTTTGATTTTGAGAAGTAGGAGAAGAGGGAGAGGAAAGAGAATAAGATGCATATAGTCTATCCTCATCAACCCTTTCATTATCATGCTCATAGTAATAATCATATCCATAATTAAAATAATACTCATCATCATCATTATAAATGAAATCATTATAATTTGATAATGTGGAAATTTGAAAATTTGTCCATTAATTATTATAACTATGAGAAAAAGTTAGAAATTCATCAACTAGGTTAGGGGAAAGAGGATTCATGAACTTCCAAAGAGGATAATGTAAATAATGAAAAACAAGTAAAAAATAGATAGAATGTAATATAACCTAAGAACATGTGCAAATATACTAAATATTCAACCCAATGTATGGAAAAAACTAGAATTTTATTTGAAACCCTAAGAGCTAATATTTGGATGTATAGGGACCTAGTATGTAGATATAGGGTTTTTGAGGATTTTGTAGACAAAATTTAAAGTGTATTAAATTAAAAAAACCCTAATAGAGGATTGATTTGCATTAGTTAGGTTATTAAAAATTTCATAATTTTATAACCCTAATTTTATTACACAAAAATGTATAAGTTAAGCCTTAGGATGAACTAGGGTTTTAAGAAATATTCAAAGTAATTCAAGTTCAATAAATGTTTTAATAGTTTAGGTTTTAGACATTTAAATCTTGGGTTGTTAAAGTAGATGTGTATAGGGATCAAATTTAGATAAATATTTCATATAGGTATATCAAACTAATTTTTCTAAAATGTAAGCACAATGAGAAAATTCACTTATCTAGAATGAGCATACATTGGTAGAGGTTAGGAAGGATATAATAGGCTTGAAAATTAGTCAGCAATATTTCATTCTAGAATTGTTTTTGAAAACTACCTTTGAAAAATAACACAATTGAGAGGACAGTAACATTTTAGTGCTAGTGTCCAAGTTTTGGTGCTAATGTCATTCTATAGAGACTCTGCCCAAGACTTCCATGGATACTATAGGAGGGTTTGAAAGACATGTAGGTTAAGTTTGATATTTTTATCCTTTATTTGTCTCATTTTTTTCCAAATCTTTTCTGAAACATAATGAATATCTACACACATGAAACTAAAATGAAATCAAATGTAAATGAGAAATAAAAATTAGGTTGTGGAATGTTATAATTGTGTGATGTATAATCCTTATTATCCTAAATTTTGCCTACATTAACCCCAATAATATGGGTCTTCGATCACATATAGTTATCCCCTAGGGAACATCCATAATCAACACACAATATGATAGAATGAATTTCACTTAGTCCCTTCTTTGATCAAGCATGCTAGTATATGTGTGATTTTTGAGTAATATATAGTCTATTGAACTATAATTTTAGCTAATTTTATGTAATTATATGCCAAAGTAGTGAGTGATATATGTAAAATTACTTGTGAGGCATTTTAAATAGAAGGAAATTTGATTTGATAATAAGACCCTTGTTTTTTGGTTGATAAAATGCAAAAGAAAGATAAAATAATAAGATAAGACTCAAGGAAGGGTTATGATAGTACTATTAAGCTAGAAACTAACACACCATGCTAGTGCCCTAAACTATGTTAATGTCTTAGGATCACAAAACTAATAAAAAACTATGAAAAATAAGTTAAGACCCCCTAAGACTATGATGGGATGACATAGGACCATTGGGGGTGCAAAAAATAAAATAAAAAAGTCATAAGAGAGACCAAAAGACCCAAAGTGACCACAAAAAAAGACTCACATTCATAACTAAGACCTTCCCATGAAAGATCAAAAAAATACATAGTACTTGTTAATGTCTTAGGATCACAAAACTAATAAAAAATTATGCAAAATAAGTTAAGACCCCCTGGGTCTAAGATGGGATGACACAGGACCATTGGGGGTGCAAAAAATAAGATAAAAAAGTCATAAGAGAGACCAAAAGACCCAAAGTGACCATATAAACAAGACTCACATTCATTACTAAGACCTTCACATGAAAGATCAAAAAAATACATAGTACTTCTCATTTCTTGATAAAATTAGGGTATGTACATGTAGTGTTTACCCATACATTCAACCATATGACTATTGAGACAACCCTAAGCTTGAAAAATTATGTGGATGAAGTCACTCCATTATGAGAACCTTCACCATGGGAGAGAATTTTCTATCCACCTCTCTAGTTCCCAATACAAATAAGCGTATCACTAATACCACCAACAATAACACCTCATCTAATGACTCCTCCACCTTCAACATTTGAATACTCAATCCCAAAAAATGAATAAACAAGGTAACTTGTTATTACCCAATGGGTAAAAGAGATGTATAATGTAAGGGATGAAAGATAAAATCTAGTTATCATAGAGTTACCTATATAATATATACTTAGTTCAACAAAAAGAGTGGAACCATACAAAGGTTGATGAAGAGGAAGGCATTAAATTTAGATACAAGGGAAGAAATGTAATTTGAACAAATAATTTTTTTTCCCTTAAAAAAGAAAGCCAAAAAGGATAAAAGGGATCCACTGATAATACTAAACATTTTTATCCTTTTGTAGACTCAACTAGTGAAGCTATAAAATAAATGTATAAAATCAAAGATGAGGCACATTAGATGTTACAGTAGAGATATACTATAAATAATCCTCATGAGATAGTTCATAATGTTTAGAGTTAAAATACTAAGTTGTACAACATTTTATATAGTATTTGGATTTCTAGAGTAGGAAGAAAATTAAACAAAACAAATGTGACCAAAATTTGAAACCAAATGAAGGAGTTAAAGAAAATATTGAATTTATTCATTCAGTACTCCAGAATTAGTGCCTTGAACCAATTGAACTTAATATGCAACATGGATGCATCATGGTGCCTCAATTATGTAATCACAAAAATGGATGCTTCCATCAATTGGCATACATAGATGAAGACTTTATTGGGACATTTTACAAATCATGAAAGTAAGGCCTTGGAAATTATAAAACACATGAGGGTCACTAATGTGATTACTCCTATAGGTTAATTACTCAACAATCCAAATTTTTAGAACCTCCTTTAATAAAATACAAATAACTTCAAGGAGGAAGTTTAAGGCATAATATATAGGACCAATGATGAAATTTTTTAATTGGTAATTTTTTCCAAGAACTTAGGGTAAAATAAATAACTTCAAGATTATCAAAAAGCATGAAACCAACTACTAGTATTGTAACATCATCTTAGGTTTCCTAATTTTTAGGATTTGTAGTCATGAAAACTCCATGTGGGCTTGTTTTGATTACCTAAGAAAAAATGTGGTTACTTTAGTTCCTCTAGTTGTCACTCTATAATATTCTTTCACTAGTGTTTCCACATCAATAGCCATATAAATATAATATGTACTTGCATGTTTTTTCTAATTCAAAACTTTGGTTCCAAATTTATGTTTCATATATATATATATTATTTTTAGTTGTAAAATTTCATTCTAGGTTGACTGTTATACATGCATCTTTAGCATGAGACTTGGATGCAAGTCCTATTTTTATAAATATATTTTTATATTTCTCTTGAATTATGAGGCCTTACCCATCCAAATATATTTATACTTGTATATTCCTAGTCTCAAAGGGAGGATAATTTTGGCTATTAAGATTAATAGGAAATTCTAAATAAGTTTTGTAATTTTATTCTTGATGTGCAAATCTTGATTCTTCTCCAACTTGTAGATTATGTAAGAAGTTATATCATTCTAGTTTCTTGGTTTTTTTATGTGTGTATGAGTTATATATTTTATATGCATTTGTTCATATTAATGTATAAATAATTTGAATATGTTTTGTATATAAATCATAATCCCCCTTGTAGATGTGTTATTTCAATCTAAAAAATGCAATAACCTTTGATTTCATCTATTTAAGTATGATGTATTTTTATTCCCTTTGAATATTAAATAGGTTTGATTTTTAGTGTGCTAAAGTATTATATAATAATCATTGGTCTCTAATTTCTTATCCAACTTGTAGTTCAAGTACCAGTCTTGAAAGGTTTCATCCATTATGGTCCACAAGTCTCCTTTCCTACCCTACCTTTCCCTTTTGAGTTTATTTTGAAGTCCTACCCACATTAGGATAAAAAATTAATTAGTATACCCATATAAAGTATATTTATATTCATGCATATCTTACCCATTAATGGTACAAAATATACCTTGATCATCGTTATTCCACCAACATGTTTACTAAACCCAATACCCCAAAACTCATGCCCTGGAGTGAATAATTTTCATTGATCCTAAAATGTTATAGGCTAACTCTTAAAATGTTTCTATATTGTGCATGACCAAAAATTGATAGAATGCAGTCTGTAGTCAAAGCCAAATTTTGTAGTGAATTTTGGGCATCAAAATTTGACTACACCATTTTCTTCATTTCCTATGTTGATTCATATTGTCTTGATTTTCGTAATATTTTATAATACCTAATAGACTAATGGAAAAGGAAACCTTTTTTATTATCCCACTTGTAATAGGTTATTGATTTTTATGCTGGGGGATCGATGAAATATTAATTGACTTAATTACATTATTAATTAACGTTAATCAAAGTCATTAAATGACTATACATTTTTTGTCACTTGATAAATTAATTATTTATAGAATTAATATTATGTTCAAATGTAAATTAAAAATTCCATTTTAATATTGTGAATTTTCCTAAATAATAAAATTAAAATAAAGGCAAAGGGATGGATTTTCATCTTACTTGTTGGAAGAAATATTGTACAAAAGGAAAAGAACAAGATTTTGTACAAGTTCTTTCTTACAATATTTGGAGAGAGCTAGCTGCAACTTGGTGTGGGATATGTAATTTTTAGATTTGATCAATGAATTACAATAAAGTGGGTGAGATTATTCTTGGGTGTTATAGAATTTAATATCCTTTGTTTATGAATTCTAAGTTTATATTTATATATAAGACTCTATTAAAAGTATGTAACTTCTTGATTATGTACAACCTATGGTGTTTCCCCAAAATTTGTTTAAAAACCCATGTAGGATATTTATTGATGTCCAAGATTTTATGCAAGTTTGACCTCAAGGAAAATTTATACCAAGTGTGTGTAATATAGTTTATGAGGATAATTTTTACTTCTAGGCATCCACTTTTTTACCCAAAACCCTTGTTGATCCTACATTCATTTTTATGTGAGAGGAAGGATTTAAGTTATATTATTTACTATCAAATTATCCCAATGGTTATATAATTTTATCCAGTTATGGGTTTTTCCTATGTTCCCCTTTTATTTTCTATTTTTTCTATTTTTATGCTGTTAGGTAAAATGTACACAAAAAACCCAAATTATTCATATCCTATGAGGGAACTACCCCTATCAAACATAGAGGAGGATCATAATTCTTTATGGTGATATCTCCAATTGTTTGTGAGTTTTCATATCTTCTTATTAGGTGAGTCACAAAACCAAGGTGACCAAATTTTACACCAAAAATGTAGATGAGAGTGATTGATTGATTTTGTAAAAAATATAACATAAAATCCAATATCAATCTTTCTTGATCTTTTACCTCAATCAATTAAATAAAATTATAATGACACTAAAATATGAAGTATGATGAGTTTCATATTGAATCCTAACCTAAGAATATCTTGGATTTCACACTTTTTACACAAAATGTTACAAAAATAGAAATGCAGGTGGTTATGTAAAAAAATCAATATAAACAACTCTAATAGGATTTATTATTATGAATAGTAACATTTGTTTTATAATCCATGTATTCTTAATTTACGCATTATTATTGTATTCATAATCTATGTTCACAACCCTTATCATGTCATTGGCATAGTATAGGAACTTTGTCTACATATAAGCATGTAGGTGATTATTATGATCACCTAAAAGTTTATAAGAAGATCATAATAAATAAGGATAAGATAAAGATTTTAAAATATAGTATTTCTCATTTCTAACTTTATTTAATGTGGTTTATATTTACCATTAGCTACCTCTTATTGATTGGTATTTACGAATTTAATATAATAGTCCACCTTTCTAATTTTCTCCTTGCCTCTATATATAATAAGACCATTAAATATACTAATACAATGTATCCATGTATTAGAATCCACTTAAGATATATCATCAAGGTTTACCCCTTTGATTATAAGTCTATAAATAAGGAAATATTAATTTATCACTTCCCACACTCAAAAACACAAAAGAGCTATGTATCTTTGCACTATGAATAAGAAAGGTATAAACATACATGCAGGTTTTTGAATCATTAATACCCACTTATATATATCTATGGTTGAGATTTTTGCTCTCACCCAAAATTCTATAGGAGAGTAATCCATCCTCAATAAAATTATCCTTCACATAACATGTTCATGTGCACAAACACACATAATTTAATTCATAATTTACATTATTTCTTAAAACATTAATTCTACTTTTAATCCCATAAAGGTTAAAACCAATAACTTTAAATTTTTCCAAATACACTATAGCTATAAAATCCATTCATGCAAATTCTTTGAAATATATAAAATGAATAATATCATTTATATGGTGAAATACACCTAAAATCAAATGTATTTATAACTATTAGTTTCACACTTAAATTTAAAAAGACCAATCCATAGTTATATACTACACAACATTAAAAATGATATTCTTATCATTTTATAAAATATTTAATTATTATTTTAATAGCACATAGTTGTAAAAAATATAACTAAAACTGAAAATACAATACATTTTTTAATGTATTTTAAACCAACAAACTATATTTTTGGTTTTTTTAACTTCTTTTAATCAATTTCATATCTTTTTATTTCTTATCATTTCCTTTCTATATTCCCAAAACCCTCCAAATAAACCTCTATGTTCTCTTTGTTTTTCCTCCACTCATTTTAAAAATTTAATCCTCTTTTCTTAACTCTACAATCCTAATACCATGTCATGAAACAAATTAGGATCCTAAAAAATCATTTCCATGCATGCTTAAAATACCACTAATAATTCTCCTTAATGATGTAAAAACACAATGAATAAATTTTTGATGATAACTCGAGTTACTTGCTCAATTTATTTTCCTCATACCACCAAATTTGATGTTTTAATTAGGATTTATTTTCAAAATAGGTTATCTTTGCTTAACAACCACTCCACTCAACTCAAAATAAGTGTCTTTGATTTACATAACTCGCCAACCCTAATAATCATTTAAAACCATGGTTTTAAGCATTGAATCCTTTTTTCAATGATCCATTTACATTTTAACCCCTTATGGTGGTCAAGGGTTAATATTTTAAATATATAAATGTGTTTCTCAAAACTTTTTACAAATATAACTTCACTAAATATATCTAAAATTTTACAACCACATAATATATTCAAAGCAAGGTTTTGTCAAGTTAATCCACCATTTTGGGGCTTTTCATTAAAAATTTTCATAATTAAAAAAAGTATCTGTAGACACTATTTCTAAATTATATATCATCTCAATTTTATAAAATTCACAAATACATATCATGTATGTACCTTTAGCTTATAAACCTTTCCCACTTTCAAAAAATCTACACACATTATATATCTATGCCTAATTGATTATCTCTTAGTCCAACCATTATTATTATAATGAACTAAGCCTTTTATCATGATAAAAATGTAAAAAACTACTTATCTTCCATTTGTGTAATTTCTAGACCTACACCTATTTTCTATCTACCCAAACACTTACATCTCAGTTAGACTCCTACATCAACACAAGTGCCCTGTTCTAATGAAAGTGTCTAGTAACCTAAAATTCATCCAATTTGTAAATGAAACATATTATTTTGGTCATACTAAGTGATTTTATGTAATATATCCTAAAAAATTATTTGTATAAATAAAATATCAACCCTCATTAATTTTTTACTTAGGAAAAAACTAGCACAAACCTAGTAGAGATTAAAAAAAATCTCAATCAAGCACTCAAGTGAGGAAAGATGACCTATTTTATCCTATTTCCATAAATTTCATAGGGAAAACATAGATACATGTTTTAATTATTAAATTATCATTCCATGAGCCAAATTTTATAATTTATAAGATAGGTAACCATTGTACTTATTGATCACACATTGCATGATTCACACACAAGCCAACACATAGGAAAGAAATACATAAATCTAAGGACCTCTTCAAAGTATTGGATATATAGGAAATGATCATTGATAGAGGGGTCTTTGAGGTATCTTTACATTGTTTTCCCACTAAATAATTTTTCCCACAACCATTTTGAAGATTAATAACTAGGGTTTTGATAGTTAACAAGGAGCTATAATCCATGACCTATATATGAATACATAAAAGAGAAGGTGATGTATAACCCAAAAGCATCTAGGTGATCACATCTATTTTTATCTAGTATTATATATTGGACATATACATTTTAATTATATAATAACATCTATGTAACCATCCTAAGTTAGCACAATTTTTTGTCAATACAGATGTACAATTTCAAAATTTAGGAAATTGATCTAGAACCTAGATTTAGTCTACTTTCTACCTATTATAGATTCATATTTATATTAGAATTAGAAACACCTAATCATATTGATTTCATTATCATTGAAATATATAAAATATTTTTAATTTATATCTTTATCATCTTATCATAATAAATTTAGTATATGTACTATCCAAGTTTCATAAATAATTGGCTTTCTCTAGAGATGGTCTACCATCCTCATGCCCTAGGATATCTCTACCCATTCCTACATTTTGTTGATGAACCTAAATGTATCATCAGGTTAATATAGTGTTAAATAAACACTTCTCATTTCTAAATTCATATAATCCATTGCATGAGTTTTTGTTTCTAATAATCCTATTATCCTTTGTGGAATAGAGTAGAATAGATTAACTATTTCACAAATTTATATTAGTAAGTGGTTGGGAGCCACCATGGATCAATAGTTAATTTTTTATTTTGAAGATGATCTATTATATTTAAATTGAATTATTCTCAAAACTGAAGTCTAAATCTAAACTAAGATGAATATTCACAATAAAACTAATCTAAGGTGAATTGATAAAAAAGGAGTAAAAGGAAGGGTAGGGCATAAAAGAGAGGTGTTGTTGATCTTTATTTCAAAAATTATGACAAAGTTATAATTTTATCTAAATATGCATTTAAATAATGTGCAAGATGAAGTAGCATAAGCTCAAATCCTACCACACATTAGGCAAATATCTAAGGAAATTATGAAAAGATGCAAATAAGAACAAGATTTTTAATTTAAGAATGTTACCCCTGTGAGAAAATAACATTAGCCCAAATGCAAGAAGATAAAATAAAGCAAAGTAAACCTAAGAACTTTTAAATAATCTAGCATTCTCTAAAATTAGCAACTGTACATTTAAAGATGCACATTCATAATTCATAATAACTATTAAAATTTGAACAGACCAAATAAATGAGAGAAAAACATGATAGTAATTCGCACAAGCAAATATGGACAAAATTTGAATATTTCCTTGCTTATATTGATTTTCTCAAAAGTTACAAATAGTTTTTTATCTCTAAAAAACTCTCTCCTATTTACAATTAGCAAAAAAAATTATATAGACAATTCATGAGGCATACTAGTTAATAATGACAAAGTACATTTGTACATGTGTATAGGATAACTATCCAATCTATTACATTCTAGAATAAATGACCTTTTCTAATATACTGACCTATAGGTAATGTAATTTGCAAGCTATACATTCCTTTACAAAAAGAATATCCCATTTAAACAATATACAATGCTAGTTGTAAAAAGATATTCCTAATTCAACTAACTTTAGGACCCTTTTACTGATGTTGTATTTTTCCTTCCCTACAAGATCTTCATTTTGTAATGTTATTCATTGATCAGTTAAAGATCAATTATAGGTTCATGAACAATTACTTTTCTTGATCCTTTAGGCTCTTGATATCCCTCTTAGTCCTTTCCGAATATTGTGTGATGCCCTTGGCATATCCTATCTTTTCTTTTGATGATAAATTAAAGCCCATGATCTTCTTGTTATTAGCCCCTATTTTGACTTGTCATTGATTCCTCAATTCTATCATGAATTGAGTAGTTTTGTGCTTAAAATCCTCATTAGTGATAAGGCCCAAAAGAATAAGTGAGGTGGGCTCTTTGATTAAGTTATCCAACATGTGTATAATTTTATCTTCTTGATATTTGAGGCCTTTGGAAATTTCCTCCATCTACTTGGACCATCTGCTTAGGGCTTTGATTTTATCCACCAATATAGCCATAGCCATATTTAAATGGGCTAGGTTGACTATCTTGAATTTAGGGACTTGATTCTTGGTCAAGGCTTTGATCAAGGATTTTACTTGATAGTTTGAATCTTGCCATTGGCCAACTTGGCCTATAGCCATGGAATTTTTCTTACCCATTACCTCTTATGTGGTTCTGACTAACTTTAAGGAATTGAATAAGTCAATCATCGTTTCCTTAAATAGATTGAATTTTTCTTCTTTGATTGCTAATATGGTAGTCTCTTTTATATTCTTTTGTTATTACATCATGCCTTTGATGATAACCTACAATTGATTAGATTATTCTTGAGCCAACTTCAATGGGTCTTCTTTAAAGATAAGCACTTCACCAAGCCTTTTTCCTTCCACCAAAATCAAACTAGTGAATGGTTCCTCTTTTTGAAAGGTGAATTTATCTCCAACAATAATGGCCTTATTTTCTATCACTCATTCTAAGATGATGGTCTTTGGATAAAATTAAACCCCCACTAATAATTGAGTCACTTTTGTAGCTAGGGTTTCTATTTATGTTCCACCTGATGCTCCTAAGACAACCATTACTTTATCCTCTTCCTTTTGTAGATCCAAAATCCATGGTTTAAGATCTTCATACATAGTGATGTTGATAAACTTTTTTATTACCCAAAGATGGTGTAGTGTAGGGACTTTTCTGTAATTTGCCATAGTGGCCATGAATTTGATCAAATTAGTCACTAGTGGTCTACACTTCGATTATGGATTAAATTATTCTTACACATATGATAATTCAACTATCTTAGGCTTTGTTATGATAAATAAAGGGTTAAATTATGGCTTTAATGCATGCTAGGGATTTTTTAAAGGTCTTCTTAGTGATTTAATGGTGGTAGATAGTTCAAATGGTAAGATTCATGGCATCTTTATGGCATTTTTGTGATACTTTGCTCATTAGTATTTAAATAGTGACCATTGCCTTTTGAAAATTCCACCTTGATATAACACTGTTAGATTATCCTTACATAACTCAATGTGGATCATTGATCTCAATCGAGAACTTAAATGCTATTGGCTGCTAGATACATTCCCCATAGTTATGACACTTGTCACTTCTGTATTCATTTTTATCTTTGTTGAAATGTCAACATTGATCTTGAACTATTGATCTTTTTTGAATAGATCAATCATGCTCCATCGATCTTGATTTACTTAATTATGCCTCCTATTCCATAGACCATTGATCAGAATGTGTATGCTCATCTATATACCATCAATCTTTGAAATATGATTGAGCTTTAATTTATGGCTCCAAACTATGTCATGTATCATCTCTACATTCATCCTTAGGGATTTTGAATTTTTAAACTTCATCATTCACTATCAGATCTTGATTAGATGGATCAATGTGCTTTTTTAGATATTGATTTACAAGGCTGAATGTGATTGGTTATTGAGTGTTATTTGTCCATGGTCTGGGGCTTTGTCTTTAATCTCTCACCATTGGATATAATCACCCAAGTAAATGTAGATAGTTGATCTTATGGATGAAAATGATTGATCTGAAGGACTATTAAGGTCACTATTTTCAATGGTAAAAGTATAGATATAGAGACCATAACCAGTGGAACCCACTTTTATGATGGAGGGGGACTTTACCATTGTGTATGGTAATGGTGTTTTATTAATTATATAATTACAATATTTTTACCATATAATTATTTATGTGCTTCTAGTTGTGACATGTGGTAGGATGGGGAGTAATTAAAGTGGCCCACATGGTGGGTCTTTAGGGCACGATGTGGCCTACCATCACATCCTTGTATTTCTCCAAGCCACAATGCAACCCAACTCACAAACTCACTCACATGCCAAACCAACTCACATACCAACCCAACTCACATCCCAACCAACTTGTATGGCAATCCAACTCATAGCCAACTCAAGTTGAAGCTTCCAAATCAACTTGCCAACTGTATAACCAAACTTAGCTTCAAGAATTTGAGCCAAATAAAAGGTTCAAAGTTTATCATACATGTCCTAAACCACAAGAAAAAAGTGGTTGAAAATGCTATTAAAATCCTTTTTAAAAACTTATCTCCATGAATGTGGGATCTTGTTATTCCCAAGATATGTTTACTAAGATATTTGAGGACCTTCAAGAAGCTTTTATGGCTATGTGAGGATATTTGGGTCTTAGGTCGACGAAAGAAAATCAAGCTCACATGTTATTCTATTTGAGAAAAATGGAATGAGCTCACCATTATAGATGGAATGGTAGGTAGTGATACAAGGGGGTCTCCATCTATGCAGTGAAGTTGAGAATGAAAGGGGCGTCTCCACCTATGCAACCAATTTGGGAATGAGGAAGTATCTCCATCTACATAGAAGGACCATGGATGCATATTGAGAGTTTGTTTTATAACCGTGAACATCAGAAGTAATGGCATAAAAAGATACCCAAATGGGTGTTACCTTGAGGATGGTCTCTACCTATTTAGAAGGTCTCATAACTAATGGTTGGTTATGAGTTACATGGGGCACATAGAATGCCATTACATAGTCGTAGATGAGTTGATACCTTAGGAGGAGGAGGATATCCATTTTCATGAAGTCTTTAGGTGGTAGCATATGGCTATGTGGTTGTAAACATAGGTCCCAGTGGGAGAATAATACATGGTCTCCATTTTGGTAAGTCCTTTGACATTTAATATAAAACATGATGGATGATTAGCAATTTATCATTGATCAAGGACTAAGATACCTAAGTGGCATGATATTATGGCTCATTATTTCCCATAGTCTTGATAGGGATTAAATGGCTTGTGTTTTTTTAAGAATACAGACCTAAGTCATATTTGAATTGTGCCTATATATAAAGGTTGAGACATTAAGCCATGAGGGTCTATGCATAGGTTCATTATCAAATTTTCAGGCATGGTAAATGCTGAAGGCCATTGGGGTTGTTTAAGAATATGAGCCTATGGTTATATTTTGTTCTTTTATTTTACATGGATGTCAAGAAGGGAGAATATATTTATGACCATTTAAATAAAAGAGACATGTAGTCTCAAATATATATATAGTGGATATATTGAGATGTCTAGAATGGTGATTATGTATCTGGTAGATAGACCAAACCTGAGTCAGAGAGAATCGACTCTATTTGTAACAAGCAATTGGTCCTTGATGAATACACTTTTAATCTATAGGTAAAGATTGTTTCATTAAAATCCATATTGAATTTGGAGAAGATGTCCTTTAATTTTGTATAGAAAAGACTTAACATTTCAAAGTTATTTGGCATTATCCTGAATAGGATCTATTTATCTTATATTTTAATTATGAAAAGATAGTTAATGATCCTTGGAGCTATATATATTGCCCAATATCCAAGGGTAGTTATAATATTTTCCTTATGGGTTATTTAAACCCAGAGACTCATGATAGAAAAGGGAAATATGTATTATGGCGCTATATTATCATAGAGACCTGTGACTATGATTTTATTTACCTTTATTAGTGGCTATGGAGGGATGTAAATAGTTATAGGGCTATATCAGATAACTATGATTCTGTTTTCCTTTATTTTATCAAGCTAGTAGTTATGGAGGGATGTAAATAGTTATCTATGAGAACTAGAGGATTGCCCATTTTTTAGTGTGTTATAGACAATCTGAATGGAGAATATATTGCTTGTATGCATAGAGAAGAAACATAAATTCTATTGACATAGGAGGATTGCTTTAGAGCCTCAAAGCCTTCCCTATTAGATTTCAACATTGATACAAGTTTCTAAAAATCCATTCTGATGTAAGTTTTTTTAAATAGATATTTACATATTTTAAATGGATCGGATTGTAATTAAGCACTACCAAAGATGTAGCCCAAATTTTGGGTGAACTCCATTATCACTTCTAGAGTCACTTTTCATTTTAGTTTATTCTACATTTTATTCTATTTTAGTTACAAATGGATTGATAGAATACTAGAAATAAATCTGAGAAGTTGTGAATGACATAAAATCAGAAAGTTTAAAATATGGGAAATGAATTTTACAGAGGTTTCTGATTATTTTAATTCATTCATAGATTTCTATGACCAATTATTTATATTCAGGGAATTAAGAATTTAGTATCCATTTCTTAAGAACTATTTACCTAGTTTATGGATAAAATTTGGTATCATAGCAAGTGATTATAGGATCTTTTAGTATTTTGGCTTGTGAAGGCCAAATTACTACCCCTATCATACAAAACTTTCTTAAAACCGGTCATTAACCCTTTGAAGATGATCAAACCAATGTGTTGTGGCCTAAAATCACTAATTTTGGTAAAAAATATCAAAAATGGATTGTAAATGTGTCATTATCATTTCAAAATAGCATTTTCAAGCTCAAATATGTAGACAATCCATGCACATGGTTCAATTTTAAGAGAAAATTGAACATTTTGGGAGTTACAAGTGGTTTCAGGACCTCAAATTTTGTACACAAGGTCATCATGAGTTGAGAAATTTTTTGAAAAAAATTCATTGCCATTGGATGAGTGAGGATACTTTGTATTTTGTAACATTCCTTAGCATGTCTGTTGGAGATCACCATTGGAGTAGGCATCATTTTGGAGTGCTATAGAGGTTTCTAACTCTAGGTAAAAGTATGAAAAGTATGGGATGATGTTTTAAATTATAATTAGACATTTAAATAGTTTAAAAACTCTAAATTTCTATAAAACCTTGTTCATATAGGTTTTTGCAAGCAAACAGGCATAAAGGCCAAAAAGGGGTTTTTTGACTTTTCAAGAAAAATGTGCTTTTAGAGTGTTTTGATAGCATGGTACAGACCCAATGATGATTTTTTCATGAATTGGGAAGAATTTGATTTTTATTTTTATTTTTATAAAATTTTCACTTTTTACAGTTCTAAACACCCTTCCTAGCCTCCTATTAAGATGCTCATATCTTTCACCATATGTGGAGTTTGGATGAAATATATTAGTATATTTTTATTACTCATATTTAATTATAATTATTGAAAAAATTATACCATTTGAGTGGTTTTTATTTATGAAAAATCATTAAGAGTGTAGGTAGCTCAGAATGCAGTCAAAACCCCACAGGCATATTTCTCCACATGGTAACTTTTTATATATTTTTAATGGGAACCCGATATTTTAAAATATGTTTGGGGTTTAATTTTTATACACATAAATGGATTTGTTTTGGATTTAGAGGTCTATATTTCATGAACCATCATTTTAGAAATTTAGCTTCAAAGCCTGCTAAACCCTTAGAAAACTAGTTTTGTAAAAATTTGATTTTATTACCATAAAATAATATTTGATAAACCTAAAACCTTTTAAAATGTGACTTAAACTTAGATGTTATTCCATAAATGTAAATTTTATGCATGGAGATGTATGGATGAGCGTAGAAATCATGTTTTTTGTTTAAAAAATCATGTTAAATGAAGTACAAGACACTTAAATGAAATATAATCAATGGATATAAAATATTAAGACTTTTTATTGATCATAAAATTTTATTTTGGTTATAAATAATCTCAGAAGTGTCCCAACTAGCTTAATCAAAATGGCCAGTCTATAGGAAAATGGAGCAAAATAGGCCTAGTCAACCCTGTTGACTAAAAGGTGATTGTTTTCTCATCAGAATCAAATATTTTGGTGATTAATAATTGTTTTTTAGGTTTTTTTTTTTTTAGGCTTCATGTCTTATTATTGTAGGTTTAATGGAGTACTAATAGGCCTAATTGGTCAATCAAACAAGTAAAGAATGACAATGAAAATATATCAAATGAGTGAATTTTGAAGTTACCACATGGAATATATGTTTTTAAGTGGATATATCATTCTCAAGTCAATAAAAAATTTTCAATTCATGCAAGTTGAGCTAACTAGTTTGTAAGGGTCAAATCTCTTTGATTGACTAGTTTGACTAGTTTCATGCATCTCCCATGCTTTTCATGCAAGATAAAGACTTTCAAAAAATTAAAATCACTTTAAATATGGAGTTATCTTATAATTTATGGAATTATTTTCATTCAAGTAAGGTTTAAAAGTCAACATGGGCCCACCACTTCTCAATTCTATGCTAAAAATGAAGAACAAGCAAATTTTGAAGAATTGGAAGATTTTAAAGTCTTTATTTTATTTTGTAAGAGGATTTTAGTCTTATTTTAACTCAAATAAGCCTAATACCTATATTTTCCATGTGAATTTATATTTATTTAAGTTTTTATACTTATATATTGGCTTTTGAAGCCATTTTGAAGAAATTCCTAAAGCAGAGAAGAAATTGTAATTGATACCATTTATCAAAAAAAGAAGATTTTTTGCATATGTTTTTTGGATCAAAATAGAGTGTAATTTGATTATGTACTGTAATAAAAGTGGCATACACTTTAAATTTTTTTAAGTCATTTCCACATCTATTATGAAAATCTCATCCTCTACAAGTCATTTGAAGAGCTAGGAATAGAATTTACTTTATAAGCTTCTTCATACCTTATTTTGAAACACTGATGTTCAGGATTGAATGCAGAGTTTTCTTTTAGATTAATATGTGTATCTTACTTACCTTTATAAATCTTTCATATAATACAAATCATTTAGGTACATCACCCCATTATATAGGATTTTCCATTTCATTTTCCTTCTCCCATTTCATCCCAAAAAATCAAAATAGTTTAGTTTTTAAAGATAAATCTTTAGAGAACCAACCCTCTCTAGAGGTTCTTATTAGTATAGAGTTACCCACACTTTGAGAAGATCCAATTGTATCAATTATATATAGGGTGTGTTTTACACATATTTAAATAGGGTGCACTCTAGAGTGATAATAGTTTCTAGCACACCTGATGGGACATCATTCTACACACTAGCCTTTGGATGCATTCAAAAAGTTAGTGCAACTTTAAAGCACTCAAAGATAGTTATGAACATCAAGTATCATTTCAATATTGATTAATTTTAAAATTTGGTTTACTAATGGTCTCCAATGGCTTGTTTTAGTATGGATCGATATTATCCTCATTTTAATTAGTATGACCAACCACACTATGATCCTCACTAGAAGTTTGATGATCTATATCAGGCATATATGCATGAGTACTACCTAGATCCTCCATATTAATAGTCATTTTATCATAATAATAACACTTACCAATATTAACATGAGCCATAATACCATATAACCAACCCAATCATGGCCATTTTACAGCTACCCAATTCATACTAGCAATTAAATAAGCTTTAGATAGCCTTTAAAAAGTATGCACTAGAGCTACACTCATAGAGCTATTATAGCCAAGATACACCTACTCACCTGATCGATTATGTGAGAGAGTCATTATAGAAAATAAAAGAGTAATGGACACCTATTGAGAGAGCCAATTGGAACAATCTTACTGGTGAAATGATGGATGTTGGTGGTTATATTTAGAGCATTAAGGATAAACTAAAAGGCCTTAAAAAATAATAGGTTCAACCACAACCTTATTATATTCCATCCATTCCTACTCAAGTGACCATTCCAAGAGCCCCTTTGAGTTTACCAAGTTCTTCATATGTTTCTTAGACCTTCCCTTCTTGGATATCTATCCAAGAGAACTATCAAAGAAAGAAAGAGGATGATATAGGATAGTCTATTGTTGAGATCACTGACCACTTTAAAGAGTAGATATTCTAAGAGAATATTGATAAGCACATCAAAGAGTTAGAGATAAATACAAGGAAAGATGAGGAGAAATAGAATCAAAAGGTCAAAACTTATCCTTTATATTTTTCATCTTGGAACCAAATCATGGATTCAAGCAAGAAGTAGGAACAATCAAGCATCATTCAAGATGCTGAATTCAAGCAAGAGATCATTCATCCTTCATCCCTTCCTCCTCAAAAGCCTAAATCATTTCCTTCATGGAAATCCATTTAAGAAAAAGTGAAGCAAAGAGATGAGGTGAAAGTGATCCAAGAATAACAACCTCATGAGCAAAATCAGGTATCTATGGTTATTTTTATAGATCTTTTGAATCTTATTGAATACTTTCAGGGATCTTCTATGCCACTTTTGGAGCAAGAGCCTCTTATTTGTGAGGCAAGTGAAGAGGATGTAACCAAAGAGATGAAAAATAAAGGTGGCTTGAGTGATAAAGAATAATAAATCATAGTTGGGACACCACTTGAAAGGGACAAGAAGGATTTAGTTTTCCATAATGAAAAATAAGATGATCATTGGTAGTAGTTATGCCATGATTTCTTGAATGAAATTGATGAGCTTAAGATGGAAGATTTTGATGATGAATATAATAATAGGTTGATGATTCATCTAAGGATTCCACCAATGTTTTAGAGCTTCAAGAAAGAAATTCTATTATAGAGATCAAAAAACAAGATGATCTAGAGCTTGAGCGGATAGATGAGATGCCATTCTCTACAGAAGCTGAAGATGAAGCAAGTGTAGTAGATCAATAACCTTCATATGACTTCATCCAAAAGGTAGAAATATATGATCAACATGTTTCAAATGGTAAGATTCAAAATGAATTTTATTTTCTTGTAGTTAATCATGATGAAGAGCCTTTTTAGGATGACTTAGAGAGTTTTTGTGCAAATTTTGATAGTCCATCTCCACCCCAAGTGGAGATTGATGAATGTCTTGTAAAAAGTATTGTTGTAGTTGTTCATAAAAAAAAAATTAAAGTCATATTAAAGCCATGTTTGAATTATTATCAAGGATCTAAAGACTTTGACAAATTACCACTTCAAAAATATTCAAATAAAGACATCAATCCAAGCATACTAGTTGATTTTCCAATATAATTATTGAATGAGAATGTGTCAAATCATGATCAACCTATGAATGAGGTAGAGATAGCACTTTTGATGCAACAAAGAAGAATATTAGAGGAGGATGATTGGATCTTAGATATGTATATTTAATCCATACACCTAAGAATGGAATTTAGAGGCCTAGTTGCATCATCCAGAATATATGAACATATAAGTGCTCCCATTTGCAGAAGAAAGCTATCAAAAGGAAGTAAATATGTTTCAAAGTTTCATAGTGCATCAAATAGCTTTCCATTTGATCCAAGAGGGCCAATAAGGTAGAGATTAGTTTGTACATAATAGAATCCTTGTGTTTCATTCCTTTAAGTACATATTTACATATGCTTTTATCAGTTTTTCTTCCTTTACTTGTTGTTGTCATTTCCTCTAAGTGCACACATACACATGTTTATTGTTGTTTGTGTCAGTTGTCTTATTATGTCTTTGTCTACAAAAATATTCCTATTTAATTATATATCCATGTTTGGAATAGTCATATTTTTTGATTTTTTTTACCAACAGGCTAGTCAACCCTTGAAAGTCACCAAAATTGTTAGTATTTTGGCCTGTGAAGGCCAAATTACTACCCCTATCATACAAAACTTTCTTAAAACTGGTCATTAACCCTTTGAAGATGGTCAAACCAATATTTTATGGCCTAAAAAGAAATAATTTTGGTAAAAATTTCAAAAATTTATGTAAATGGGTCATTATAATTTCAAAATAGCATTGTCAAGTTCAAATATGCAGACAATCCATGCACAAGGATCAATTTTGAGAAAAAATTGAACATTTTTGGGAGCTACAAGTAGTTTCAAGACCTAAAATTTTGTACACAAGGTCATAATAATTTGATAAACCTTTTAAAAAAAATTCATATCCATTGTATGATTGGAGATACTCTCTATTTTGTAACATTCCTTAGCATGTCTGTTGGAGATCACCATTGGAGTAAACATCATTCAAGAATGATACAAAGGTTTATAAGTCTAGGTAAAAGTATTAAAAGAATTGTATGATGATTTTAAATTATAATTAGACATTTATAGAGTTTTAAAACTCTAAACTTTAAGCAAACTATGTTCATACAAGTTTTTGCAAGCTAACAGGCATAAAGGCCAAAAAGGGTTTTTTGAATTTTTAAGCAAAATGTGATTTTAGAATGTTTTGATAGAATGGTAAATACCCCATAATTATTTTAATACCCCATTATTATTTTCTTAAAAACTAGGAATCATTTGAAGATTTATTTTCATTTTTATGAAATTTTCACTTTTTGTAGTTTTAAACACCCTTCCTAACCTCCTATTCAAATGCTCATAATTTTCACCACGTGTGGAGTTTGGATGAAATATATTAGTATGATTTTATTAATAATATTTAATTATAATTCATGAAAATTAATTAAAATTTTAGACCATTTGAGCGGTTTTTATTTATGAACAATAATTAAGAGTGTAGGCACCTCAGAATGTAGTCAAAACCCCATAGGTAGATTTGTCCACATGGTAACTTTTTATATATTTTGAATGGGAACCCAATATTTTCAGGTATGTTTGGGGGTAATTTTTATACATATAAATTTAAAAAATTTGGGATTTGGAGGTTTTTACTTCATGAACTATCATTTTGAAAATTTAGCTTCAAAGCCTGCCTTAACCCTCAAAAAACTAGTTTTGAAAAAAGTTGATTTTATTTACATAAAATCATCTTGGATCAACCTAAAACCTTTTAAAATTAAATTAAACTCAGACAGGGTTCCATAAATGTCAATTTTATGTATGGATATATACAGATGAGGGCATGAATCATATTTTTTATAGAAAAAAGTAGGTACAATTAAGTACAAGATACTTCAATGAAATATAATAAATAGATATCAAATACCAAGACTTTTTTATTAATATTATAAATGTCCCAAATAACTCAATCAAAATGTCCAATCTACAATAAAATGGAGAAAAATAGTCCTAGTCAACCCTGTTGACTGAATGCTGAGTGTTTTCTCATCAAAATCAAATATTTTGGTGATGAATACATATTTTTTAGGTGAAATTTGTTTTTTTAAAGGATTAATGTCTTATTATTTTAGGTTTAATGGATTCAAAATTCAAGAATATAAGCTATTAGGCCTAATTGGCCTAATAGGCCTAATTGGTCAATCAAGCAAGTAAAGAATGGCATTGAAAATATATAAAATGAAATAATTTTAGAATTACCACATGGAATATATGTTTTTAAAGTTTATATATCATTATAAATTCAATTAAAAAATTTCAATTCATGTAAGTTGAGCTCAAGTTGAGTTAACTAGTCCTTAAGGGTCAAATCTCTTTGGTTGACTAATTTGACTAGTTTCATACATCTCCCATGCTTTTCATGCAAGATCAATACTTTAAAAAACTTAAAATAACTTTATATATGGAGTTATATTATAATTTATGGCATGATTTTCATGCAATGAAGGTGTAAAATTCAACACGGGCCCACTACTTCTCAATTCTATGCCAAAAATGAAGAACATGCAAATTTTGAAAAATTAATAGATTTTAAAACCTTTATTTAATTTTTTAAAAGGATTTTAGTATTATTTTAACTCAAAAAAGACTAATTATTCTATTTGACACATTATTTTTACTTTATTTAATGTTTTATACTTATATATTGGCTTTTAGAAGCCATTTTGAAGAAATTCTTGAAGTAGAGAAGAAATTGTAATTGACACCATTTATCAAATAAAGAAGATTTTTTACATATGTTTTTTTGATAAAAACAGAGTGTAATTTTATTTTTTACTAGAATATAAGTGGCATATACTTCCCTTTTTTTAGGTCCTTTCCACACCTACTGTAAAAATCTCATCCTCTATAGGGCATTTGAAGAGCTACGAATAAAATTTGCTTTACAAGCTTCTTTCAGGCCTTCTTTTGAAACACTGATGTTCAAGATTGAATGCAAAGTTTTATTTTATATTTATATGTGTATATTACTTAGTTTTATAAAGTATTTAGATAATACCAATCATTTAGGTGCATCACCCCATTAGATGGGATTTTCCATTTTAGTTTCCTCTCCCTTTTCATCCCAAAAAATCAAAATAGTTTAGTTTTTAAAGATAAATCTTAAGGGAATCAAAAATCTATATAGGTTATTCTTAGTCAGAGTCACCCATACTTTGAGAATATCCAATTGTATTAGCTAGAAATAGGGTGTGTTTTACATATATTTAAATAAGGTGCATTATAGAGTGATAACAAGACCTTGATTTAGTTGTGATATAATTATGTTTAGAGTTTTTAAATATCATATTTTGGTTATAATTATTATATTGATTTTAACATGTAGGAAGGCTAATACAAAGGGAAATTATAAGGTGTTCCAATTCACTAGAAGAAGAAAATCTTCTGACAACCAAGATTCTAGGACCACTAGCCCTACAAGATCAATGGAGATGAAAACCATGACACTTTGATTCTTGAGTTGTGAGATGGTTTTGTGAAATAAATAGCCTTTATTACTTGGGAATTATTTATATAAAATGCAAGGTATTTTAAATAATTCATCTCTAAGAAGAATTAGTTACAGTTTAATTACTAGTCTTACACAGAGGCAGATTGAGGTATGGTTATGGTCTGATTTAATATTGGTATTAACACAATATTTTTGGTCCTTATTAACCAATTATGTATTCTTTATATTTTGGACTACTAATAATATTATGGATTCCTATGTCCTTGATTTGAGGAACAATTGAAAAGACCAATTCCATGATATATATGAAAATGGAAACAAGGCATTGTTTAATATCAAACAAGTTTTTGCACTTTGAATTTTGAGTTTTTTTAACTGGTTTACAGAATGGTATTGGTATGTTTCCAAAATTTGTTCAATATTTAAAAATAAAAAATAATCTATTTAAGATACTTACATTATGCTAACTATTACTCAATAGGTGCACTTCACAGTTTCTTCAGAGGTATAAATTAGTCTCAAATGTAACTAGGTTTGTACATTTTTTGTCGAATCCTTTGTGTAAGGATGCTTTGGTAGTAACATATATTTTTATTCAGAATTATTTTTGAAATCCTTTTTAGAATGGATCATATACTCTTGGTGAGATAGAGTTGTAAAGATGAGACCACTTACTATTGATTTATGGAAATCGTTATGAAGAAACAACCCTTATTGGTTAATGGTTTATTTGAATAGTTGATAAAGCATAACTATAGAACAAAATAGTATGTTTAGTTATCAATTCCAACACTATTGTAGATAAATTCCTACTTATTTAATATGGGGAGGAAATTTTATAAAGTTTTGTTTGGAAGGGTATATATATTTTGATATATCATATTTGAGTTTTCCATTGTGATAAGATCTTGGAAACTAACTCAGTTGGATGAGTTGTGGAGGTATGAATTAGGGAGCAGTCAGATGGTGAAGGAAACCTCAAGATAAGTTTAAAATACTTAGTTTCTTCTCACTTTTAAATGATATTTGCTTACAATTACTTATATATTTTTAAGTTTGTAAAGAATCTCTTATTATGAAAAATTTCTAAGATGGCATTGGAGTTTGATAGGTATAGGGAAAGATTTGAGGGACACAATAGTTGATCATGTTGTTTATAGTTTCCTTGATTATACTTTTAGGTATTATGTATTAGTCATATTAGGATAGATAAATTCACTACACATGTTTATAATTGACATTGTATACATCTAAGTCCCATGGTAATATGGGAAAAGTTTGTATTACAAACTGTTTGTACCCACATGCAATTTATTTCTCAGTCATATCATGTAAGTACACTTTCAAAAGACCCATAGATGGGAAATGTTTGTAAAATATAAGTATACATGTCTAAAATTTGTTTATAGATCCTTAGGTGTATGTAGCATAATGATTTCCATTGTATGAGAATAAGGAGAATACCTTAACCTTCATGCAGTGCAAGGGTTGAGAGAAGGTGCTAGAGTATGACTTTTGGGTAACAAGTCATGTGGAATAATTGATAAGGAGTTTATTTTTATTCTTTGTATACATGTTGTAATTATAGCTATATATTTAACTTATTATAGGTTTTTATATGATTGGTATGATGTAGAAAGTTGTGTAGCAGGTTCAAATGGATTCTTGGTACTTTTGAGGACAAAAGCCTCTTTATAGGGAGGTTTGATCTAGAGGATTATTTGTGTCACTATTTTGTCAGTAAAATTCTAGCTACGGATACCATAGCTAGTGGACCTCACTTTTATGATGGAGGGAGAATCTACCATCATGTATGGTAATGATGTTTTATTAATTTCATAATTACACTATTTTTCCCATTTAATTATTTATGTGCTTTTGGTTGTGACACATGGAAGGATGGGGAGAAATTGAAGAGGCCCATGTGGTGGGTCCTCAAGTCACCACATGGCCTATCATCACATCCTTGTTATTTATCTAAGCCACAATGCAACCCAACTCACAAACCCACTCACATTCCAACCCAACTCACATACCAACCCAACTCACATGTTAACCCAACTCACAACCCAACTTGCATGCCAAATTAACTCACATTGCAAACAAATTGCATGGAAATACAACTCATATCTAAATAAAGTCAAAGCTTATAAATTAACTATACAACTGTATAATAAAACTTAGCTTCAAGAATTTGAGCCAAAAAAAGGTTCAAAGTTTATGATACGTGGCCTAAGCCATGAGTAACAATTGATCGAAAAGGAGTATTAAAATATTTTTTAAAAACTTATCTCCATGAATGTGATATATTTTTATTCCCAAGATATCTTTACCAAGATATTTGAGGACCTTTAGAAAGCTTGTATGGTTGTGTGAGGATATTTGGGTCTCAGGACGGTGGAAGAAAATCAAGCACATAGGTTAATCTATTTGATAAAAATGGAATGAGCTCACCATTATAGATGGAATGGTAAGCAGTGATGTAAGGGGATCTCCGTCTATGTAATTAAGCTGGGAATAAAAGGGGTGTCTCCACCTATCCATCCAAGTTAGGAATGAGGAGGCATCTCCATCTATGTAATGGGACCATGGATGCCTATTGAGAGGTTTTTTTATAACCATGAGCATTGGTGTGTGGATGGTCTCTACCTATTTGGAAGGTCTCATAAATAATGGATGGCTATGAGTTACATGGGGTACATGTAATGCCATTACATAGTTGTAGATGAGATGATAACTTAGGAGGAGGATGGTAGCCATTTTCATGAAGTCTTTGGGTAGTAGCTTATGGATGTGTGGTTACCAAGATAGGTCCCAATGGGAGAATAATATGTGGTCTCAATTTTGATAGGTCCTTTTCCATTTAAGATAAAACATAATGGATGATTGGTAGGTCATCATTGATCAAGGATTGAGAAACTTGAGTGGTGTGATCTTATGGCTCATTAGTCCCATAGTCTTGATATGGATTAAATAGCTTGTGTATTTTAAGGAATATAGACCTAAGTCATATTTGAATTTTGCCTATATCTATAAAAGTCAAGACATTAATCTGTAAAGGTCTATGCATGGGTTCATTATCAAATTATTGGGAATGGTAAATGACAAAGGTCATTGGGTTTGTTTAAGCATTTGAGCCAATGGTTAGATTTTGTTATTCTATTTTGCATGGATGTTAAGCAGGGAGAATATATTTATGACTATTAAAATAAAAGAGACACGTAGTCCCAAATATATATATATATATATATATATATATATATGATAGATTTATTGAGACATCTATAATGGTGATTGTGTATTTGGTAGATAGACTGAGCCTAAGTTAGAGAGAATAAACTCTATTTGCAATGGGTAATTGAGCCTTGATAAATACACTTTTAATATAAAGGTAAATATTGTTTCATTCAAATCCATATTAAATTTAGAGAAGATGTCTTTTAATTTTGTATAGAAAAGACTTGACATCTAAAACTTATTTGTCATTGTCTTGTATAAGATCTATTTATCTTATAGTTTAATTATGGGAAGATAGTTAATGATCCATGAAGCTATATATGTTTCCCACTATCCAAGGGTAGATATAATATTTTCCTTATGGGTTATTTAAACCCAGAGACCCATGATAGACAAAGGAAATATGTATTATGGATATGTATTATTATAGATACCCATAACTATGATTTTATTTTACTCTATCAATGGCTATTGAGGGATGTAAATAGTTGCATGGCTATATCAAATAATTGTGATTTTGTTTGCCTCTATTTTATAAATCTAGTGGCTATGGAGGGATGTAAATAGTAGTTAATAAGAACCAAAGGATTCCCCATTTTTTAGTGTGTTATATATAATCTAAATGGAGAATATATTAACTACATGAATGGAGAATAAACATAAATGTTATTGATAAAGGAGGATTACTTCAGAGCCTCAGATCCTTCTCTGTCAAATTTTAGCATTGATACAAGTTTCTAAAAATACATTCTGATGTAAGTTTTTATTAAATAGATATTTACATATTTTAAATGGATCATATTGCAATTAATCAATACCATAGAAGTAGCCCAAATTATTGGTGAAATTCATTATCACTTCTGGTTTCACTTTTCATTTTGGTTCTATATATATTTTTAATTTAGTTGCAAATGGATTAATAGAATACTAGAAATAAATCCAAGAAGTTGTGAATGACACAAAGTCAAAAATTTTAAAATATGTGAAATGAATTTTATAGAGGTTTTTTTATTATTTTAATTCCTTCCTAGATTTTTGTGATCAATTCTTTATATTCATGGAATTAAGAATTCAGTACCCATTTTTAAGAAATATTTACCTAGTTTACAGATCAATGATATTTAAGTCAGGCTTGGGAAAATAAATAACTTAATATAAAGTTTTTGGACTATGGTTTTACTTTGTGTTAATAAACACATATAAGACCTTAGGATAAAATTTTAAAGCTAAGTTGTAAACATGATAAGGGGGACCTTGCATATAATAAAAAAACATGGCATAAAGTCTTAGGACAAGGATTTTAGCTAAAGTCTAAGACATAACAAATGGACCCGATGGTTAACTAGACCATATGGAAATAAAAGGGACCAAGGGGGCTCGAGAGATAAAGTGACCCAACATACAAATTTTAAACTAAGGTTTGGTTGTGTTAATAAACATAATTAAACCTTGGGATGAAAATTGAACTAAGTCTATGGCATGATAAATCATTCCTGTGTAAATTATTCTTGACAAATATGAATTTGATTCAAAGGGACCTGAGCTAGGGTAATTTGAAAGAGGGTTTCAAGATGATTTCAAATTAATTTTCAACATACCAAAGGCTATTAAAAAACCAAATGGACTCTATTGGAGTTGCAAATTTAAATATAAAGATCCAATGTTAGAACTTTAGTCAATATTAAATTAGAATTATGAAAAAAAATTCCAACCAAATCAGATGTGAATGATCTTCAAATGAAATAAATGTGAAAACATGTTAGTGGTACTTTTATAAAGTGAATTTTCAATTTTAAGGTACAAATTTACATAATTTAAGATAATGGTCCCCATTTTTTAGAAATGGGGGATATGTTGACCTCAAAAAATAGTGATTTCTAGGGGAACACAATAATATGTTAAAATTTAGAGACTCTAGTTTAAACTAATAACTAGGTTACTTATTCCACTTGAGTATGCACCATTATTAATATTAGTTCATTGTTAGAATAAATCTTGCACATGTAAAATTAAAATCAAGCATCCATATATAACCATGCTATGTGTGTGCTTTGATTCTACTTACTGATTTTCATAAGATTTAGATAACAACTTCTAGATTTATGGACTTAACCATTAACATTGACTTACAACATATTTTGATCTTCATTAAGAATCATAATTTAGCTTAAGAAAGGATTGGGAATTTCTCCACTACCAGCTAGGCATCCATATCCCTAAGATAGATACCTTTGGATCCACTCAAGGACTTGATCCACTACCATCCAGGCATCTATAGCCCTAATGGATATTAGCAAAATCACCTTTACTTAAAAAGTTTTTTAAATTTTGAAATAAGCTCTTATTTTTTGTATTTTAAGATATTTTGAATTTCTAGCAAAGATTGAGAACTAGATTATCTAGGTTTTACGATTTGGTCACATGTTTGATCTTTAGACAATCATCCTTGGCTACAAAATTTGTCTGAAGCAATTAATGTTTTTAATTTCAAGCATGAATATATCTTAACTTTCACCCTATATGTGTAATCCTTTTTAGAACCAAACATAGATTATAACAAGGTTTAGAATCTCAAGGAACAATGAACATATTTATTAGTCTTTACTAAATTCTCTAAACTATAACATTAATCTCATATTTCAACAATCCATTATCAACCAATGCTGAGAGAACATACCTACATTCTTTAATTATAGAGTTATTTTTTAGCATCTATATGTATTTTGAGCTGAGGATTGTCCAAAAGGATTTATTAAAAGAAAGAATTAAATCATGAAAAATAAACAAACCAAGAAGAAAGCACACCAACAAAAAGAAAATGAAATAAATAAACAAATATATACAAATACTATATACAATCAAGGGAAAAGAAGGAAACTAATCTACCCTACATACACTAGCTCTAAATAGTCTTAAAGTTCATTCCATGAAGACTCCAAGTGCGTTAGTAGAGAAATAGTTCTTGAGGTATTTCCAATTAGTTGGCAATGTAAACTCTGCTCCTTAAAAGTAATTTAGTTTAAAGGTGTTATCCCCCAAGGTCTTAGTAATATGATTTGGGCCAATTGACAAGTGTGTGAACTTATCATGTTTCCTTTTGGTTCTAAGGCCTTATCCCAAAGAATAACTAAATCTCCTTGTCTAAACACCTTTATCTTTACAAATTTATCAAACCATCTCTTGGTTGTGGTTTTGTGTCTGCTAAAATTGGAAAAATCTTCTTTTTTATCCTCCATTTATATGATGTCTAATAACCTTGAAATTACAAATTCTTGATCCTCCTCCATGTATTATTTCATGAACCTATAGGTTGGCAGCTTGAGTGTTATGGGAAATATAGGTTTTTGACCATATACCAATAGGAATGGTGATGCCTTAAGAGCTTGTTTGACTCTAGTTCTATTTTCCCAAAGTGTATACTTAAGTATCTTGTGCCATGTTCTTGGTTTATTAGCTACGTATGTCTTTATTACCTTAATCAAGTTCTTATTTATTGATTCAAACACTTCATTTCCTTGAGGGTAATGATTTGATGAGAACATGAGAACAATGTTATTATCATATGCCCATTTAGTCATCTTAATAGATACAAAAGTAGATCCATTATCACAAACTAGAGATACTAGTGTGAGAAACCTTGTGTATATGTTATCTTCTAAAAAATGGATCACTTCTTCAGTCCTTCACTATTTGGTTTCCACTACTTCAATCCATCTTGTGTAGTATTTAGTAGCAATCAGAACATACTTGTAACCATCTAATGAATTGGAGTTATTGACCCCAAAAAAATCTAGTCCTCACTGGGAAAAGGGTTTATCAATCATTATTGGCTTTAATGACATGGCTGCCTTAGGATATTTAGTGTTGAAGATTTGACATAAGTGGCATTCTCTCACATGATTGTGAGTATCTTTGAAGATAGTGGGCTAGTAGTAACTAGCCATAACGATCTTATCAGATGTTGTCCTTCTGGGTGGATGTCCACTTCATAGTTTTTCATATAAAATTCTCAAGATCTTACCTATCTCTTCCTTGGAAACACACCTTAGGTAAATGGTTTCAAATTTCATCCTGTATAAAACTCCATCCTTGATCATAAAATGAGCTACTTTGAGTCTTAAATCTCTCTTTTAATCTCTACTTAACCCTGCAAGACAATAGCATTTCTTAGTAAATGAACAATAAGATCATACCAATAATTAGGCCAAAAATTCTATTATTTTACCCATATGACACTTAGTTTAGGATTAGTATCGGCAATCAACTAAATTAAACCTTGGCATCTTCTCAACTTTGTAGTCTTCATCTCTAGATTATATTCTTAGAGAACAAACATCCACTTACCTCTCCTTTCTCCAAGTTCAGATTGACTAAGCATGAGCTTAGTGACAAGGTCAAGTAGTATTACATGTACCTTATTTATAAGGATATAATGCCTAAAGTTCCTCACTACCTTGACCAAATCACATGCTTGTTTGTCAATAAAAGAATAATTCAATTCAACATTTTTAAAACTAGTACTCATGAAAGCAATAAGATGATCACATCTATCTTCTTTTGAGTTAGGACAATTGAAATTGTATGGTCAAAATCAAAATAGTAGAGATAAAAGTCTTTAGTAAATTCTAGACTTATCAGCATAGGTACTTGTCCAATTACTTATTTGATTTCCTTGAAGGTATTCTTGGTATCTTAATTCCAAGTGATCTTAGCATCTTTCTTCAACATGTCATTCAAAGGTCTTACTATTTCTACAAAAATAGAAATAAACTTCCTTAAAAAGTTGGTTTTACTAAAGAAAGACTTTAGTTCCTTCCTATTATTAGGGGGTTTTATATTTGATATTGCATTTACTCTATTTGGCTCTATAGAGATCCCCTCCTTAGTTATAACATGTCCCAATAATTTTCCCTTAGTTAAAAAAAAAAATCTTCTTTGGGTTGAGATAAATTCCATACCTTCTACAACTTTCAAATACTTGTTGCAAGCACATGATGTGATATTCATTATTCTTTGAAAAAATAGTCAGGTCATCCATGTAAATAATAATGTATTTACCTATGAGTCCTTGGAATACATGATCCATTTATATTTGAAAGGTTGTACTTGCATTTATCAATGCCATTATCTTGTAGGTAAAAGTGTCCCACTTAGTGGTAAAAACCAATCTTCGTTCTATCTTCCTTTTTCACTATCACCTGATTATACTCTAAAAATACATCAAGAAAAGACATCATAGTAGAACCAGTAATAATTTGGATTACTTGGTCAAGAGAATATAGGGGTAATTATTCTTTTCAAATTTATAAATTCAATGCACAATCTAATTTCACCATTTTTATTCTTGACTAATACTAGGTTACCTACCCAAGTGGACTGTCTAATGGGAAACACTATCTTAGCATCTAGTAAATTCTTAACCTCTTTGTATATAATTGGTTCTAGGATAAGGTTGAATAGCCTTTGTTTTTTCCTAAATGGATTGTAGACTTCCTTTAGAGGTATGGTGTGGATTATGACCCTAGGATTAAATATATTTAAGTCATCATAGGATCATGCTATTACATCCTTATACTTGGTCAAAAAATCTTTGGCTCTCTTGGTTTCAATGCTTATCTAGGTTTTACCAATGTTCACCAACTAAGGTTGACCTTGGGAGCTAAGTCTATTATATTATAGTCCTTCCTATCTACTTTTATAATCTTGATAGTCTTAGTGAGTTTCTCTGAATCAAACAATCTCTATATGGATATTATCCTTTTGGGGATCTTATTATCACTCAACTTTATGACCTTATCATCAATTTTGCCTTAAAAATTATCATCATCAAGGGTATTTTCACTGACTTCATCAATGATATGAGTCTCAAATACTCCTAAGCTATTCATGAAGTCTATGATCTATTGATAATCATTGAATACCTATAGATGGTTGATATTATCTAGAATTGAGGGACATGGGACTAATTCAATGGTAAGGCTTTGTAACATAGAACCTTGATTGGGCATAAGGTTTGTTAAAGTTGAATCAAGTTCATTAGCAACATTATTTTTCTCCCTAGGGATTGGCACAATGTTGAAAGCATCAAAACATTCAATTAAGTCCCACACTCTAAATATATATTTCTTAAGGTATGACAACTTACATTGGTATTTAATTTTTACCTAATTAACTACCATTTTTGAATTACCAAAAAATAATAGTTCCTTGACCTTGTGTTTAATTGAAAATTGTAATCTAAGAATAATATATTTATACTATACAAGATTGTTAGTGCATGGGAATTAGAATTTGTAAGAGGCATTGTATTCTTTCCTAATGGGATTGATCAATACCACTCCTACTCCAAAACTTGATTTTATTCTAGTACCATCAAAATATAGCTTCCATAATACAAGTATAGAATGAGAATTTTTGGATTTACATACCTTTGTGGTGTGAAGAGTGTAAACACCTATATCTAAGTTAACCATATTGACCCTCTCATTGGTTGCATTGTAATCAATGATAATATGCTTCATTTTAGTCTCCCTCTCTATCTTGATCTAGTTTGGAACTCCTTTTGAGGGTAACCACATGTGTGAATAGTTAGTTAGCATATAACCATTCAAAGATTTAGTCTAGTCCTTACTCAGTAGCATTCCATATGCATCAAGAATATCCACAACTTGGATTTCAATGAATTTTTGGATCCATAGCTTAGAATCAATATGCATGTGAGCATTTAACAATTCACCAATCACTTTGACTCTTGATTTATCTAATTGAGTCATAACCCTATCATATTTTATTGGAGTCAAACCTAATTTTTCACAAATACCCTTAGGCATGATGTTTGTAGATGGACCTAAATCTAGCAATAAATTATGTAAATTATTACCATAGATCTTGATTGTAAGTAGGAAAGGTGGAACATCTACCTTATTTTTGTTTATTACAAGATAAGCATGCACAACCTTTTAAGACTTACCAAGCTTTTTGGATAAAGATGCTAACAGTAGATCCCTTTGTTCTATAATCTGAGTCAACTCATGAAGGGTAATGTTATCTTTGATATTATTCATGTCATCTACTATATCATATCTAGTCTTATTGGAATAATTAGATACATCAACATTAGGTTTAGAGGTGCTTCCCTTAGGAGAATCTGGATTGTTATCTAATGTAGTATTAAGAGGAGTGTCAAAATTATTTGTTGGAGTTGAGGTAGTCAAATTTTGTTTCTACTCTTTATTCCTTAGAGGATATGTCTTCTTTAGATATTGCTAAAAATCATGAATTTATTTAGGGATATTCTTAGGTTCAATCTCTTCTTATAATGGGAACTCAAATGCCTCCACCATGAGAGTTAAATCAGTAGATTTATATGATCTTTAAGAACCAAGGTACCTAAACCATTTTATTTATTAGGTACAACTTGAAAAGTATCTAATTCTTCTTGAAAAGCTTTAAAAGCATTATAAAATTCTAGACAATCTAATTCACCGTGATTTGAAGTACAATAAACTCTATAATAATCAAGTAAGCCTACATCACTAAGATTTATATAAGGTACATTATTATTAGCATATGACTCATTTTTATTATTTTGAAACCTATTTGAAGGCCCATTGAATCTTTAGAAAGAGAATTTATTATTAGAATTCTCCCCAGTATTGCCAACTTTGTTTTGTAGCTAAAAGAAATTAGTGCTTAGCTTTTGAAAAATCTTCAAGATAAAATCATTCTAATTATTGTGTACCTCAAAATTATACACTTTATTATTGTTACTAGTTGCAAGCATCATAGCTTTCTAATCTTGTGGATGAGACCCATTGGTAGAGTTATTCAAAAATCCTAGGTTTTGGCCAAAATGTGCATGGTTCAAAGGCAATTGGTTAAGGACTGAGAGTTGATTTAAGGTATGCATATTTTGACTAGCATTAGGAATGACATTCAAAATAGGAATTTTTTTATTAATGTTAGGAATATTGTATTCTATTTGGTCTTAGGGTTGCATATAATTGTTAAATATCATAACTTCAACATAAGCTAGGGCTAGTGTATTAATGATATAAATATAGCTTTTAAGCAAAAAAAGTCATGGGATCGAATTCATCATTGTATATATCTAAGGCTAAAGCCTCATTAGGTCTATAAGGAAATATGGTTCTTCTACACATTTTCTCGAATCTAGCATTGAATGCTCTTATGGGCTCATTTAAGTCTCTTTTGATTGTGATAAATTATTGGTACAAGACACATGGACTAATGATTTTGCCAAACTGATCAATAAAGTAATTATTAAAATCATTACATCTAGCTATGTATTTTTTAGGAAGGTTAAAGAACCATTCATATGCAAAATATTTAAAAGTAAATGGGAACAATCTACGTGCCACATCTTCATAAACAAAATTCAAAAGTCTTAAAGTAACTCTAAATATTTTTATGTGTTCTTCAATAGTTACAACACCATTAGGACTAAAATTATGTAAATACCTTTTAGGATTATGAGGAAGTTCATGTACCACATTTGGTACATTGATTGAAGAACCACCTAGCCAAGCCATACCTTGATAGGGATTGAACATAGGATCACCTTGAATTGGTGAAGTTGGTTGAGAATTTGAAACTCTATGCTTACCTTTGTCTTGTATATCTCTCTTATTCACTTCTAATGAAAGGAGGGGAACCCTTGTCTTTTAATGTGATATGATTCTTATCCTTGGCAATCCCACCTTGAGAACTTTTAACCCTATTTGAAACATAATGTGTAAGTCTTATCTTTACAAAGAATAATGATCAAACTTTCACATTAATTAAATTTTGTACAAATATGTATAAATAATAGAAAATTACATTAATCTTTAACTAAATTATCTCAAAGATGTGTCTAAACGTGTCAATATGAATGATCTTTACACTTTTAAAGCTCAAGTAAACTTAAATTTGTAGAGATCCAATCAATCTTTGAAAAAAATAGTTATTACTAACTTGAAACACTTTTGATATGTATATATTAAGCTATCTTTACCATAATTAAACATCAAACTTAAAAGAACATCTATTTTTGTTTAAATAAGCACAAATACTAGACTGAAACCATTAATCTCAATGATATTTACACAAATATGCTTAAAGAAACACAAATATGAAAATAATAAATCAATATTTAAACATAATTCACCAAAATTAGCAAAGATGTTTAAAATTTTCAAATATTTAACTCACCCTCCTTCTAGCACCAATTTGCTCCCCTGTTGATGCACCTAAATGTATTAGCAGGTTCATATAGTGTTTAAGAAACACTTATCATTTATAAATTCATAGAATCCATTTCATGAGTTGTTGGTTTTGATAATCTTGTTATCCTTAGTAGAATAGAGGCATAATATGTTAACTATTTCACAAATCTATATTAGTTGGTGGTTGGAAGCCATCATGGCTCAATAATTAATCTTTGATTTTGAAAATGATATATGCTATTTAAAGTGAATTATGCTCAAAACCTAAGTCTAATGCAAAACTAAGATGAATATTCACAATGAAATTGATCTAAGGTGAATTGATAATAAAGAAGTAACAAGAAGGGTAGGGAAGAAAAGAGAGGTGTTATTGATCTTTGTTTCAAACATTATGAAAAAGTTCCAATTTAATTTGAATATTCATTTAACTAATGTGCAACTGAAGTATCATAAGCTCAAATCCTACCACACATTAGGTAAACATCTAAGGAAATTAAGAAAATATGCAATTAAAAAAATATTTACTTTAAGAATTTTACCTCTACAAGCAAATAGCATTAGTCCAGATGTAAGAAGAGAAAAGAAAATAAAGTAAACCTAAGAACTTTCAAATAATCTAGCATTATCTCAAATTAGTAACTCTACATTTAAAGATGCACATCTATAATTCATAAGAACCATTCAAATTTGAAGATCAAACTAAAAAAATGAGAGAGAAACCATTGTAGAAATTCACACAAGGAAATGTAGACAAACTTTGTATAATTCCTTGCTTATATTGATTTTCTCAAAAGTTGAAAATAGTTTTTTGGGTCCAAAGAACTCTCTCCCTTTTACAATTGGAAAATCCTCTTTATATAGACAATTCTTGAGGTATTCCAATCAGTAATGAAAAATTACATTTGTACATGTGTATAGGATAGTTTTATTTTCTATTACATTCTATAACAAATGACCTTTTCTAATATACTAGCCTATAGGCAATATACTTTAAAATTTTTACATGCCTTTACAAAAATAATATCCCAATTCAAAAATGTACAATGCTAGTTACAAAATAATATTCCTAACCCAACTAACTTTGGGACCCTTTTGTTGATTCAATTTTCTACCTTACCTACAATATCTTCATTCTATAATGCTATTCATTGATCATCTCGAGATCAATGATAGGTTTCATGAACAATTCATTTTCTTGACCCTCTAGGTTCTTGAGATCCCTCTCATCCCTTTCCAAATATTTTTTGATACCCCTAACATCTCCTATCTTTTATTTTGATGATAAAATCAGGCCTATGATCTTCTTGTTATCATCCCCTATTTTCCCTTGTCCTTGATTCCTCACTTCTATAATGAATTGAGTAGTTTTGTGATTAAAATCCTCATCAGTGATAAGGCCCAAAGGACTAAGTGAGGTGGGATATTTTATTGAGCTATCCAACAGGTGTATCATTTTATCTTCCTACTATTTGAGGCCTTTGGAAATGTGCTCCATCTGCTAAGGGATTTGATTTTGTCTACCAATATATCCATAGCCATATTTAAATGGGCTTGGTTGACTATCTTGAATTCAGGTACTTGATTCTTGGTCAAGGCTTTGATCAAGTATTTCAATTGATATATTAAAGCCTACCATTTGCCAACTTGGCCTATAGCCATGGAATTTTACTTACTCATTGCCTCTTGATTGGTTTTTACTAAATTTAAGGAATTGAATAAGGCAATCATGATGTCCTTGAATAACTTAAATCTATCTTCTTAGATTGGAAAGATGGTAGTTCTCTTCTAAATTATTCTATTACTGCATCATGCCTTTGATGATAGACTACAATTTATCAAATTATGCTTGAGCTAGCTTTAATGGGTCTTGTTTAGAGATGGGAACTTCACCAGGCCTTTGACCTTCCACTATAGTCAAGCCAGTGAATGGTTAATCTTTTCAAAAGGTGAATTTCTCTCTAGAAATCATGGATTTCTTTTATATCATTCTTTCCAAGTTGATGCTCTCTAGATTAAATTGAATCCCCACTAATGAGTGAGTCAATTTTGGAGTTGGGTTTTATATTTTACCTCCACCTAATTCTCTTGGGGTATCCATTCTTTTTTCCTCTTTATTTTGTAGAGACACAATCCATGGCTTAAGATCTTCATGCATAGTGATGTTGACAGACTTTGTTATTACCCAAAGATGGTACAGAGTAGGGACTTTTCTATAATTTTACACAACGGTCATGAATTTGTTCAAATTACTCACTACTAGTCTGCAGTTTGGTTTTATATTGAATTCTTCTTACACAAATGATAATTAAACTCTCTTAATATTTATTATGATCAATACAGGGTTGAATTAGGTCTTTAGTATATGTTATATCTCTTATAAATGTCTTCTTAATGCTTTAATGATGGTAACTAGTTCAAATGGAAAGATTTATGGCATCCCTAAGACATTTTCATGGCATTTTGATCATTAATATTTAAAAAGTGATTGTTTATTTTTTTTAAATTCAACATTGATCTTGCACCATTGGATAATCCTTACACATATCAATGCAGATCATTGATCTTAATATGAAAACTCAAATTCTATTAGTTAATAACTATGTTCCCCATGGTTATGACACTTGTCACTTCTACATTTACTCTAAGATTTATTAAAATTTCAATGTTGATCTTGCATTGTTGATCTCATTTGCATAGATCAATATGATCCATTGATCTTGTTCTACTTAATTATGCCTCCTGCTCCACCAACCATTGATTGGAATGTATACACTCATTCACATATCATCGATCTTTGAAATATGCTTGAGATTTAATATGTGACTCATGAATATTCCATATGTCATCTCTTCATTCATCCTCAAGGATTTTGACTTTTCAACCTTCATCACACACCATCAAATCTTGATTAGCTGGATCAATGCACTATATTGGATCTTGATTTGTAAGGTTAAACACCATTGGTTACTGAGTGTTCTTTGTCCATGAGTGTGACACTTATCACCCTCTCACTTGTCTCAGGGATCTATTAAAGTCTTGACTCAATACAAACCATTAGCTTAATCTTTCCCAAGCAAACATGTGCCATTGATCTTTGGAAGATGTTCAAACTTTATCTTAAGGTTTGGGCTTTGTCTTTAATCTCATACCATTAGATATAGATCACCTAAGCAAATATGAACCATTAATCTTGTCGATGAAAATGATATTTAAGTTAGGATCAAGAAAATAAAGAACCTAGAATAAATTTTTGACTATGGTTTTATTTTATGTTAATAAACATAGGTAAGACCTTATGATAAGATTTTTAAGCTAAGTTTAAAGCATGATAAGGGGACTCTGCACTTAATAAAAGGCATGGCTTAAAGTCTTAGGATAAGGCTTCTAGCTAAAGTCTAAGACATAACAAAAGGACCCAGTGGTTAGTTAGACCATGTGGAAATAAAAGGGACCAAGGGGGCTCAAGACATAAAGGGACCCAACATAAAAAATTTAGACTAAGGTTTAGTCATGTTAATAAACATGGCTAAACTTTGGGATACAAATTGAACTAATTCTATGGCATGATAAATTTTTCCCACCAAATTTAAATTTGATTGAAAGGGACCTAATCTAGGTTAATTTTAATGAGGGTTTCAAGATTATTTTAGTTTTATTTTCAGTAGACCAAAGGCTAGTAAAAGGCCAAATTGATATAAAAAACATGAAACCTAGGCTTTATCCATTCCAAATGGACTCCATTGGAGCTGCAACCTGAAACATAAATATATAATGTTATCACTTTAGTCAAGACTAAATTATAATTTAGAATAAATATTCCAACTAAATTAGGTGTGAATGATCATCAAATGAAAACAATGTGCAAACATGCTATGGGTACTTTGATCAAGTGAATTTTCAATTTTAAGGTACAAATTTTCAAAATTTAAGACAAGGGTCCCCATTTTCCAAAATTGTGGGTGGGGGGTATGTTGACCTCAATATATTCCTTCACCATATGTATTTTAGGGTTCAAAATTTGGTGAACCTGATTCATGTGAATGTAAATTTATATGATTCCTAGGTTTTTTATCTAGCTAGAGTTTCATATTATAATGATTATTTAGTTCTTTTCTATATTATTTTGTATGAAACATAGCCATAGACTTAGATTTGGAGGTTTACATATTGAAAACATTTGGATTCCTATTCTACCACCTAATATGTATAAAAACATTGAGGGACCTAATCCTATGGACCAGATGATACATATTTTGAGAATGGAAAACATATTAATGACGTTATCATAAAAGAAGATTATGATAATGAAAACCAGGAGTCTAATGAAACTAATGAACATGATAAAATATATCATGATCAAGTGCAATTAATTACATTATTTTGTCATTGTATTCATCAAAACCCTAAATATCTTGATGAAATATTAAAAATCCTATTAAAAACTAAATAATCAAAAAAGTGTAGATGAACAAGTGTTGCATATATTCATCATGTTATTTGAGATATGGGCCATCCCCATATACCAATAACCCTCCCATTGAGAACATTACCACATCATAAATCTAGTGGAGGCATGGATTATGTCTTCAAATATTTGTTTTCAAATACTAATATTTCTACATCTACCATGAAATTACTAAATTATTCAACTCAAATACTAGTTTCAATGCCTATATTTACCCAACCTATGGCTATAATTCCTTTAGTGACTTCTCAAATTTTCAATATAACATAATAATAGGTGTAATCTCTTGTTAAAAATTTAAAACTTTTGTAAACTAAGCTTAAAAATATTTAAAAAAATTATATTAAATATCCTTATGCTATTGATTCACAAGACATGTTGCATAGTCCTCTTACACTTAAGATATCTTTGCACCCCTTGCCAACTAGATTTATTACACATAAGTTCACATTTTTATGGTTTCAAGGGTGATCCTAAATAACATATTTGATCCTTTTTTGTGGCATGCCTTTGTTATGCCTCCAATGATAAACTTTTGACCAAATTATTTTCAAGGAGATTAAAATACTATGCTTTGTGATGGTTCTATGATTTACCAACTCAACCAATAAATGCCTTAAAACCATTAAAGATTAATTAACATTACCAAAAATGTTTCTTATGACCAAATTTTAAATATAAAATAATGAACCAATTAACCTATTAATGAGTATGTCTTGAGGTACAAGACAATGTTAGATAAAATGACCAATGATATGGTAGATAAATAACTTCAAGTTATTTTCAAGCAAAGTTTACTTGATCTTGTACAAGAGTCCATTATATTAATTTTTTTTAAATATTTCAAATACTTATTACATACTATTTGTTATTATTAAATGAAACTTATTTTATTTAATAAAATTATTTAAGTAGCAAACACACCAACTACCTATATGTTTGATAATAAGATTACTATAAAACTAGGTTATAATGTTGAACCTCTTGAGCCTAAAAGTAAACAAACATCATCATTAATGTGGTGTCACAACCACCTAATTTAATTATGTTATCTAATTTACCATGGAGACAATTTTCATGCTTAATTGATTCTCTTGATTCATTACTATCATGACTTATAGAGTGTCATATTATATCTCTCCCTCATATTATAGAGGTTTATATGAGTATACCTATACCTAAAGGGTATGATGCGAATGCTTATTATGACTATCACCAAGGCATTAGGAATTATATGAAAAAACATTTTACCTTTAATAATAAAATCCAAGACCTTATCAATGATCAAAAAATTAAATACGAGGATCCTCTAAAGGAATCGGGTTCACAACCTGGTGATTGCTAAAAATAGAAAATATTTAACAATTATTTGCAAGATAATTCAAAAAAAGATCCAAAAGTGAAGATGGAATATAATGTGCACCCTACATCATCTCATATAAACACACATTTCATGGGGTTATTGGTACCTATATGCATCATACACCTCCTATGGTTTAGATACCCCACTTTAATTTTGATGATAATGTGATTAGGGATGATGACTTAGATATTAATTCCTTATTCATTTGATAATACCTTGACCACAAACTTATACACAATGTTATTATTAACAATGGTGAAAGAAATAAAATTTGTACCAAGATATTACTTATGCATTTGGGTTATACAAATAATTATTTACCTCCTTTGACCAAATTAATTAGAGCATTTGATGGAACCTCACAACAAATTCTTGGTGATATTGAATTACTTATGGGTGGGTTCCACCCATGTGGTTACTACCATATTAATTATACCTTTCATGGGTGTCTCTGATATGTTATCAAGATGACTTTAGATACATAAACTTTGAGAAGTACCTTTGATAGTACATGGGTGTGTTAAATACATTCATGCTAGTTGGGTAATTATAATTTATAGAATTCCATTCAAACATCCTCTTGAATCAGATAAACTTATACCCATGAAATTAATTACCAAATATCCTATGGTTAATCTTCCATAAAAGGGTAAGCAATAGGTAATTCCCTTGAACTAGTGGCCATTACTTGAGATACCATTTCATCAAAGATCCATAGTAGGTTCCATAGAATCCTCATTTACTATACACCACATTTAGATATCTAGATCACCTACACATTTTCACATTACTTTATTTCTAAAAAATTTGTAGACCACTTAGTGATGGGATTCCTAAACCCCTACTCCTAATAATTGTGTTTGAAAATAACATAGTCTAGTTTTACATATGTAGTGTATGTCATATACTATAGCGACATGCATTTCACCTATACATGTTCCTTCATAGTATCACCAATTTATTACACTAGGTTTATAGTGGGGAGATACCTATGACCATAATTTGGATGTGATCATATGATAGATTTTTTTTTCCAAAATACCAAAAAATTAAAAAAAAACTTAAAAAATCCAAAAATATGTTCAACATTTACGTGTTCTATTAGCTCCTTGGTAGAATATGTTGTTGGTTGTTACATGTTGGTAGATGGAATATTGGTATTATTATATAAACATGTGTGTTGCACATATTTTGAGTGTGATTCAAGAATACCTAGATACATGATGTAATAACTTTTATATGTTGGGTTTTCCCTCTACTCACATCACTAGGATGTCAAGGGCATCCACCTCTATGATCATGATACATCTAGGTTATATCATTCCATGGTCATCTTACATTATCATGTTTGAGCTCATATATTTAATTACACATGATTTTATCCATGATTATATATTTTTTAGTTTACTTGATATGATATTTACTTAACATTTTTTTTCTAACACATATGATCCATAGACTATTATTATATGTTTATGTTGGTTTCTTATGCTCTCATTTATGCACTTCATTAAGTGTCTTACCTTGTTATTATTTTACTTGTTTGATCATTTGAATATGTTCCATTATTTTCAACCCATGTGCATTTCTTTTCCTATTTGACATTTACATATATCATTACTTGTTGTATGTTGACATTTAAATGTCATTTCTTGTGTTATGGGCATTTGACTAAGTCGTGTCCCTTTTATTGTGTGAAATTTAAACATGCCCCTTACTTGAGGTGTCCTTGGACCATTTTAGTTTTATTTAATTTTGTGTGCTCTTGCATATGTGTTTGATAGATTATTAATCTTGTATTATTATTATTATTATGTATATTTTTCCATGATATACATCATGCATCTTAGGACTTGGTATGATCACTTCCTTTGTGCCTAAATGATATATCTACCTACACTTGTTACCTTTATATGTTTCATAGTAAATTCATAGTTTACATGGTTATCTTATCCTTTTGAATTAAATTACCTAGTAGTTTCCACTTTACCTCACCTCAAAGGAGGGGGGAATATTAGTGGGGGCATGCCACAAAAGAATGACTTTCACATTACTTTATAGTTTCAGATTGCATTAGAGGCATGTTTTAGAAACATGTTCTCTACATTTTTCTTAGTTTAATATATATAGTGGGGGAATTTTTTGAAAACATGTTCTCCACACTTATTCAATATGTAGAATACCCAAATTATAGTGGAGGCATGTTTTGGAAACATGTCCTCCACATTGTCACTTTAATCAATTTTCAAATTTCTCCACATTGGCACTTATACCAGGTCTTAGATTTAGATTATAGTGGGGACATGTTTTGGAAACATGTTTTCCACACTTACACTAGTTTTAAGTTTCAAAATTATAGTGGAGGCATGTTTTTTAATCATGTTTCCCACACTTACACAATTTAAAATTGGAAAAAATGCATAGTTATATGATTTAGATAGACATTTGTTGAATAATTATATACATTGGTACCCTCATTATATACAGTTTAAACATGGTACATATATAAGGTGCATATGTTATACAATGTGTACCAAATATTGAAAAATCCAATCAATTTTAATTTTGAAAAACTTGTAGGGATTTTCATCATGTACTAGGCTAGAATTTTAAAAACTATATTAAGCCAATCTACTGTAGTAATTGATTCAATTTTCATATGGTTAATGTGATAAAAATACTCAATATTTACAAGTTTATAGGTTTGAATTGATTAAATAATATAGCCTCACAAAATTTATAGTGTGATTTGAATTTGTTCACTCCCACTCACTAGGTTATAAGTATTATTGGGTTTTACAGTTGAGTTAATCTCAACATTCAGGTGACAACTCATCTTTTCTCCAAGGTTGGGGTAATGTGTACTCCAATCTCTCTCTATATCTGTATATATATGCACTTTATATATTTATAATTTTACTAATCTCACTTTAATAAATTCATAATGATATATATTTTCAAATAAAATTTCCAAAAGGTAATATGGCTGGATTGGTACATGTGTACTCTTAAATCTTGCTCTCTTTCAATTTAATTCATTTAAATATTTAAATTTTAGATTATATACATTGATTATATATTGTAACATGATATTCATTTCAATTTAGTCACAATAAAATCACTCAAGTTGGAATAAAATAAAGGAAATGTGTGTTATACTTACCTAGGTACACATTTATTCTCCTTTAAACTAATAATTTCATTACTATATTAAAGTGGAGGAATGTAGACATTAGTTATTAATTTTATATCACCTCAGTATTATACACTTTTAAAATACATACCATGGATGTACCTTGATTTTATAAACATTTACCAGTACCAAAAGGTGCACATACATGATCTCTCTATGCCTAATTACTTGTTTCTTAGTCTAACCAATGTTATTCTAATGACTCATGAATTTTATCATTCTCAAAATGTTATAAACCTAATTATATTTCAAATCTGTAAGTTCCTATATCTACTCATTTTTTTATAGCTACTTCAACACTTGAATTCTAGTCAAATGTCTATGTCGATGCATGTATCCTATT